>BSBM01000267.1:14987500-15500000 GCA_027924585.1 Larix kaempferi | reverse complement strand
ATTGTGTACTGGTTGTCATAGCTCCTAATGAGGTTGAATTCGTCCTTAACAACATCAAAAAAATCCAACCAAGTGGGTTTTGTCACAAATTCGCCAAATTCATATTTGACATGGAGAAGGGACTAGAGGAGAGAAAAGATATCTTTTCATTGTTGGAAATTTTTTTAACAAAGAAATAACCCTTTACCAAACCTAACCATTTCTCCAAAGCATTTGCATCTACCTTTCAATCAAATAAAGGAATGTCAAAGTTAACTTGTACCTTTAAATGATGATATCTCTCAAGTGACTATTTGTTGAAGGTTCCTCCACCACCATTGGGAGTCATCCAGTGGTCTAGGAGAAATTAATTACCCATCATCTCATTCCTCTGCTTCACAATGGTTTCCTTAAGCTATATCTTAATAGGATCTCCTTCTCCATTGTATTTATTTTCATCGACCATAAGAAGTTTCTTGGGTTGGTGAGGGAAGTCTTCATCCAGATCATTTATTTCAAGGCTCAGCTCCCTATACCTTAATTCCATTGGGAACCACCACACAATTAAAACAAAAAATATCATATTGCTTTGATACCACTAGTCTAGATTATGTTGATAAGAAAATTAAGATAATATTAACATGAGAGATAATGCAGAGATATTGCAAAGGCATAGTGATATAGTGAAAAACCCAAACTCTATTAATGAACAAAATAGTGAAAATAATTAATGTGCGAAAGAATACAAATTGGCTAGAATGGTGGAAGCTTATCTCCAATAAGGGATGTGTTGGCTACAATCATTCAGGAAAAATCCCATAACAAGAGGTGGAAACAATCTTTTATAAATGCCAACAAAGACTAAGAGGAAAAAACCCTGATATACAAGAATCCTAGACCTAGCATGAAATAAGGCTAACAAGGAATCTTGAGTACGAATTTGACTTGTCCAAAAGAAGGGACTCTAACTTTTAGCTTGTTTGTGCATTTTAGGTATTCACTAGCTTGTTAGAAAAAAAATAAAAGACTCATTCAACTCCTCAAGTTGTGTGTATTTGGGGTGAAAAAACACAAGCAAAAGCCCCCAAAAAATGTATAACTCAAAACATATCAAAATCGGGATTGTTTCTAAGATGGCACTAGATGGCCACATGGATCAAAAACTTCCGCAGTGAACATGGAGGTAGTTACTTATTATGGATTGTGAATTATTATTTGTAAAACATGTGTACAGTTGATTATAACTTCTAAAATCATATCTTAATGTTAATATTGCAATGATCACAACCAAATTGTGATCAAGATAGCATTTCTAAAATCATATCTTAATGTTAATATTGCAATGATCACAACCAAATTGTGATCAAGATAGCATTTGTGGTGATGAGGCCGGTAATGAATATTTATAAGATAAGTAACTATTTATCAAAAGATATATATTGGTATTTTATTTGTGGATATTATCCTCTTGATGATGGACCTAACATTAGGCATGAAAGGTTGAGTTTCGAATAACTAAAGCGCAATGTCCCAATGCTACTAATGCTACTAATAAGAGTTTAATTAATAATTAATTATAATTATGTTAATATTATATGAATTATATCACTTATTTGTATTTAGGAATTTGTTCTACTCATTTTGAACGCAAAAAGACTTTTCATTCTAATCAATGGCATCCACCACCACAAAAAGTACAAGATCAAGACATTGTTGGTAACATTTAAAATATTGAAAAGAAAAAAATAAAAGAGAGAAATTTCATTAAATATGTGTTGTATATTTAATGAAACATTTATGTATTGTGTAAATGATTATTGTATAATAGTTTTATATATTTTTATTATAATTTTAATGTCGTTTGGTTTTCATTTTAATTTTGTGTATGGGAATGGAGAGTGATGTGGGGTCGGGGAAGGGATTATATGAACTTCCACTTTTTGTGATTAGTTTTATTAATAAATAATAAATTATTTTTATAAAAAGAAATATATTAAATATATATATAATTAGTTTTATTCTTTATGTATTTGTTTTCTTTTTAAGTTTCAAGAAAAAAATATCAAAATCGATTTGTTTTCATTACTATTCTTTATTCCAAATCAACTATGTTGTAGGAACTATGTTTGATAAGCCTTCTATAAAAAGTTGCACTTTTTATTAATCGTTGTTACTGTTAGAGATAATGTAGAAATGCATCGTCTATTGATAGCATAAGTGGTTTGTTAGTTCCTAGTTCATAGGATCTGATCCATTATTCTTGGATCTAGTTTGGTTTGGGTTTACCTATAAATGTAATGTTTATTCAGTAATATAATTGTGTGGAGTGTTTCTCCTCCCGTGTGTGTGTGCGAGCCTTTGGCTCTGCACTTCCTCCTCTCCAATTCTTATTTTGGTATCAGAGCCCATTGTGGCCTGTGGATTGAAGAGCCCATTGTGGCCTGTGGTGAAGGAGCCCAAAGTGGCCTGTTGTGAGGAGCCCATTGTGGCCTGATTGTGAGAGCCCTTAGTGGCCTGCTGAGCCTAATTGGCTGTGAGAAGTGCTCATTGTGGCCTGCTGTGTGCGTGGTGGCCTGGAGTTGAGTTGTATCTCCTCCTGAGTGTGAATTCCCATTGAGGCTATGGTGAAAGCCCCTGCGGCCTGCTGTGAAAGCCCATTGAGGCGTTGTGTGTAGAGGAGGCTGTGTAAAAGAGCCCGTGTTGACTAAGCTGCGTGAAGCTTGAGGAGCCGACACCACTGCTATTAAAGAGGAGCCCGTAAGATTGTGGAGAGATAGCTGTCGGTTATTGAATTCTGAAGGAGAAATTGCTGCTAGTTGCAGATCGTCGGAAGGAGAAATCGCTGGTGATTGAGTCGCCCTTTGGAGATCGCTGCGTGTAAAGGGAATCGCTGCTACTCACTGTGGATTTGCTGAGATCGCTGCTCGGATCGCTGAAATTTATTGCTACAGAGTACAGCTAAAGGAGCTGGTTTCCAAATCGTCGAAGGGAGAGATCGTGATGTATTGGGCGTGGACTACTTTTGGAAATTGTCTGTGTTAGAGATCACTACTGAAATTTATGCCCTCACCATCGAACGTTCTGCCCAGGCTGCTGCTAAGGAGATCGCTTCCCATTCAATTATTTGAATATGACTTCTGATTTTATGATGGGCCTGTGAGAAGCCATTGTATTGCTATGTTGAAGTCTCTGCTACCAGAGATGCTAACTCTGTATTGATGCCTGTATTACTTTGACAAACATTACCGTAGCTGTGTGAAGAAGCCACCGATCACTATCCAATTCTTCTCTGTCGCGTTAATGCTTCCAACTTGCAGAAGAATTTGCTGAAAGGAGACGACCTAAGGATAAATCGTTGTTGAAGCTGATTAGAGGAATCCGTTGTTGTGCCGTGAAAGTTGTGAAGACCTCTGCGCAAGTATTGAGACCGGTTTGAATGCCCTATTGGGCGGGGTGCAGAGGAGATCGCTAAAGGAGCCCCTGCACCTGAGATCGCTGCTGGCCGAGGTTTCTGGAGAAGCTGAGTCTCTGTTGGAGAAGTGGATGCGTGAAGCTGAAAAGAGCCGACTGGTGTGGTTGTTGGCTTGTCCAGCTGCCTGAGTAAAGAAAAGATCAATATGTCTCTTATTGCTGCATTAAAATTTGACGTTCAGCCTAAATATGATGAAGAATATCTTACCATAGAAGAACAAATTTTAATTAATTTGGAAATTATTGTAATAAATAATTTGTTGGTAGGAGTGAGAACAGCTGAAGCAAAAATAAATGACTTTGATGCAGAACTGAGGTTTATTGAAGAATGGATAGCCAAGCCTAAGATTGTTGCAGATTGCATCGAGACTGCAAAAGATGAAAACAAGGATGGCAAGCAAAACTATGATGAAGAAATTTTGGCAAGTGAAAAAATACTTATTTGTCTTCAACCATGGAGGCCAACTTTAAATGTAAAATTTGAAGAATTTTATGTTAAAATGAACAATACAACAAGGCCTGGAGATTTCAAGATCTGGCGGAGGAAACATAAGAAGAAAAAGAAGTATGATTTGACGGCAACTAAGGTCAAAATGAAGAAGAAGGAGGACTGTAGAGTTCAAGGCTTGGAACCCTAGATCGTGAAATTGCTTTGCTGATTTGTAAGCCTGAAACTACAGGCATATTTAGTATTTTGATCCATTTCTACATTAATGGTGGATGTTAGAGATAATGTAGAAATGCATCGTCTATTGATAGCATGAGTGGTTTGTTAGTTCCTAGTTCATAGGATCTGATCCATTATTCTTGGATCTAGTTTGGTTTGGGTTTACCTATAAATGTAATGTTTATTCAGTAATATAATTGTGTGGATTGTTTCTCCTCCCGTGTATGTGTGCGAGCCTTTGGCTCTGCACTTCCTCCTCTCCAATTCTTATTTTCCTTTGGCTCTGCACTTCCTCCTCTCCAATTCTTATTTGTTACAATGGGTAATTATGGCAATATCTATATAGAGATAGCTAGTATAGAAAATATATTGGATATATCAATAGAGATGTTTGAAAGTATTTCAATATTAAGTGGGGTCTTGAGTTGTATTTCACTACAATGTTTGTGTTATTAAAATAAAATAAGGATTTTTGTTAACTTTCAATGTTTACATTGAAGGTTATTGTTGAGAAGTAAAATAAAAGTGACATACTGAACATTGACAAGAAAATGTATACACTACATACATATCATGGTAAAAATGGCTTATCAAAGGTTGTATCATTTGACTTTGATTGTAATTAACTACGTTGCTTTTTTTTTTTCCTTTCCCTCCTTCACTTTTGGGTTCTTGTTTTCCTTAATCATAAATATTTTGGCCACTCATGCTCAACAAGTTTCTTTGTCCTACGACCCCAAGTGCTTTCCAAACACCTGAATCTTTGTTCCTATTATGTGTATGCCATTGCACCAGTAACTATTATAATGGTAAATAATTTATGAGAATTATTGACATATTGGAAAAGCCTTTTTGAGGATTTGTTTGGTCTTATGTGTACTTGGACAACATTGTGCCTCATTTTCTTTAGGATGTATAAATTAAAGTTCCATATATGATATGGAATCGTGTTGTTTTATCTTAAGCAAAGCAAAAATGTGTATATCAAAACCATCAAGGTGAATTAGAGGTGCTTTGCATTATTCTGGATTATATATTAAACATTAAAGCCACTATAATTAATAGAGGATATGATGATTCTTCTTTCATATTCAATTTAATATATCTTGTTCAAATTACTTATTCCCAATCTTGAGGTGGTATTCTAAATCCACTATTTTCTTATAGGTTGTGGCACTTCTTCGATACACTTGCGAAAATAAGCATCAATATGGAGTAAATAAAATAAACACATTGTATTAGACAAATGTTTTGTGCAAATCTATTTTCAATGGAACAATTATTTATAACATTATTTCTTAGTGAGTAAGATTGTTTTCCAACATAGCAAACAAGATTAATGAAATCTTGAGATGACTTAGATAATCAATTATGTACAAAATCATAAATTATAAAAGTAATGACATGTATTATATGTTATGGGAATAGTTTATTTGTTCTATGTTTTGGATTTTACGGTGGGTTTTGGTCAGAATCTGGTAATTTTTTTTGGTAAAATTTAAATTTGGAAGTGTTTAAATTGTGTTTTTGAATGCATAAATAGATTGAGCACCCTCAAATACCCCATGGCATCCAAATTATGCAATTTCCATAGTTAAGATATGTGACTCTAAGATTTTTTTTAAATTTCTAACCGAACTACGAAGAAAATGAGACCAAAAATATGCTCGAAAAAATTGAAAACATAGAATATTTAGACTACACCTATGTTATGTGTTACAACATTAATATATTACTTTATTATTTTCTTTAGTACAATTATGTCTATGATATATTTGCATGCACACCTTCATATACAATAAAATTATTGATTATCGAGACAAAGAAAGCTATGTATAATAAAAAAATGATTGTTGAATTGATTTTGGAGTAGATACAATCAATAGTGATACACTTAGATAACCAAAGTGTTGTGCCACTTTCTTGAAATTGAAATCCCAACAATCAAGAAGAAATGCAAAGACATAAAAGATCGCAAAATCTTCATAGAAGTTATTGAGTTATTTGATAAACATCATCGATGTCATATAAACATGAGAAAATAAAAGTAGACATCGATGAATCTTATACTCGAATTTTATTTAAGAAAATATATACTTTTAGTTTTGAAAGATTTGTAAATTGTATCTTAACTTCTTTTGTATGGATGACTATTATAGATCCATCTTAAACTCGGATCTATTAAGCAATGGGAGGGATCCAATTTCTTGAGGTGTTTTTTTTTTTATCAATTTTTTTATACATCAAGAAAAAATTTACAAATCAAGAAATTTGATCCCTCTCAATGCTTGATAAATTCAGGTTTAAGATGGATCTATGTTGGTTTTAATTTTTTATTTCATGAGTCAACATGAATTTTTAATTTTTTTTTATTTTTGGTAACTTATTAGCCAACACTAATCTTTTTAAACTTTTTATTTTTGGTAATTTATGAACGGACATGAATTTTTTAATTACTTTTTATTTTTGTAGCGTTACAACGTCTCACCTATATTAGGTTGCAAAGCACCTCACTATTCTCGATGCAAACATAATGTTACGTAATGTTACAATATCTTCTCCATTCTGGATTGTAAAGCACCTCGCTACTCTCGATACAATAAAAATTATCGTATTATCTTAAATCAACCTTATAATTTTTTTATCTAATCTTTATTATAAAGTCGATATAAAAATTTGAAAAAAAACAATATAGATCTAAATATTATATTAGTGTAAGCATTACTAATAAACATATATGGTTAAGACCCATTTAAACGTGTCATGTTTGTGTAGCTCTATTCTTTGATCACATTATGATACTGCACTTGTAAGATACTTATCCCTCTCTTTTAATTTGCAAAATACTTATCCCAATCTTTTAAGTAACTTTATTTACTATACTTTTAAAGAAATTGTGTTTATATCAATCCCTTTGTTTAAATTCATTTGTTATTTTATTCTATTGTGTATTGCATTCTAACTTGTAAGATCTCACTCTTTTAACTTGTAAAATACTTATTTCATATTTTAAGTAATTTTAAAAAAACATAAAAAAACATGTTTTTGTGATATATTAATATTTAAAAGAAATTGTATTTATGTTAATCTGTTTCGTTTAAATTCATTTTAATTTTTTATTATTTTATTTTATTTTGTGTTATATAAAAATAAAAATAAAAATATTAAAGATTCTTATTTTTTAATTTTTTTAATTATATTTTTAAACTTTTTATAATATAAATTTTGATATTAAAGAGTTCATATCCATGCAAAGTTTTTCTATTTAAAATCTATTTATATGTCATTACTAATTCTCAATATTTGCTCTTGATATATTTTGGGCCACATTTTGTTGTACACTTGATGTACCATAAAATTTATTCACAGCCTCTGAACTTGGGTTTTAACATATATCTTAAAACTACTTCTATTATAAGATGTTTAATTAAGTTATTGTCATATAAAGTAGGTTTTGTTTAAATTTATTTTTAGATTTGTAATTACAAAATAATGAGTTTTCTGTTATTTTAAAAACTTTACAAGGTGTCGATATATTGATTTTGTACTATAATATCCTAGTTGTTAAATCTTAGATTTATTTTTTGGTTGTTAATGCAACTATGGACTTATGCTAATTTGTTTGATGATGTGATTATGGACTTTGGAATTATTATTAATTGTTAATGTTATTGTTGTTATTATTGCCATTATTGTTCTCTTTGAATGATTGTTGTTATTTAATTAAATAAATAATTGGCTGAGCAAAGGCAACTAAAAGAGTATGGGAGACCATGGATCTCACGGAGTGAGGAGGAATGGGGGACATCCCTAGCACCTTATATCTTGTTGTCGGATGGTATTTTTCCATCCTATTTCATTTTGTGCCTTGGTGAGTTTAATAGTGTTGGTCACCCCAACATTGTACAACGGAACCCATTTTCATTTTTTTATGAACTCTAGAGTCATTATTGCACCTTATACATACTTTAATGGGCCCCTCTTTTCTAGTGCGCCCTTCTTGGGAGAAATTCCCTCCTATTTATGGGTTTTTTCATTTATGAGCCCTCTCCCTAGATTCTAGTTGTAAGCTTGAATTTAGCTTCCACCTCCTCGATTTGTGCCTCCACCTCCATAAGTGCGCCCAACTCCTCCATTCATCCCTATTTTTGTGCTTACATGATATTTATGACCCTATTAGATCCTCTCTCTCACCAAATTCTCCCTACTTCATGTTTTGTAACCCCCCATATGCATCAGTGCGCCTCCTTATGTTCTCCATGGCTCCACTCCTTGGTTTTTGGTAACTCCTCCTCATGGTGCTAATATGAGAAAGGGAATCTCCTAACTAGGCCACCACTCCACTAATTTGAGTCATGTTTCCATGATGAAGCCAAACCATACTCAAACCCATTCTAGTTGGCCACCTTGGGTTCAAATTGCCCTCCTTAAGCTATTTATACATGTACTCTCTCCTTGTTGAAGCTAATCTTGAGCCTTGGTATCTCTTATGTTTTGTTTCTATTACATTATTTTATTTGGTACATGTGCAATTGTGGTTGAATTGGTTGTACGCATGTTCATGTATTGAATTCCAGGTTCTATATGTAGGAAGGATGAATTTCATATAATATGCTTCTATGCTCCTTGCCTTCCTTCTATTCTTCTTTCTCTTAATCTGAAATTTGTAGTTTTAGCTCGATGATATTAAGAGGGGTGAAACCATAGGTTCTAGTTCACCCATTTATGATTCATGAGACCAGTTCCATTATGTCTAGCTCAGTTTTTCCAGTAAGGGTCGCATTTCATTTTGTCGAAAAATATTTATGGATGACCAAGATATGTCTGTTTCGGTCCAATAGTTTTGTCGGTGCCAGGATGAGCGCACTAATTGTTAGATTGGAAATGTTATGTGCGTGGATATGATCCTATTTTCATATATATGAGTTTGAACAATGTAATATGAATGTAATATTGATTTATGGCTGGAGGGAGGTAGCCATACAATCTAAAATTTATTAGTGAAGAATGGTTGTAGGGGACAACCATCGGGAGCTAATTTTGTGGGTTGTGATTGCAGCCGGTGCCTTTTTTTTTTCCTGATTGTGGTGTGGTTGTAGGATATGTCATACGTATGTGTCTTAATGTGTTATTTTATTGCTTTTCAGCCTCACTAGTAACACACACATAACAACATCAGAAATTAACTTAGTTTGTGGAAAATTGATAACAACAATACTCAACTACTTAACAATTAAGGTTTTGGTAAATTATAATGCATGAATGGGTTTTAGGACTTTATTCTCACTAATGACGATGAATATTATGCCTTAATAATGTTTTGTTGAGATTATGACCTTAGGTAATTAATTTAGTTAATTGTCTCAATTAGCTTACTATTAAGTGTTGTGATTATCTTAATTAAGTATTGCAACTTTAAACAAGTAATTTGACTTTAGAATGTGTAGTTGGATTATTTGAAATGTTGAATACTATTATTTAGTATCAATAGGTTGTGCTTAACTTAACTTAATGTTTTCACCCTTAACATTGTTTAAGGGTTGGGGACATTACAAGTGGTATCAGAGCGAAGGTTTCAACACTGCAGTTGTTTGGCCTTCTGCAAGTTACAAGTCACTCTATAAACATGAGTTTGCATTAGATAAATTGGATGCATGCACCTAAATATAGTTTCACATATGATTTAGTTAATTAAAATATTATCTTGGGACGGCTATGGACTTGATGTTCAATCTGTAAAGAGAAAATCCTTGAAGGATTTCTAGCTCCCCTTAGGCATATTGTAACCTAGAAAATTTAGCTTGTTACTTTATAAGAAGAAGTAGCTTGAATAATAATGAACTTATGTCAATATGTAGTTTTCTAACAAATGGTTGGTAATGAACACATTGCAGTTTCCAGTGAATGATTGAGTAAGTAGTGTGGTGACTAAACTGAGATCTTACTCAAACCTGTGAAGACTAGAGATTCAACAAGTACAATTTCAGTAGTAGGAAATCAAGGTTTGGAGATGGATTTTGAGGAAGGTAAGAGGCCATACAGTCCTGGAGAGGATTTTGTTGAGGGAAGAAGGTCAAATAGGTATAATAGGAGAAGTGAACCATTAAGCTTGGAGGATTCAGTAAGAAAGTGTAGGGAGGATAACGAAAGGATAATTCATATCCAGGAGCAGATTATGAATTATCTAAAATCATTGAAGGCCATCCAAAGATCTGCTGAAAATAGTCATAGAAGAGGTTATGTGATATCTAGATCATCTTCAAGGAGACCTCGTCACTTAGAGAGGAGGAAGAGGTAAGCATCAAGTAGTACAGAGAGTAGTTCTAAAAGATATCCAGTGAGATATAAGAAGAGGAGGTATACCCAGGATGAACTAGTAGGAGAGTTGAGAATAATCAAGCCCTCAACTTTTGATGGAGAAGTAAAGCATTGTCACATCCCCAAATTTCGTAAAAATTTTAAAATTTTTCTAAGTGGTCTCCTTTCCCTTCCAAAGCAATCTAATCGCCATTAAAATGCTTTGCGGAAATATAAATATATAATCAGTAGCTAAATTTCTATTAATAAATGCGACATGTAACACTTCATAAAATTTATCATTGAATATTCATGAAAGGGTGTTAGTAAATACTTACAAAAGGTGGAATTACCTTTTTATAATAAATGATTCTTATGCACTTCATTGGGATCTCGTATGAAACTTCTGTCTGTGAATGACCAATGTACTTGTATACTATGTTTACAAAAAATATAACTTAAGCCATAGAGGCCTTCCAAGCCATGATGACATACTAACACATATTTTAATACTACCATTCCTGAACCAAAATAATACTTACATTTTTATGGTCCTCATCTAAACATATGAAATATCCATTGCACGACATTTAACATGAAATATCTTTTATCAACATTTAACATGAAATACCCTTTGCCAACATGCATTCGAAAAAAATGTTATAAACATCAACTATTAAGATTACTCATATGAGAGGAAAATTCATACAATCATCATGAAGACACATACACATATAACGAAGTCCATAGACAAGTAAGCGAGACCAAAAGTAATGTGGTTCGCCCGTACACAGGCTAGTCCACAAAGGTGTGTGCATCATTTATTATTAGGAAAAAAATAATAGGATTACAAAGGTATGCGGCTCAGTTGTTAACTGAGTTGTCGCCATACAATAGCATTTTGCTTGCTTGAAGCTTCTCACATAAAGGACGCAAAAAGAAAGATTATTTCTCAAAGGTTTACAAAAAGGAAACCTTTATTTAACTATCTCTTTTATGTTTTCTAAGAACTAAACCTTTAATATATATAAATGTACTTATATAATCCTAAACCTTCATGGATCATTACAATTTTCAAATGTATATATAACAAGTTATATTTAAGTTTCAAGCATAAAATACTATGATCTATTCCTTTATCCAAAAACACTTAATACATTTCTTTCCAACCATTTAACTTTACATCCTAGCATGTACAGACTATACATAATCATAAAATTTCTATTCATATATATAAAAAACTTTTTAAGAACCCAATAGCTTTTCATTTAACTATTAAATATAATAAATAATGATTTTAAAAAAAGCTTATACATATATATAAACATTTCTTCATAAGCTCTTCATTAGCTTTCACCGAATTCTTATACATAGTATATGATGAATATATATTTTAAAAGCCTCTATATATATAGAGAGAGAATCTTCATAATACATAATGATTTTAAAAAGCCTTTACATATATATAAACAAATTTTCATAAGCTCTTCATTAGCTTTCACCGAATGATTAAACCTAATATATGATGAACATATATTTTAAGTGCTTATATATATAATCTTCATAATACATAATGATTTTTAAAAAGCTTGTACATATATATAAACAAACCTTCAAAATCTCTTCATTAGCTTTCACCGAATTATTAAACATAATACATGATGGACATATATTTTAAGTGCTTCTATATATATAAAGAATCTTCATAATACATAATGATTTTTAAAAATCCTATACATATATATAAACAAACCTTCGAAAGCTCTTCATTAGCTTTCACCGAATTATTAAACATAATATATGATGAACATATATTGTAAGAGCCTCTATATATAAAGAATCTTCATAAGTTTCCAAAGGCGGTCAGGTGGAAAGAAGGGATCCAACACCCATAGAAAGGATCTCCCCCCTCTCACCCCTCTATTTAACCTTAAGCTACTACCATCTTCCCTCCGATCGTGTCATGATGGCTACCAGTGCCGAGCCTTTAATGACAGTCATGGGGCAACCTCCTTTGAAATAAATGGGGACAAGTGGCAGCAGTTTAGCGAAAGGAGCTCCTCTTAGGAGACAACCTCCACAAGAAATCCCCTCCATGATCTGTGAGTACAACGGTCGAGAGGATTCGTATCTATTAAAATATTTTACTTATTATATGGTGGTTTATTATCGTATTAATACCATCAAATTAAAAATATATCAAAGCTTAAAACTCTCCTTTGATTGTAGTTAAATAAAAGTTATCCTTCCATCCTCTCCATGGTTCTTAGGCTAGCCCTACCTGCGAGTTAAATGGGTTGTGCCAACGACAGGCTTCACACTAAACCTTGAGTTCTGAAAAACTAAATATACAAATATAAAATATCTTTCCAAAATTGTTTTCATATAAAATATATGTATACATATAAATCCCTACCTAGGATTTTAGTCAGGTCGATCCATCATAAAACGAATTCATAACATAATATTTTCTATGATATATATATATATATATATATATATATATATATTTATATATATATTTATATATATTGGTATAGTTTATAGTCATATGCTAGTAGTTGAGTATGATACTTTATATTTTATGCATTAAGTGCAATAAGTATTCCTCATATTCAAATTAAAGGTCCAAGCCTTTTTATACCCTATTTTAATGGAGTTTAAATATAAGTTAATATGCAAATCCTTTTGTATGATTTGTCACAAAAGTTGTAAATCCTTTTGTATGATTTGTCACAAAAGTTGCAAATCCTTTTGTATGATTTGTCATAATTAAACTTATACTTGTTTGAATGAAGAAGGAAACCGAGTGACAGTCAAAGGTATACCTAGACCCATATCCCTAAGGCAGGTCATAGCTCTAAAATTGAAGAAATGTCTCAGAAAGGGATTCCAGTTATATGCAATTCATGTAGAAGATCCCAAAGAAGGAAAATATCTAGAACTATAGGATTATCCAATACTACAAGGATTTGCAGACATATTTCAAGAACTGCCAGGAATGTTGTGATGAACCTGCAATAATTAATTAATGCAAATACACGAGATATCATAAATAACAGAACTCAGAATCACTTTTATATTGATCGCAGGCCACTTCGAGGGGGCAACCTCCTTTGAGCAAGCTCAATACAATTAACTTCACGGTGCCTTCATAGGCCTCAACACACACTTATATACTAAGTCTAGGTGCAAATACTATGAGTCAAAACCATGGGCCAATACAAACTATGGATCAACAAAACTATGGGCGACTTACAAAGCATATGCACCAACAACAATAACATAAACTATGGATCAACAAATACTACGGGACGACTTACAAAGCATATGCATCCAACAACAATATACTAACAAAGTAAAGACATGGGTTCCTAACATCCCCTCTCCCTTAGAAAAAGCTTTGTCCTCAAAGCTTTAGATGTGGAAATTGATGCATAATCTGAAGGAGTGGGTCCCCTGTAGCATCCTCGACTTGCATTCCAGGCCATTGGCCCCTTTGGAGTTTCAGGGGGTTGAAGGCTGTAGACGAAGAAGAACCATATCAGTGGTGTGAAAAGTGCACGCAAAACGATGTTGATCGGCTTGTTGTTTCAATCAAATTCTTTCCATGTGAAGATTGTCCTACAGAATGAGAAGAAGTTGATCGCGGTTTCGAAGAATTGAGTCAATTGCCTGAACTAGGGAGCTGCTGAAGGTGTATGGAAGAAGAACTGGTGGTGCCTGTCCATAGACTGCTTCATATGGTGTCCTTTTAGATGTGGTACTATACCACTAGAGCGTTTCTAGGAAATCCATAGAAATAGTTGTCCAAATCTGTGGAGGGATGGGCAAAGGTTCGAGCAGTCCCGAAAGGAATGTCGTTTCACCCTTGCTGACCTAGAAAGTATGACAGTCAACCACCATCTGTTGAATTGTCATTTTGAGTTTATGCCAAAAGAAGTTACATTGTTCCTGGTCATATGTTTTGAGGAACCCAGAGTGCCCTACTGATGAAGAAGCATGGATTTCATAAAAGAGATAGCCCCATTGAACAGATTGCAACCAATTTGGAACAAGCAGAGAAATAGCTGTAAGAGAAACTGGGTCATCAAATGTGCGAGGAGGAGCATCTGCCACCATATTGTCCTTACCCTTCTGGTAAGTGGTCGCATAGTCATAACCCATGAGTTGGATAACCCATTTCAGGTGTGCTAGGGAGGAGACCCGTTGTTCCAGGAAAGTTTCCAGACTATGGAGATCAGTCTTGATGCAAAAATAATTCCCCAATAGGGATGGCTACCACTTCTGTACTGCATGCAAAATAGCCATCATGTCCTGCTGAGATGTAGATGCAGCTAAATGCTTACCGGAAAGGTCTCATGAAGGCGGCAATCCCACTGGTGCAACAAAGACACCTGCATAGCTATCCAAGGAAGTAGTGGAGACCGTTGGTGGGTGCATCTGAAGGGAATGGAGATGAGCAATGACACCAAGTGAATTATTCTTAAGGATCTTTTCCAGGCGATGTGAACTGATGATGCAGAGAGACCCTGGTTGTAATCCCATAAATTTGTGTTGTGTCCCATTGACTGAAAACTACATCCAAAGTTCAGCAAAATTCCATAAGATGGGGCCAAGTATGCATAACCATTGAACGCCCAAAACCACATTACATCCTCCTAAGGACAAGGAAAACATGTCAGAGCGCGGGTTATAATCTTCCATAGAGATACGGACATTGTGACACTTCCCCTTGCAAGGTAAGGTGCCCCCATTGGCAACCATGACTTCAAATTTGGAGCAAGGATGGACAAAACAATCATCCTATTTGGTAATCCGAGGGTCAATGAAGTTATGAGTGCTACCAGAATCAATGAGTATGGTAAGAGGGAGCTTCTTGAAGTATCCCCTGACCCGCATTGTTTGTGGGGTGGTGATGTTGGTTACAGCATGGAGAGAGATCTCGAGTGGGTCGTCCTGAGATGGGGTGTCAACAGGCGGGTGTTGAATGTCAACCTGATCATCTACTATATTTGGAGCTTCTTCACCAAGTTCTGAGGCAGGCGGAGAATCCACATCCAAGAGATAGAGCTTTTGTTGAACACATCTATGTCCCCGAGTGAATTTCTCATCACAATTATAGCAAAGCCCTTTTTCTCAGCGTGCCTGCATCTCTATTTCAGACAAATGCTTGATAGGAGTTGGTTGAGGAGCAGGCGTGATGGGAGTTCGTTGGGAACCCATATTTCTGAAGGGAACAAAGGTGGGTTTAGAGCATTGTTGAGCTGCGATCTTGTCCTCTGCAAACTTAGCCAACCCTAGGACTTCCATCATTGTGTTGGGACAGAACATTTTGACCTCTAAGCGGATTTCATCCTTGAGACCACTATTTTGACCTCTAAGAGGATTCGTATCTATTAAAATATTTTACTTATTATATGGTGGTTTATTATCGTATTAATACCATTAAATTAAAAAAATATCAAAGCTTAAAACTCTCTTTTGATTGTAGTTAAATAAAAGTTATCCGTCCATCTTCTCCATGGTTCTTAGGCTAGCCCTACCTGCGAGTTAAATGGGTTGTGCCAACGGCAGGCTTCACACTAAACCTTGAGTTCTGAAAAACTAAATATACAAATATAAAATATCTTTCCAAAATTGTTTTCATATAAAATATATGTATACATATAAATCCCCACCTAGGATTTTAGTCAGGTCGATCCATCATAAAACGAATTCATAACATAATATTTTCTATGAGATATATATATATATTAATATTTATTTTGGTATAGTTTATAGTCATATGCTAGTAGTTGAGTATGATACTTTATATTTTATGCATTAAGTGCAATAAGTATTCCTCATACTCAAATTAAAGGTCCAAGCCTTTTTATACCCTATTTTAATGGAGTTCAAATATAAGTTAACATGCAAATCCTTTTGTATGATTTGTCACAAAAGTTGTAAAAGCTTAACTTCCTTTCACCATATGTTATTTTGTGAAGTTTTGCTTTATGATATAGGTATCACTTTGACATACATATAGATATGCTTATTCACATGTAGGATAGGCCTTTTCAAAAGTACTTATACTTTGTTTTAGAGATGCCTTATATATATATATATATATCAACTTCACAAATTTCAGAGGTGGTTGTAACACAACTTCTTAGTATATTTTTGTTTTATGTTTTTGGTCAAGTTTTCTATATCCTTTTTATGTTATTTTATGGTTAACATAATAGTTTAATATGCCTATTAGTACATCTCCTAAACTTCAGGTTTAGGGAATCGCCTTTTGTTTACTCTTTCTGTAGTGTTTGGAGGCAATAAGATGACACCCATCATCTAGTCAAGCTTTAGTTACCAATACTTTTTTCCCAGTGGCTTCACTTGCATGTCACTTAGTTGCATCCATCTTCAACTTTACCAATTAAAAGTAAATCATAATAATACTTTCAAGGTCCATTGGTGGGGCCTTGGCCTTGAGCTTCTCATCAGGACCATTTACATATTTTACAAAATACATTTACAAAGATAATAATAATAATAAGGGTCAAATTTGAGGGATGTTACAAGCATGGAGAAGATGCGGAAGCATGGTTGTTAGGACTAAGGAAGTTTTTACAATTGCATTAGTATACACCTAATATGGAAGCAAGAGTAGCCATATATCATCTACAAGGTAAGGCATCTATTTGGTAGGATCATATAATTAAGCTAAAAGACATCGATGAGGATAGAATCTCTTGGAAGAAATTTAAAAAGTACTTCCAAAAGGAATACCTCTATGAGCATTACTATGACAAAAAGATGGAAGATTTCTTTGAGCTCAAATTGGGAAGCATGACTATGAATTCCTATGAGGAGAATTTCCTGTAAATTTTGAAGTTTGAGGACTTCATCAAAGATGAGAAGGTAAAGATTCAAAGGTTCCTAAGTGATCTTCCTTAATCTTATAGAGACAAAATCTAGTATGATAGACCAAAGAACCTTAAGGATGCCATCTGGAAGGAAAAACTGCTACAACCGTGTCTGGTTGTGAAGTTATGAAGTGAATCCGTTGTCCATGATTGAAGATAAAATAATAATATTATATTGATAGATGATAAATATTACAATT
This sequence comes from Larix kaempferi, assembly GCA_027924585.1. Lineage (NCBI taxonomy): Eukaryota > Viridiplantae > Streptophyta > Pinopsida > Pinales > Pinaceae > Larix > Larix kaempferi. Next base: position 15,482,478 of record BSBM01000267.1, on the reverse strand, counting down.
GGTGGCCGCCATTATATAAGGTGTGGGCAGCCATGTATGAGGAGACACGCCCCTTAACCTAGTACTAATTATTATTTATTATTATTATTACATTTATACTTCATATTTGTTACATTGCCTTCCCCTTTAAGGAAATCTTTGTCCTCAAAGCTAGATTTACTGACAGTGCTTTTTGCTTTGGAGCTTGGACTGATCTCTTTTATCTTGACGTGGTCTGGATCCTTGTTGTGTCATGATTCTTTCTGCTTAGGTGGAGAAACTCTCGGTCTCAGTCCATTCAGTCGGTACTTATTTCTTTTCCATTCAAATTCCATGTATTGTTCTTGCAGGTTGGTAGAGTAAGTCCCCAGAGATGCTAACCAGTCAGTGCCTAATACCATGTCTACTTCTTTGAGAGGTAAGGCAACACAATTGAGTTGTAGGTGTAAGTTTTGTATGTACAATGACACCTTATGACATTTTCCTACTTCTTCTATGTCTTGATTAGCGATGGTTGAGGTTTTAAGCCCTTTTGCGGGGAACACAAAATTATTTAGTTCCTTTGCCTTATTGATGTCGATCAAATTATGGGTACTTCTAGAATCGACCAAAATTGTGACATCCCTATCTTTAATTTTCCCATTAAGTTGTAGTCTTTTTGGTACTGAATTCCTTGATTATGTTACTTGGAATATGAGTTGTTCCATTTTAAGGATGTCACACTTTCTCAACTGAGGTGGAATATATTTTTCTGTGAGTGCTTGGATTTCCTTCTGTTGGGTGTAATCTTTCTCTGGTGTCTCTACCTTTTCTTCTTTACAGACTTGTTGAGTACATGTAACCATCGCAACGGATGCCTCAGGTGAGCTTGTGTCTATATCTGAATCAGTTGTATCTGTCTCTCTTGATACCTGTACTTGCTTCCCATTAATGATTTTGCAATGTACTGTGTGATTGGTTTTGCATTTATGGCCTGGAAACCAATCTTCTCCACATCGAAAACAAGTATTCTTTTTGTTTTTTCTATCACTGTCGGTGCGACTGCTTGATGTTTTTGAGTTTTTTTCAACTTCATAGCCATACGACTAATATATGTTACACTGATGACCGGGTGACCACGTATCTTCACAATACCTGCACTGATTCTCTTGCTATCGCAAATATCCCTTGTTAGGGTTCCCTTGCCTTGATTGTTTGAATTTTTCCTCAATAAGTTTTGCTTTGCGCCTAGCCTTATCCAAATTGGACACGCTATGTAATTCTAATTCGTCTCTTATGTATGGTTTAAGACCAGAGATATATGTCTGGAGTCGCTGGTCCTTTGTTAAATCCTGGTATGTGTGTCTCTAATGCTTCCCATGCGTAGGTGTATTCTTCCACGTAGCCTTCTTGCTGTAGCCTAGTTAGTTTGGCGAAAAATCATTTCTCTGTCACATATTCAAATCTTTTAAAAAAATCATTTTTGAATGTGTCCCAACTGTAGGCACATAACTTTGTCATTTTCTTCCACCACATGTACCAATTGTATGCACGTCCTTCGAGCTGCATGGAAGCGTATTTAATTTTCTCATCATCTGATAAGATTTTGTGAATGTAGAAGAATTATTCTTCCTTTTTAATCCATGCCACGCTCTGTTTTGATTCTCCATCGAACTTAGGTAACTCCAATTTAGGTTGCATTGAGTATCCTCCCATCGATTGTATTGTGGCCCACTATGGTTTATGATTATTGTAGTCTTTATGGTCTTCTGGGATCTCCACTTTGGGGGGATTTGATTGATGATCATTGGTATCGGTTGTATCACGACATGAATGGTCTCCCTTTGGCGACTCGACATTTCTAGCTTCATCTCTATCCTTAAAAAACTGCTTGATATTTTCGAGTCCTGCATCGAAGTATGCTTTCATTTCCTCTCGTACCTTCCTCATTTCCCATGAGACTACTCCAGCAACTTCATATTGCACCTTGCGCAAAAACTCTTCTTTTTCTTCTTCAAAGTATTTGTCAAGTTGGTCCATTCTGGAGTTTAGACCTTCGAGGATTTTTAAATCTCTAATTTGGTATTTTTCTAATTTTTCCAGTCGGTCCTTCATTTCTGTCATGGTTCTTGATCTGGTGTGGGGAGGTGAATATTTGAAATCAATTTTTGACTTATGTGGATGTGAATGCTACTCGTGGGGCTTGATTAATTAATAATAACTATTATTACTAAAAATCAAGTGGTAGTAAATGAATATTAATAATATAATAATTATTATTATTTGAAAATAATAATATTATTATATATTATAAAGTTAGAATAAATATTATGAATAATAAAGTTTATTATATAATATTTATTTAACTTTTTTTTTTTTTGAAATTTTCTTGATGTGGGGTTTCGTGGAGAAGGTTGGCGGCTGGAGGAAGGTGGCCAGGAATGGAAGAGTGCTTGGAATGAAGGGAGTTCGGGAACCGATGAGAATGAAGCTATGCGTTGGAAGGCAATGGGTAGGTGTGATGGTGGAGATGAGCGAGACGTGGAGCATTGGAAGAGGATGCAACACGAAGGGTAGCGCGCAGGAGGAGTCGCTGCGTAAGGGGAAGCTGCGCTGAGCAGCGAAGATTGGCAGCGGCGGGGGTTGGAGCCGGAAAGAGGAGGCTGGGGGAGAGAAGGTGTGGAGGGGAGAAAGGAGGGGGGAAAGGGATGGGTGAAGGAGCGAGGGAGGATGGTGTTGCGGAGGATGGCGGTTGGATGGTTGCGTGAATGACTGTGCGGAGGTGGTGAAGGATGCAGAGTGAGAGGGAAAGGCGTGAGGTATGGGGAAGCACGTGGGTGTGGGATGCAGCAAAGAAGGAGGATGCGAGGATGGGAATCGCAGGGAGGAGAGTGGATGTGGAGGGAGTGCGACCGAGCAGTGGTGCAGGAGTGTGCTATGGGATGCATATGGAGGTGAGGGTGATGATTGGTGTGCAAGCAGGTGGATGGATTGTGTGGGAAGGAGGAGTGGTAGTATGGTGTCGGGGGAGTTGGCGAGGGAGACTAGCGAGAGGAAGAGTGGGTGATAAAGTAGGGAAGACGCGGAGTCAAGGAGCCAAACGTGGCTCTGATACCAAATGCTACAACTGTGTCCGGTTGTGAAGTTATGAAGCGAATCCACTATCCATGATTGAAGATAAAATAATAATATTATATTGATAGATGATCAATATTACAATTGGTGGCCACCATTATAAAAGGTGTGGGAAGCCATGTATGAGGAGACACGCCCCTTAACCTAGTACTAATTATTATTTATTATTATTATTACATTTATACTTTATATTTGTTACAAAAACACTTATATGAACAGAATAAGAGCAAGGCCCCATATCAAAATAATTGGAAGGATATGAAGAAGAACAAACATGATCAAAGAAAGAAAGGTTTCGAGCTTTCAAAATTCTGAAACAGTAATTCTTATCAACAAGGACAGCCAAGGGAAGAGCTTTCAGGGAAAATACCACCTGTGGAATGTTGGATATGCAAGGAAAGTCACTTTTGCAGACAGTTCCCACGTAAGAAAAATAACCTCCACAACATTCAAGAGGCTTCAACTATTGGATATGTAGGTGGAAGTGTGTAGAGGATCTATGCAGCCCTGGATGGGAGGCAATTTGACCACCAATCCCGAATGATTGAGGTAGCAGGTAATATTGCTAATAAAACCATAACTATTTTGATTGATTCTAGAGCTAGCAATAGTTACACTGCTCCTAATCTCATTGAGAAATGTCACTTGAAGAAAAGTAAACTTGAAACGGCAAGTCTAGTATAGTTAGCCACAAGAGCCAAGAGGAAAATCACAGAATTTGTAAAAATTTGACCCTTAGAAATGAATGGGTTGAAAACCTTTGCAGACTTAAACATCATACCCTTAGGGTCATGTGATGTATTAATTGGCATGGATTGGTTGGATGCATACCATGCCATATTGGATTGTCATAATTAAACTTATACTTGTTTGAATGAAGAAGGAAACCGAGTGACAGTCAAAGGTATACCTAGACCCATATCCCTAAGGCAGGTCATAGCTCTACAATTGAAGAAATGTCTCAGAAAGGGATCCCAGTTTTATGCAATTCATGTAGAAGATCCCAAAGAAGGAAAACATCTAGAACTATAGGATTATCTAATACTACAAGGATTTGCAGAAATATTTCAAGAACCGCCAAGAATGCTGTGATGAACCTGCAATAATTAATTAATGCAAATACATGAGATATCAGAAATAACAAAACTCAGAATCACTTTTATATTGATCGTAGGCCACTTCGAGGCGGCAACCTCCTTTGAGAAATCTCAATACAATTAACTTCATGGTGCCTTCATAGGCCTCAACACGCACTTATATACTAACTCTAGGCGCAAATACTATGAGTCAAAACCATGGGCCAATACAAACTATGGATCAACAAAACTATGGGCGACTTACAAAGCATATGCGCCAACAACAATAACACAAACTATGGATCAACAAATACTACGAGACGACTTACAAAGCATATGCGTCCAACAACAATATACTAACAAAGTAAAGACATGGGTTCCTAACATCCCCTCTCCCTTAAAAAAAGCTTTGTCCTCAAAGCTTTAGATGTGGAAATTGATGCAGAATCTAAAGGACTGGGTCCCCTGTAGCATCCTCGAGTTGCATTCCAGTCCACTGGCGCCTTTGGAGTTTCAGGGAGGATTGTGTGGAAGGCTGTAGACGAAGAAGAACCATATCAATGGCATGAAAAGTGCACGCAGAACGACGCTGATCGGCTTGTTGTTTCAGTCAAATTCCTTCCATGTGAAGATTGTCCTGCAGAATGAGAAGAAGTTGATCGTGGTTTCGAAGAATTGAGTCAATTGCCTGAACTAGGGAGCTGCTAAAGGTGTATGGAAGAAGAACTGGTGGTGCTTGTCCAGAGACTACTTCATATGGTGTCCTTTTAGATGTGGTACTATACCACTGGAGCATTTCTAGGAAATCCATAGAAATAGTTGTCCAAATCTGTGGAGGGATGGGCAAGGGTTCGAGCAGTCCCGAAAGGAGTGTCGTTTCACCCTTGTTGACCTGGAAAGTATCACAGTCAACCACCATCCATTGAATTGTCATTTTGAGTTTCTACCAAAAGAAGTTACATTGTTCCTGGTCATACGTTTTGAGGAACCCAGAGTGCCCTACTGATGAAGAAGCATGGATTTCATAGAAGAGAAAGCCCCGTTGAACAGATTGCAACCAATTTGGAACAAGCAGAGAAATAGCTGTAAGAGAAACTGCGTCATCAAATGTGCGAGGAGGAGCATCTGCCACCATATTGTCCTCACCCTTCTGGTAAGTGGTCGCATAGTCATAACCCATGAGTTGGATAACCCATTTCAGGTGTGCTGGGGAGGAGACCCATTGTTCCAAGAAATTTTTTTCCAGACTTTAGAGATCAGTCTTGATGCAGAAATAATTCCCCAATAGGGATGGCTGCCACTTCTGTACTGCATGCAAAATAGCCATCATGTCCTGCTGAGATGTAGATGCGGCTAAATGCTTACCGGAAAGGTCTCGTGAAAGCGGCAATCCCACTGGTGCAACAAAGACACCTGCATATCTATCCAAGGAAGTAGTGGAGACCGTTGGTGGGTGCATATGAAGGGAATGGAGATGAGCAATGACATCATGTGAATTATTCTTAAGGATATTTTCCAGGCGATGTGAACTGATGATGCGGAGAGACCCTGGTTGTAAGCCCATAAATTTGTGTTGTGTCCCATTGACTGAAAACTGCATCCAAAGTTCAGCAAAATCCCATAAGATGGGGCCAAGTGTGCGTAACCATTGAACGCCCAAAACCACATTACATCCTCCTAAGGACAAGGAAAACATGTCAGAGCGTAGGTTATAATCTTCCATAGAGATACACACATTGTGACACTTCCCCTTGCAAGGTAAGGTGCCCCCATTGGCAACCATGACTTCAAAGTTGGAGCAAGGATGGACAAAACAATCAGCATGTTTGGTAATCCGAGGGTCAATGAAGTTATGAGTGCTACTAGAATCAATGAGTATGGTAAGAGGGAGATTCTTGAAGTATCCCCTGACCCGCATTGTTTGTGGGGTGGTGACGCCGGTTACAGCATGGAGAGAGATCTCGGGTGGGTCGTCCTGAGATGGGGTTTCAACAGGCGGGTGTTGAATGTCGACCTGCTCATCTACTGTATCTGGAGCTTCTTCACCAAGTTTTGAGGCAGGCAGAGAATCCACATCCAAGAGATAGAGCTTTTGTTGAACACATCTATGTCCCCGAGTGAATTTCTCATCACAATTATAACAAAGCCCTTTTTCTCGGCGTGCCTGCATCTCTGTTTCAGACAAATGCTTGATAGGAGTTGGTTGAGGAGCAGGCGTGATGGGAGGTCATTGGGAACCCATATTTTTGAAGGGAACAAAGGTGGTTTTAGAGCGTTGTTGAGCTGCGATCTTGTCCTTTGCAAACTTAGCCAACCCTAGGACTTCCATCATTGTGTTGGGACAGAACATTTTGACCTCTGAACGGATTTCATCCTTGAGACCACTGATAAAACAACTCCTGTAGAATTCATTAAACAATCATTCTGTGTGATTGGCCAGTTTCTCCAATTCTATCTGATACTCTCTCACTATGCCAATTTGGTGAAGTTTAGTGAGTGCTCCTGTGAAGTCATCAAAAGCACTAGGACCGAATCGTGGCAAAAGGAGTTGGCAAAAATCTGTCCAGTTTAGCTCGAGATGAGCTTTGATGTACCAACAGTACCATTGAAGGGCTTCATGTTCCAAATGAAAGGATGCAAGTGGAACTTTCTAGACATCAAAAGTATTATGCAAACTGAAATATTCTTATGCTCGGTATATCCATCCAGTCGGATTAGTTCCATTGAAGAGAGGAAAATCAAGCTTCAGTCCACGAAAATTGCTGGAAGAAGAGAACCCAGTGGCTGTAAAAGATTCTGGCTGTCGGTTATTGTTCATGGCTGAATGTTGAAGATGGAGGCTGAGAAATTTTTCATCTAGATCTTAGAGTTTGGTTTGGATGGCTGCAAGTGCTTCCTCCATGGTGTGTGCTCCTGCACGGGTGACAACCATAACCAGGGTTTTTTTTTTTTTTTTTGGAATGGGTAGAAAAACACAAACAAAAGTTGACTTAGTAAAGGGAAATTTGGATTGGGGAAAAAATCAGATGGGTAATTGGGGTTTGACTAGATTTTGGATACTGTCGAAAGGACAGGAAAGCAGAAAAGGGGGATTTCAGAAGCGGGGTGAAAGAATGAGAAAATTTGGCAGAGAGGGACAAAGAAGCAGAATTAGAAAAGGAACGTTGTGGTAAAATTTGAAGGCGATCGGGTGAAAATCGAAGAAGTTATGGCAATCCCTAAAAATAGACAAATGTGAGATTTCAGGTGTTGGGAAGTGGAATGTGGGATAGGGTCCTTAGGAATTAAATATGCAGAATGGGATTGCAGGGGTGTCAGAGAAGTTTCAAGGGAAACAAAGTTAAAACAAATGGATCTGCAACAGCGTAGAAGGGATTGGCAATAGATGGATCTGAAACTACACCGAATGGATCGAAAATGACTGGATCTGGAACGGCTTTCAAAATAGATCTGGAACGGCTTTCAGAATGGATTTGAAATGGCTAGATATGAAACGGCTCGGAATGGATCTGAAACAGCACGGAAGTGATCGGCAACAGTTCAGCTGAAAATAGATATGGACCCTAGGTATGTTCGGCTTCCTAACAATTCAGGTGTTTCACTCAGCCACCAATGATGTCTGACGGTTTGCGTATTGGGGCAGTACCCCTCACTCCATGGCTCAGGTAAAACTGATAACTGCTTTGCCACAAACGACAGCTCTTGGTTTACCTCACGGGTGGGAACTAGTCAATCAAGTAGGGGGTGTTGCCCTTTTCACTGGCAGGTCCTCTCAATGGGCCAGCTACTTTGGGGTTCCTGTGGTACTCCTCACAATGAGTTTTAGGGCTTATGCCCAAGTACTTCCCACACTTAAGCTAATAGGTATTATTCCCAGATCCGAACTTGCAACAGATGCGAAAAAACAAATTAGCAGAAATTCCACCCAACGAGCCCAAGAAAGTGCTCTGATACCAAATGTGATGAACCTGCAATAATTAATTAATGCAAATACATGAGATATCAGAAATAACAGAACTCAGAATCACTTTTATATTGATCGCAGGCCACTTCGAGGGGGAAACCTCCTTTGAGCAAGCTCAATACAATTAACTTCACGGTGCCTTCATAGGCCTCAACACACACTTATATACTAACTCTAGGCGCCAATACTATGAGTCAAAACCATGGACCAATACAAACTATGGATCAACAAAACTATGGGTAACTTACAAAGCATATGCGCCAACAACAATAACACAAACTATGGATCAACAAATACTACGGGATGACTTACAAAGCATATGCGTCCAACAACAATATACTAACAAAGTAAAGACATGGGTTCCGAACAAATGCCTCCTAAAAGGGACATTGATTTTTCTATCAACTTGGTTCCAGGGACAGTGCCTTCATATAAAGCACCTTATAGAATAGGTACTCCAGAGTCAAAGGAATTACATATGCAGCTAGAGGAGCTACTAAAGAAAGGCTACATAAGACCCAGTGTTTCACCTTGGGGAGCTCCTGTGTTATTTGTGAAGAAGAAGGATGGAAATCTAAGACTTTGCATAGACTATAGACAGTTGAACAAAGAAACAATTAAAAACAAGTACCCCTTGCAAAGGATTGATGACTTGTTTGATCAGTTGAGAGGAACCAAAGTGTTTTCGAAGATAGATTTGAGATCGGGATACCACCAGATTAGGATTAAGGATGAAGATATCAGTAAGACAACATTTAAAACAAGGTATGGACATTATGATTTCATTGTGGTACCTTTTGGGTTAACAAATGTAGCTACAGTATTCATGATCTTGATGAATGTGGTTTTTAGAAAATACTTAGATAAGTTCATGATTGTATTCTTAGACGACATCCTTATCTATTCCAAGACAGAAGAAGAGCATGGAGAACATCTAAGACTAGTGATGCAACTGCTTAGAGAGCATCAGTTGTATGCCAAGCTAAGCAAGTGTTCTTTTTATCAGGGAAGAATTCATTACTTAGGAGATAGCATATTAGAAGAAGGTGTTTCAATAGATTCTAAAAAGATAAGAGCCATTATGGAATGGAAAACACCTAAGAATGTATCAGAAGTAATATCTTTCATGGGATTAGCTGGGTACTACCGAAGGCTCATTGAAGTATTCTTGAAGTTAGCTCATCCTATCACATATTTACAGAAGAAGGGTGTGAATTTCGATTGGACTCCTAAGTGTGAAGATAGTTTTCAAATACTTAAGGAAACACTTACGAGTGCACCTGTTCTAAATATTGCAGATCCTAAAGGAAACTTTGTTGTGTGCATAGATGCATGTAAGCAAAGCATTGGTGGAGTATTGATGTAGGATGGACATGTGATCAGTTATGAATCTAGAAAGTTAAAGTAACATGAGAAGAACTATGCCACCCATGACTTAGATCTTGCAGTTATCATCCATGCTTTGAAGATGTGGAGACATTATCTAATGGGTAAGAATTTTGAGTTAAGAACTGGTCATGATGGGTTAAAGTACTTGTTTAAGCAGCCTAATTTGAATGCAAGACAAAGGAGGTGGATGGAGTTATTATGTGAATATGACTTTGACATCAAGCATATCAAAGGTAAGGAAAATAAGGTAGTTGATGCACTTAGTAGGAAGATACATGCGATGCATGTAGCAGCTATCAACACTAATACATCAAATTTAAAGGATAAGATCAATGAAGCCAGTGTTATAGATGAACTTTATCAACAAGTAAAAGAAGGATTGCAACAACATAAAATTCCATAGAAATTTGATAAGTATAAGTTGAAAGAAAATGGGATCCTCATGCATAGAGATAGGGTTTATGTTCCCAATGCTGGATATATAAGGAAGATAGTTCTGAAGGAAATGCATGATGTTCCTTATGTTGGACATTTAGGTTATCAGAAAACAATAGCAATAGTAAGGAAACAATATTATTGGACAAGGATGAATAATGATGTTGAAAAATATATAGCTAGGTGCATGGAATATCAGAAAGTTAAAATTGAGCATCATCATCCAGCGGGATTGTTGCATCCCTTGCCAATACCAGAATGGAAATGGGATATAGTGACAATGGATTTCATCACCAAGTTGCCTAACACAAGATTTCAAAATGATGCCATCATGGTTGTGGTAGATAAGTTGACTAAGGGCACACTTCATTCAATAAAGACAACTCATAAAGCAAGCTAACATTGCAGATATTTACATGAGAGAAGTAGCCAAATTGCATGGAATTGCCAAGGCTATAGTATCAGAAAGAGATTCTAAATTTACTTCTAACTTTTGGAAAGGATTGTTTGAGGGGTTTGGCACAAGTCTAAACATGAGAATAACATACCACCCTCAAACAAATGGACATACAGAAAGAGTTAACCAAGTGATTGAAGATATGTTGAGGATGTATGTGATGGATCAACCATCTAAGTGGGAATATTATTTACACTTGGTAGACTTTGCTTATAAAAATGGATATCATTCCTCCTTAAATATGGTCCTTACGAGGCCATGTATGGAAGGAAGTGCAATACTCTCATCAGTTGGGATAAACCAACAGATAGAGTCATTGTTGGACCAAAATTATTAAATTATATGGAGGACCAGATGGTTAAGATAAAGAAAAATCTAAAGGAAGCTCAAGATAGGCAAAAAAGCTATGCAGATCAGAATAGGACTGCCAGACAGTTTCAAGTTGGATATCATGTGTTCTTGAAAGTTAGACCCAAGAAGAGTTCCTTAAACTTGGGGAATTGCTCCAAGCTAGCTGCCATATATTGTGGACATTTTGAGGTCTTAGCTAAAATAGGACGTGTTGCTTATGAGTTGGTTCTACTAGCTTGCATTATAGTACATAATGTATTTCATGTCTCTTTATTGAAAAAGTATATACCTGATGCTAACCATGTAATTGATTGGAATGTGATCCAGGTAATTAAGAGTGATTTTATTTTCTTTATTGATATATATGCATGTATGTACATGGTACTAATTGTGTGATCGAATGGATTATGATCTAGTTGGAACCGGAAGGGTATTTTCCGGTACAACATGTTTCCATTTTAGGCAGCAAGGTCAAGTTGCTTCAGAATCGAGAGATCATACAGGTAAAGGTCCAATGGACCCATTACAGCATTGAGGATGCGACTTGGGAGCTGGAAGATGCTATGAGGGAAGCATAACCTCATCTATTTTGAAAGATGGTTTTTACGACATGTATGTAATAAATATGCATCGAGGACGATGCATTGTTTAAGGGGAGGGGGGTGTAATACTCTGATTGTTAATCCCTAGACTTATGTTATATTTGTTAATATGGATATGGAATTATTCTCATTTGTTTGATGATGTGATAATGGAAGTTGGAATTATTATTAATTGTTATTATTGTCATTATTGTTCTCTTTGAATGATTGTTGCTATTTAATTAAATAAACAGCTGGTTGAGCAAAGGAAACTAAAAGAGTATGGGAGATCATGGATCTCACTGAGTGAGGGGGAATGGGGGGCATCCCTAGCACCTTATATCTTGTTGTTGGATGGTATTTTTCCATCCTATTTCATTTTGTTCCTTAGTGACTTTAATAGTGTTGGTCACCCAAACATTGTACAACAGAACCGATTTTCAATTTTTATGAACTCTAGAGTTATTATTGCACCTTATACATACTTTAATGGGACCCTCTTGCCTAGTGCGCCCTCCTTGGGAGAAATTCCCTTCTATTTATGTGTTTTTTTCATTTATGAGCCCTCTCCCTAGATTCTAGGAGTTGTAAGCTGGAATTTAGCTTCCACCTCCTTGATCTATGCCTCCACCTCCATAAGTGCACCCCACTCCTCCATTCATCCCTAGTTTTGTGCTTACATGATATTTATGACCCAATTGGATCCCCTATCTCACCAAATTCATGCTACTTCATGTTTTGTAACCCCCCATATGCATTAGTGCACCTCCTTATGTTATTCATGGCTCCACTCCTTGGTTTTTGGTAACTCCTCCTCATGGTGCTAATATGAGAAAGGGAATATCCTAACTAGGCCACAACTCCACTAATTTGAGTCATGTTTCCATGATGAATCCAAACCACACTCAAACGCATTCTAGTTGGCCACCTTGGGTTCGCATTTCCCTCCTTAATCTATTTATACATGTACTCTCTCTGTGTTGAAGCTAACCTTGAGCCTTGGATCACTTATCTTGTGTTATCTCACCATGTTGGGAATACTGTTAGAATTGAGAGTGTATTGATACTTAGAGTTAGTCTAGTCATTTTCCCGTGCTTCCATCATATCACTCTGCTAGTCCAGGTTCTCACATAGGACTCCAGGAAATGGGTGGTGAGAGGAGTCACTTCCCATAGGCAATGGAGACGGACATGAAAGTAGTATTGGGAAGCATTGTGGCTCTTGGAAGAGGTATTTACGAGAGTTTCTAGACTAAGTGTGCCTCTACCCATGGATCCATGGTCTCATCTCGGGGGTGACTTGTTTAAGTGAGGAAGGCTTGACTGTGTCTGCGACTGGGAGGAAAGTTGTCATGTTGCAGCTAGTTGCCCTTATTTTGAGATAAGTATATCTCTTATGTTTCATTTCTATTACATTATTTTACTTGGTACATGTGCAATGGTGGTTGAATTGGTTGCATGCATGTTCATGTATTGAATTCCAGGTTCTATATGCAAGAAGGATTAATTTCATATAATATGCCGCTACGCTCCTTGCCATCCTTCTATTCTTCTTTCTCTTAATCCGAAATTTGTAGTTTTGGCTTAATGATATTGAGAGGGGCACAACCATAGGTTCTGGTTCACCCATTTATGCCCATTTCTAAGTCATGAGATTGTTCCATTGCATCCGGAGCAGTGTTTCGAGTAACGATCGGCTTTCGTTTTATCGAAAAAGATTTATGGATGTCCAAGATATGTCTGTTTCAGTCCAATAGTTTTGCTGGTGCCAAGATGAGCGCACTAATTGTTAGATTGGAAATGTTTTGTGCATGGATCTGCTCCTATTTGCATATCTTGGTTTGAACAATGTAATATGAATGTAATATTGATTTATGGCTGGAGGGAGGCAGCCATACAATCTAAAATTTATTAGTGAAGAATGGTTGTAGGGGACAACCATCGGGAGATAATTTTGTGGGTTGTGATTGCAGTCGGTGCCTTTGGTTTTTCCTAATTGTGGTGTGGTTGTAGGATATGGCATACATATGTGTCTTGATGTGTTATTTTATTACTTTTCAGCCTCACTAATAACACACACATAACAACACCAGAAATTAACTTAGTTTGTGGAAAATTGATAACAACAATACTCAACTACTTAACAATTATGGTTTTGGTAAATTATAATGCATGAATGGGTTTTAGGACCTTATTCTCACTAAGGATGATGAATATTATTCCTTAATCATGTTTTCTTGATATTATGGCCTTAGGTAATTAATTTAGTTAAGTGTCGCAATTAACTTAATTAAGTGTCGTGATTATCTTAATTAAGTAATTAATTAAATATCACAACTTTAAACAAGTAATTTGACTTTAGAATGTGTAGTTGGATTATTTGAAATGTTGAATACTATTATTTAGTCTCAATAGGTTCTGCTTAACTTAACTTAATGTTAGCACCCTTAACATTATTTAAGGCTCGGAGACATTACACGTACCAACATCTCACATTGATGATATGAATATCTACACATTGACAATACCACCTAGACATTAGTAACACACCAGTCTTACAACATCCCAACGTCAAGAGTTAAGTTGGGACAATTATACAACAACATTCATGTATACCTTTAAACATGAATTTATTTGCCACATATTTACACGCTAACGCCATGTCACAACATTTGATCGACATCTAATTAATAACAATAATAATTTGTGTGTGCCACATGGCACATGCCATGTTAGCACATATCGACGACGTGTCTTCGGTACTTTAGCATGTCATCCCTCTAATGCCATTCTGGCAACTTAGGTTGTTAATGGATAGACTTAAGTTTTCCAAAGTCCTAAAAATTTATCTTTTAACGTTAGTCTGATGTCAACAACATTGGTAGGGTGTTGAAATTTACCCCCAAATCCACTGATGCATCTCAAAGAGCTCGAATGCCTTTCTTACATACACACCAAAAGAAGGGCTCTACACGTGTTGAGGTCCGAACTTGGGTTGTTCACATAGAAACACTATGTTCCAACCGCTAAGGTACAATAAGTACTCTACAACACCACTTATCTATGCATATTAAAATTAAAATAACAAGCATATTAAATACCCATTTCATTAAATCTGGACTCGTTACGTAAAATCTATAATTGAAAAGTGTAAATAATATCAACTTTGAAAGTGTGAATATCAACTCTAAAGGTGTGAACAAGTATAGTCATTGCATTACCTAAAATCTATAATAGAAAAGTGTAAGTAATATCAACTTTGAAAGCGTGAATATCAACTCTAAAGGTGTGAACAAGTATAGTCATTGCATTAAAGATGGATAGGTTTTCATTAATTTTTAAACTAAAGATAATAGGGATGTTCGTCAACACTGCCAACAATAATACATAAGATCTATTCATACAAAATGAGCATAACTATGCTCTATCTACTAATGTCATTTTAACTTTATCTGCAAATATTATAGAAATATTCACAGAAACCCACATCTTGGGCCAAAATAAAAGAAAGGATGCAACTTTCATTAGTTACTAAAAAACATATATTACATAAATATTTTTGACAACAAAACCTAGAGTTATTACCATATACAAGTTATTAAAGCACAATACGAGTGTTTGTTTTTCTTCATAGAAGTCCCATTCATCAGTGTCATTCTCACTTCCACCAGTTCTGTTCATTCTCACTTCCACCAGTTCTGTTCCATGTGAATGAAGTATGCTCAATTGTTGCAAATCCCTTTTAGGTGATTTTATTTTCTCTAATGTTCATTTTTTCTTTGGTAACAATGTTCATATGATACCATTTGCATCAATGGACATCTTTCGTTTTGTGTCAACCAATGCTTAAATTTTTTGTTCAACTATGACCATCACAAAAAATTCATGTCATTCCAATATTTCATTGTCCTTTGATTTACATTCAAATAACTTAATACACTATACAAAATGTTATTAAAATGGAGGAATTTATATTTAGGTCATCCATGGATATTAAAGAAAGTAATGTTTAACATAATAATAAACACAATTAACTCAATAATAATAATAAAGGAATATATTAGATTCATATCATGTTACATAAATCATAGAAAATTGAAAGTTGTACAAACTTTCAATGTTAAATTGGTTAATGGATTTGCTCTACTAATAGAATTTGGATAGAAAAATACTAGAAATTGTTTTTCATTATTTTAAATTTTCACTAGAAAAGTTCTTCCCCTGCACATCAGGCACACTTTGTTCCTTCTATCTTTTTTAATATGGCATTATGAGCGTTCAAATGGAGCAATAACACCTCTTAAATTTTAGACAATCCCTTCTACACCTAGTACCCAAATTCTTTGTATTTGAAGTTCCAACTTCCCCTTCTTGCCCATAGAGTTATACAAAGTTTCAATACTATCTCGGTTTAATAAATTTGCTTTGCTAAAAGACTTTGGATAGAAAACTACTTGGAAATCATTTTTCTTCCATTTGAAATTTTCACTAGAAAGGCTCTTCACCTGCAAATTAAATACGCATGCTACCTCTATTATTTTTAAATATGGCATTCTGAGCATACCAATGGACCAATTAAATGCGCCTTTGAAAATTAAACAATCCCTTTTGTACCTAGTACCCAAATCTCCAATATTTGAAGTTTCAACTTCTCCTTCCCACTCGTAGAGTGTTTTGCTTGTGTGTGTGTGTGTGTGTAATGCTTTCTCCTTCTTTATGGATTTCTCCTCATAAGCCTACTCTTATTTAATATATGCATTAATAAGAGTCCAATGTTACACCTTTGAAAATTAAACAATCCCTTTTGCACCTAGTACCGAAATCTCTAAAATTTGCAACTTCTCCTTCCCACTCGTAGAGTGTTTTTGGTTATGTGTGTGTGTGTAATGATTTCTCCTTCTTTATGGTTGTATCCTCGTAAGCCTACTCTTATTTAATATATGAATTAATAAGAGTCCAACGTATGTGGATAAATCCATATATATATATATAGAGAGAGAGAGAGAGAGAGAGAGAGAGAGAGAGAGAGAGAGAGAGAGAGAGTTGTCTCTATAGTTGTCTCCTTGTAAGAAAACTCTTATTTAATATAACTAATAAGAATCTTGTGTATGAGGAGAAATCCATAAAAGAAGGAAAAAGTATAAACATTGAAAATTATATATGTGTTGGTTTACCCTATAAGGAAAAAACATGGGTAGTTAGTTTTTTAACCTATAAAATTTACAGATTGATAATTTTACTCCATGTCATTGTTTGTGGTTCAGTTTCCACAACTACACAAAAATTGTTCAAAATAGATAAAAACATTCAAATTGAATGTATAATTTCAATACTAGTGCTAACAACCCAAAGATGAGTGTTTTTTAAACAATTTATGTACAAAAATTTGTTTACATTCAATGTTCCAAAGGACTTCCACCATCCCACCCTACCTTGTAAGTCTCAATAGTTGTGTCTAATTCCCTACCCAACCATATTGCATAGTTTGCTACATAGAGGTCCACCATAGTGTACCTCAATAGTGTCGACAGTTCCCCTCTTATATGTATCCATACAACTATGTGTGGGTGGTGTATTCATTTTGATGTTTAATTCTTACATTGTGAGTGGTCGGAAATTATGTTATGTATTGTATAGTCATTGAAGGGCTTGTTAAAATCCTTTAAACCCTTTAAGGCATTCTCCTAATTGGTTATATTTGGATGTCAAATTTGTTTTCCTCCCTTGCAAGTCCATTTCTTCAAAAAGAAATAAAAAAAATGCACTTATAAAATTATTTTCCCCCCTTGCAAATCCATTTCTTCAAAAAAAATTGAAAAAAAATGCGCTTATAATCCTTTTATAGTTCTTCCATTTCTAAAGGTGACATTTTTCATCTATAACTAAGTTTTTATATTGCATAACTAGTCTGACATCAACAAGTTGGAATTTGAAACACTGGCATCTTTTAATACCCATTCTCTTGTAATTTGCATCAAAAAAAGTGTCTCCACAAAGTTCTTTAAGTCAAATAAATCTTCTATCAAATATAAAATGAAGGAACAATGCTCCTCATATGCCCTATAAATCTCCATGATCTCCAACAATGAAAATATATCTTTTCATTTTAATTGTGTTGATAAGAATTATGCTAATAATCTTCCATATGTTCCATCTATAGATCCATGTGTGAGACCCACAAGGAGAAAATCGACCTCTACAACTTTAAAAAGACTATGCAACACATAATTATTTCCTTTTTTCCTAGCACAATTATCCTTTTGGAACAACAAAACTAGTGTTATTTTTAATGTGGCATGCATGTATTATCAATGCTTACCTCAAGAGACCCCATATCATCTTTCTTATCGACCTAACATTGTTCATATGATTTAGTTTGCAATAGTGCATCCTGTAGAACAAACTTTGATGCCTTCTCTTGTACAATTAATCACATATTTTCCACCATTGGTTCTTCAAGCTCCTTGAGACATCTAGCTAAAGAAGTCACAATGAAGTTTGAACCCATTTCCACAAATGGAATGATAAAGCAGTTGATCCCCCAATGTCATGTTCATGTGTAAACATACCAATCAACACCATTGGAAGAATCATGACACTACTAATTGCATCTGTCATCTTACCCATAAAGTCTTCCCCTATCCATCTTCTCATGCACAATGCTCAAGCATGCTAAAATGTTTCTTTGAATTTAATTTTTGGGTATAGTACATACTATGACAACTTGCAATAGCATTAGTATGGTTTGTTTGTGTTGCATGTTATTTTTCTACATGGGGTGAATCAGTGGTGCCCCTAAGCGTATTGGTGATGGAGACACAGTCATCACATCTTGTAATGAAGGTGTTCTTTGTAATTGCAACAAATGAAAAATACTATCATTATCTCACTAATATGGAATTGTGATACATGAGGGAGACTAAGGCTAACAAGATCCATGTTAGCATTTTCTAGAAGTAAACCCTTTTTTATATTAGAAAGCAAAATTTTGAGAAGCACCCTTGCTCCATCTTGATGTATCTCACTAAAATGGAATTGTGATACATGAGGAAGACTAAGGCTAACAAGTTCCATGTTATAATTTTTTAGAAGTAAACCCTTGATGATATTAGAAAGAAAAATTTTGATAAGCATCCTTCCTCCATCTTGATGTATTAAGTGATTTAGACATTGAGCTTTCTCTAATTTTGGTCCACAATCATATATATCCTCGCAATTGCTGCAATTGTATTTAATCTAGATTTATATACTCCATTATTATCATTCATTGCTTCCAACTCACCATTTTTAAAGTTGTTCTTATGGTGGTGGAAAGTACTTTTTGGATATACCAAAACCATGGTATCAGGCATTTTGACAACATCAAAGGTGTCAAATTTCATTGTAAGAAGAGTTCTTTTATTTTATTCCTCTTGTCTCACTATATTGGAAATTGATGTGAGAAAAAAGATGAAAAAAATCTCTTCTTGAATTTTCATCTATGCAAATCATGTTTTCCTCCTCAATGATCAACATCGTGTGTAATTTAGATAGGGACTCATTTTTACAACAATGTGCAATGGGCAATCACCTAAAAGAAAGATTCCTTATTTTCAACAAATTTTGTATTCAACTTACTATTAGGAGTTAACCCTAGCCTTGGGCATTTGAAGTGATTGTAATGGTTTTTTGTATTTATACATCCATGCAATTCATGATGTTCATAAGTGACTATTCCAATTGGAGAGGAGGTGCTTCTATTTCATAGATTGTCATTTATCTCCATCATTTTTTTCCTTTAATTTTGAATCTAGAATTCACCACTAAGGTCAACCAAGTGGTATTTAGGTCATCTTCACAAAAAAAACCTTATAATATACAACACTTGTCACATTGAATGAGGACATTCTCAATAAATACTCCAAAATCACTACCATCTAGTGGTGTGAAGTGTACCACATATTCTTCCCGCACATTTGAAATTATTCACAAAGGTGATATAAATTCGCTCTAAGGAACACTAATGGGAAAGCTTCACTTTTAATTCCAAGAACTTAAAAGTTGTGATTGTATTTCATCAATACGGTTGGCCCTTTAACCTTTAGCATAGAACATGGTTAGCCCTTTAACCTTTAGCATAGAACATGTTTTATCATCCACCGTTTTTTCTATGGGCCAATTCACTAAACATATCAATTGCAACATGGATGATCAATTGTTCCAAGACAATAGTTGATCGTTCACCAACACATAAAATCAACGAGGTCTCAACCTCTCTTCTTTAATAGTATTATGTTCATCCACATTTCTGACCAGATGTAAGGATATGTAGTAATAATATCCATGGCACATTCTAAAGTGGGACAATAAATTATCTCTATTCTACATCTTGCACTGATTCTTGTACCAATTCTCACATATAATGATGTTGCACCTTGGATATGTTTGGTTGATAAACATGCTTCGTTGGCGACATCAATACACTTTGCTTGTCACAAAACAATGATGTCATTACTCCTTACTCAAAATCCAAATTACCAAGTAACCTCCTCAACCATATTGTTTTTCTCATTGCCTTAATTGTTACTTCCTCCCTCTACAGAAGATAGTGCAACAATGACTTGTTTCTTACTAATCTACAAATTCCAATTTGCACCAAGGAAAAACATATCCCAAAAATAGATTTCCTCTCATCTACACCCTACACAACCTGAATTAGTAAATCCAACTCTCTTAAAGCTCTCAATTTTCTTATTTTCTTATTTTCTTAAATTCAAGATCAAACTCTAAGGTCCACTCCACATACCTCAAGATTATTTTGCAGTGTTACGATGATTCTTCATAGGTGGAGGGATGAACGGAGCTACTCATCCAACCACAAAACTGAAGTTAGTGTCGTATTAGTAAAAGATACAAGGTAGGCAACAAATTGTTGAAAAAGTCTCATCCACATATTTTGAATAGTGTTCATTAATTTCAAGCCTTCTTGAAGAGGACTACAAATGGGATTGCAATCAGCGACATGATATCTCTCTAACAATGTCCTTGCATACTTGGTTTGGGAGAAGAAAGTATTGTGATCTTATTGCCAAACTTCGAAGCCAAGGCAATAGCGTAGTAAATCTATCTATGTTATTCCAAATGCACTATGCAGTGGTTCTTCTACTTCACAGGTAAGATTATTAGAGCTCCCTCTTATTACTAATCATTTACTTAAATAACAGCAGTCACTTAATCTCACCATTTTCATGTGTCACATATAAACTTGGATCTGAAGCATTGCTTGAAACCTTTTGATTAGAGATGTTGATTAGTGTTTGCGTACCAAGTTCGTGAAATTTGTTTCAATTCATACAAAGCCTTAAGGAGTCTACATACCATATGTATTTTCCTTTCTCCATGAAACCTTATGGTTGTTGTATGTATACTTCATCTACTAGATCTTCATTCACAAAACACTTTTTACACCCATTTGATGTAATTCCAATCATATTGAGTGAGGAAATGACTAGCTTACTGGTGATTCACTATGTAGTTGATCCAAAGGTCTCCTCATAATTCCTCCATATTGAGCATAGTCTTAAATCAATTCCCTCTTGTTGTGCATAGCCTTTTGATACCAACATGGTTTTGTACTTATCTATACTTCCATCAACATTAGATTTGGCCTTGTAAACTCATTTCCAATGTATTTGTAACGCCCCACATTTTGACAGTCATTAATTAAAAACTCTAATGTGAATTAGCTTAACAATGCATTTCTTATTATCTGTTTGACGAAGATAGATTGATTAAGATGATTGTTATGTGGACATGTGGACATGTGGACTCCCTTGAGGTGTATATGGTAAATGGAATTTACTATTTAATTCATTAATAGCAATGAATATGTTACTTCATATTGAACATGCAAATTGAATATAGAATATCCATATGTAGACTGCTAATTTAGTTGTTGCAAAAGAACTTGCATGATTATATGTAAATGTCATTTTAATGATATCGATTAACACTTGAAAGAGTTGGGTATGTTTAAACATGAGTTTCATGTTGATAATGAACTATTCCACATGTTGATTGGCTACGAGATAGGTAGATTCCTTTAGTGCCAAGGGGCACGAGATGCCTTATACATCAGGAGGATAATGATGTTATATCAAAATTTTCATTATATTTAATTGTGAATTCCAATATTTCTATGACTTGTGGGTGAGTGTGAGTTTTGACAAGAATTGTGACTTTACCAAAGTGGTTGTTCAATGACAGGAACCATTAGAACAGTGATGGCACAGTATGGTTGATGTAGGGCATTGACCCTAGTACTATCAGGGAGGGAGGAGGCATTTTCCACTGTTTATCCCCCAACCTGGAGTCAGGGGAGGGTTGTGATATGCACGCTCCCCTAGATGTGTGATGACAACTAGCGAATCTCTGCAGGGGAAGCTTGGTAGATGTAGTCGATCGACACTTCCGCTTACCAGTTCTATATGTAATTAGGTCGTGTAGTCGATGCCACAGTATATTGCAGCAGAGGACGAGATGGTGAGGTCAGGAGATGGAAGTAGTGGTGATTAGGGGGTTGGAGTACTGATGGGATGGATGGGAGCAATGATGGATTGGATGGTGTTCTTGATTGTTATTAACCATCATGATTATATGCTCAATTTCATCATTATCTTTACCTAATTCTATTTTATTGCTTTTGTATGAATTATTATGAATGATGAATGATGCATTGTTTAATTGTTCTTCTATATGTTGTTTGCAAGCATGTAATAATGATATATTATGAGCATTAAAAGTGATTATTAGTACACATGCTTAAGACGTATGTACCGGCCATGCATACGCCAATTCGTGAGTATGCTATTATGATTGGTCGATCAATGAATAAATTAATGTGGTTATATTGGCTATTAGTAACTTGGTTGATGAATTGTTGAAAATATTACTTGTGTGTTAAAAGTATGAGTTTGTTGACTTGTTTAATATGTTTTAGATTTATAATTTGATTGGATTATTGAATGACACGTATAATTATATACATGTAATATAAAGTATGTCATAGTATAATATAGCATATGAAAATATTTTATTTGACTTATGAATGAGAGGATAATATAAATAAATGGGTAGATAAGATTTGTACAAATTTTTAGAAAATAGTTGTCATAGTTGCATTTAAGATGGAAGCATGACAAGTGAAACTTTGCAACCATGTTTGTTAATATTTTAATTATTTAAATCAAATTTCTATTTTTTGGAGAAAATCAATTTATTGATTGTTTATTATTATTTATTGGAATTTATGGATGGATTAGGAGGATGAGGAGTTTTGATATAAATAAGAAACTTGAGAGTGGAAGGAGGGAGGTTCTTTTATTCTTGGAGGATATTTTGGGTGAGAGTTTTTCTAGGAAGGGGAATTTTGAATATTTTGGGGTGTGAGAAGTTGGAAGAGTTTGAGAACTCTTGAAAGATTTGATACATAGCCTTCTCGTGTATCACTGTTCTGTTCTCTGGGGGTCTTGGGCACGGAGGGCCAGGAGGCCATTTGGATGGGACCATTCGATGGCTTCCTGGGGCTAGGGAGCGGGCTAGGCCCCTAGTTGGCTGGGAGGTAAAACCGTGGTTCCGCTTTGGGAAATGAAGATAGAAGCAACTTGAGAGGAAGATGGAAGCTTGCTCAATTTGGATTCCATCACCATTCTTATAACGAGGTATTTTTCTTGTGATTTTAAATTGTTTATATGTTGTTGTAAACTTTTTATATGTTGTTGTGGTTACATGATGCTTATAGGTTGTTCAATCATACAGTTAAGAAATCCACCATTTGAGGTTGTATTAATACTCTTATGCATTTCTAGAATGAAAAGAATATAGATGCTTATTTAGATTAAAATTCTTAATGCCTTGGAGAGACCATTACAATATTCCTTGCTTTCCCTATGGTAATTCAATAAATCCCTATGTTGTTGCACATTAACTTAGGCATCATTCTCTATTTACATGGCATATTTCCATCCTAATATTCTTTCAATGCTGCAAGAAAATACTCGTGCTCTTTGGTTATATGATTCATAAGGGCATAATTAACTAGCAATGAATCTTGTATGAATTGTGCATATTCCC
This sequence comes from Larix kaempferi, assembly GCA_027924585.1. Classification (NCBI taxonomy): domain Eukaryota; kingdom Viridiplantae; phylum Streptophyta; class Pinopsida; order Pinales; family Pinaceae; genus Larix; species Larix kaempferi. The sequence goes on along the minus strand of BSBM01000267.1, from coordinate 15,459,021 downwards.
TTAGTTGTACGCTTCTTTTGTTGACTTGGCTTACAAAGGATACCCAATTCTCTTCATTTAACTCTTCTAAATGATGTGTTGGTAGTACGGTTGCCGTTACACCAAAACCCGCAGGTGATTGGTAAACTCACCACCGCCAGATTTCAAGGATCCACGAGAGGCGATTAGTCCCTTGTCACAATACACCAAGGAGCACTAACTACTTGCAATTTCGTGCAACAATCTCCCCCTCAGCGCGAGCTGAGTGTGTATCGAACTCGTGACCTCTAGCTCTGATACCAATTGTTGGTAGTACGGTTGCCGTTACACCAAAACCCGCAGTTGATTAGTAAACTCACCACCGCCAGATTTCAAGGATCCACGAGAAGCGATTAGTCCCTTGTCACAATACACTAGGGAGCACTGACTACTTGCAATTTTGTGCAACATGATGCTCTATTGGTTGAGATTTTTGTTACCCACTTGATTTGTCCTTTTTAACTTTTAACTTCTCTTATTTAGAGTCAATATTTATGTCTTGTCACCCTCTTTATCATCATCATAAAAGACAACTCTACTCCATTGTCATTAGTAATGTCATATCATTAATCAACATTAGAAGATTCAATAAAAACATTTTTACACAACCAACATCTTCCTAACATGATCATACAACCTAAATGCCTTTATCATCATACATCTTTCTTGTTCCTCTTTATCATCATCATAAAAACCAACTCTACTCCATTGACATTAGTAATGTCATATCATTAATCAACATTAGAAAATTCAATAAAAGCATTTTCACAACCAACATCTTACTAACATGATCATACAACCTAAATGCCTTTGATTCTCTACTTTAGCCCATGGAAATACAGTTTTGTGTTTTTCTTTCCAATTTGTCCTTTATTCTTGGAAACACGACAGAAGCAATGCTTCCAACAACACATGACCAAGTTACCTTCGGTCTTTGCACACACTCCAAGCTTCTTCCAGATTCCTCACACTGAACTAGTTAGAGTTCTATTCATCAAATACTTCAATGCTTTGACAATCTCAACACAAATCGAACATTGCATCTTCTTAGCATGCACTATGCATCTAGCAATTTCCATCTTTGCACACACTCCAAGCTTCTTCCAGATTCCTCACACTGAACTAGTTAGAGTTCTATTCATCAAATACTTCAATGCTTTGACAATCTCAACACAAATCGAACATTGCATCTTCTTAGCATGCACTATGCATCTAGCAATTTCCATAATATGTTAATTCTTCCATTCAACAACCCCTTTTTTTCCCGGTGAGAGATGTAGTAAGTTGTCTTACAATACTTCAGAAAATCATTGTGAAGAACTTTCAACTTCATACCACACTGATTTTCACAAACTGCTTAAAAACTTTTTGTTTTGTTGTTTCAAAACCTTCTGATTTATTCTTGAAAAAATAAACCCATAACATTTTTCACTTGTGGCAAAGATGTTGTCTACCACTAGCCTCACACACTTCCATAGCATTTTTCACTTGTGACAAACCTATTACCAACCTATTACCATGCCATGCTTAGTTTGTAATTGTAGATGGTGAAAATTCATTATGCCAAAATATGTCACTTGGGATTATTGTTGCTTGCATGAATGGCACCGTTTCTGCAGCAAATTTATATGTGCCATTATTTTTAGATCCAATGGGAATAACCTTGTTTTTATCACAGTGCTTAATCAAGCATCTATAATAATTAAATCTGATTTCAAATACTCTGTAAACTTCCACTAACCGTAATCAAATGTTGTATACCAGGCTCATAGAACACATTTCTAATACTCTATACTTTACCGTTTGTTAGTTGCAACGGGATTTGCTTCGTATCCTTGTATTGATATCTTATTTTAATCTCCGTAAACCACTATTTCATTACCATTTTTATTCTCACTTAATGAAGAGCACTCCTTCGAAGTCGTATGTCTTGGTGACCCTCCATAAACCAGCGATCATTGGAATCCCTAGCTTTATCAGCTACAATACCAGCAATCCATTTGTTTTCTTCCGCCTTTGTTTTATCAACAAATACACTTACAAACGTAAATTCATCAACTCTTTCTTTCATTTTTCTGGCAGTGAGATTTGTCCTCAGATTTACCTTCTCTCAAGATTTCTTCTACAATATACCTTTTCTCAAAATTTCCTTCACAATATTATACTTTATGATCTGCCTTTCCACATCTAAAACATAAAATCTCTGAATTTTTTGCCACAAATACAACCTCATCATCTTTGGCATCAAATCTAGTACTCGCTCTCATCCTTTTGCACAAGATATCCATGTACTAAATCAAAACTCCATGTTTCGCAACAATATTTTAAATGTCCACACGTAAAACAAAAGACATTCTTTGCACAAGATATCCATGTACTAAATCAAAACTCCATGTTTCGCAACAATATTTTAAATGTCCACAAGTAAAGCAAAAGACATCGATAAGTTATTAAGAAAATTGATTTGAACTTTTTTTCCAATCCTCCTAGTATTGTATGCTTGTATGCTGATCATTGATATCTTCAAGGCTCCTCAAGTGCTCTTTGTGATCAGACCTTCCTGTAAGATGTGAAACGCGTGTTCCATAATCCATTAACCTCTTTATCAAGTTTTGTGGTCTCCACCATTCATCTTCAATTTGAGAACTATCACTCAACCACTGAAAACGATAATAACCAAAACCCTTCACCATTCTTAGTTTGCCCTGCAGTCTGTGTGTTATCTAGTCTCTATTTACCAGATACAACCTCTCATATTTTCTTACATTTAAAAAGCGCTATCATTCTAGCTTTCCAAACAACATAATTTTTTGCACTTGGTTTATTGCTACCAACGATTAACATGTTAGCATGGCTTCTGATGCCATCTTATTGGCTAAGACTCTAAGACCCTTCGACACAATTGTCAGGTCACATATCCAAATTATTAAACAATTTTATAAGCCAAAATAAAAATAAAAATTGGAGCTTGGTTAATGAATTTAACTTTCATTGGAATTTTGGAAATTGTCTTCTCTGTCATAGAAATCAGCCATAAAAATTAGGCCCCATTTTTCAACAAGCAATGTGACTCCTCTCCTGCTACAGCTGCATTTGAGAATATTAAAGCAAGGACGAACACATTCCTCTCCTGCAAAAGTGTTCTTATACCATGTAGAATGTAGAGAAAAACAGAACAGAACAAAAAAAGGACAACACATAAAATTCTTGGTAACAGCCACAATTCACATATTTCATTATTAGTATTATTGAATACAATTGAAGTTTCATCCACTGCACAACTACAGATTCATGGTTATCTAAACTAAATTGACAGTCAATTGAGTAGTGGTTGGGAGGAATGATTGTTATCCTCCTCAGCTGAAGCTGAGTTCTATTCTCACTAGTTTCTTAAACTAGCGTGTAACAAAGTTCTTGACAAAGCTTCCTTGCAATCTTTATAAAAAACTCCCAATAGACCAAGCATTTTATGTGAATTTATAGAACTGATTCACTATAAAATATTGCAACTAGAAATCTAGAGCTTCAACAATGACGTCACACTCTAACAAAGGAGTGTTTTAGTTCGCTTGGACCTTGAAAGGATCCCAACAAATACAGTGTTTTACAAGAATCATTGATTGAGCACCGAATATTGAGACTTTCACGATGCTCCAGGATTTCATCATCTCATGCTTATCTGTAAAAGAGGACAAACACTCGAAAGGATATCAAAATGGTCTTGATAAGGACATCGAAACTAGTGGAAGGACTTCATGATCTATTGTAAAATTCAAATCATGGAATCGAACAGTACTTGCATTAGAAGCCACACTCGGAGCACTTTTTGAAGAAAATTAGCGTCAATTCTCCAATGTAAGCTCACCATTGTTTGATTTTTTCACCATAACTAATTTAGCAAATCAAGGAATTGATTTGGAACCTAGCATCATCGAAATTCGGAGAATTAATGAATAGCGCCACCCTTCAAACTTCGGAGAATTAATGAATAGTGCCACCCTTTTCACATTGGATTACAGGGATGAGGCCATGTATGTGTGAAAATCTCGGACAACCATGAGGAAAAAATGAGTGAACAACAGACTAAAATCTCTCGAGAAGACAACAAAAGACAACCAAAAGAGAGAAGATCCATGCTGCAAACCTATACTAAAAAATTGAAGAGTAAAAGTAAAGGTGGAGAGCCGAGGAGAAGTTGAAGATTGCTCACGAGAGAAAAAGTGATGCAAGAACCTGTAGGGGAACTTGCAGAAATTGCAGAAGCTTTTAGATGTATGAGTTTGAGATCCCTTCTACAGCCCCCGGGCGATATAGACATGGAGAAAAAGAATGTTGACCTAGGCAAGGGCGTTGACAACCTGGACAAAGGCCATCACTAGCACCCACGCAACCTTTGAACGTTACTTGCCCAGGCCTAGTACAAAACATGACGAGTTTCTTAATTTTAGTATGTTTTATATATCGAAATATAGGAACAGCAGACTTTCCAGCAAGGCTCAAAATTTATGTGATGGTTTTGAAAAGAAGTACCTCAAATCTTATTTTTATGAGCATATGATGAAGGCCCAAAATTTGAAATTCTTGGGTGTGTCGGTAATAGCTCAAAAGTTAAAAGGAGCTAGAAAGATACCGATTTGCAGCTATATCTTGTACAGCTGAGGCATTGTTCATTAATGTAACTTAATTTCACAATTTATTTCCATAATATATATATATATGAGAGGGACTTGTGTAAAATCATTGTTATGTGTCGATCCTAAAGCCAAATGCCAAAATTTCTACTCTGGACAATCACAAGTAGCACCTTACAGATTTTAGACATTCAAATTAGAAAGAAATGCAGAAACAACATAAACTGTTTCCTCGTGCAAAGAAAGGAAGAACTACAATTTTAAAAAACACCTGCTCAATTTATTCTCTAATGAAGAGGAGCGAAAAAATTCCCCTGGGTGGCAGGTTTTGTCCCGTGAAATAGCAGGGCCATCATGGTCTTCAGGTCGGACTGGTTATGGCATTAGCCATACAGTCTGACACAGCATCCCAACTCTTGATATGTTGTGGATACCCGAGAGTTCCTCCAAATACCTCAATGGCCTAATTTCTGCTTCTTCTACGAATACGAGGGATATATCACAATACTATGCATCTAAATTCAGCTACAAGGAAGGGATCTATGATAATATTTAGTACTATGCATCTAGTCACCGTAAAATCCCATTTCACCCAGAAGCAGCCTACAGATGATTCCCAGATATATAACCAAGGAAACATCTTTTGGCCAAAATCTTAGGTTGTCTGAAGATACAGTTATGGTTCACTTAAGCTGCATTACATAGTATCTGAGACCTCAGTTAAATGGGTTGCAAAGCTGCATTTGAGAACTTGTGGTTGTGTTAGCTGTACTGATGACTCAAACATGAACAGCCACTGCATATATTTCAACTAAATATGAAGATAGTCAATGCAGGTCACACTGTATGGATAAGAATGTACTCCATGTTTTCCATGGCTGGCATTATGGTGCTAATCTAAATCATTTTTGAAGCAACAGCTGATTTGCCGCAAAACTCTATGTAGAAATTTACAATGTAATAGAGGGCTCTAATATTTAAAAAGAAAGAAACATACAACTAAAATCATGTAGCTACTACCTTCACCAAATGAAACAACTATCTTCTCTTTGTATGCTGCGTTATCATGTGCACACATTAGCTCTGACATCAGACAAGAGAGCTGATTTCCTCTTACACATCTTTATCTGTAAACACTTATATGATACATATTGAACACTTGTATGTAAACACTAATTCAACCACTTAACGATCCATTAGATCTCATTTCAGAGTCAAGAGCCAAGTCACCAAGAATAAATGAAGATAAAAGCTAGTAGTAAAGATCTTTACCCATTGAAATAGAGCAATCTGTATTTCTTTATAACATACTCGACTATGTAAATGCATTAGCTGCAAGAATAAACAAAATATGGCCTGTTATACCAAAAATATCTACAAAGATTTCGAAGTCTTTCTTCTACTGCATCCGGAGCTAAAAAGGTATTGACTAAACATTTTTTCCATAAATCAACAACAGGGTATAAGCAACCAGACATTAAAATAAAACCATACTGCATTAACCGAATGACACTATGCGCTGCACTCACAATTAAGTTGCAATGTCAAAATATGCTTGTCAACGTCCTTAAAAGCAAACATATAAGCTTCCAGTTATGTATTGATTTGAAATATGTTACAATATAAAAGTAAAGATTGCTGCTTAACCTGACAAATGAAAATATCAGATACTTCCAGGGTCAGCAAGCAACGAATATAGTGGACCAATGTACATTACAAGAGAGATTTATACTATATAGTTCCAAAAATATTAACTTTTGTCTGGTCTAGCTTCGAATCCACCGTCTGGTCGTTTTTGAATCGTGTAAGGCATATAAGTCCCTAGAATTTTATCCCACATTACAAAGAAAGGCTGTGCAAAGTTGTACTTAGCACCATACAACTGATGATGAATGTCATGATATGCTGTATTATTCTGAAAGAAGATATGAAATGGATTTCCAGGTAGCCAAAGGCCACAGTGATCATCAACTGTTTTAATTGTTGAAAAGGAGAAAAAGAATATTGATGTTCGAGGCGTCATCCCTGAGAAAAGAAATGACATAGCACCACCAATAGTGTCTAGAAGAAAGCCTTCCAGTGGATGATTATACAGTGCTCCAAAAGCATATGGCACAATAAGCTTATGATGTTGTGAATGAATGTACCGATACATCAACTTGTTGTGGTGCATATAACGGTGAAGAAAGTATTGCCATGTGTCCATGACCAGCATTGCTATTATAAATTGTCTTGCCTGTACCATAAGTGAAGGTTGTGAAGTTGTGCCAGCTTCAACTGTACCGCTGGTAACCTGTTTTCCACTCAAACAGCAAATGTCCTGCTAAGTTTCTCATCAAATGCACAAAATCATGTGCGAAATAACAAGTGCAAATGACTGACCTGAAAACACAGTAGTATAAAGACAATTGTAACCTCACTAAGTACCTTGTTAAAGTTTCTCGTCTAAGGCAAAGTCATATACCCACTAATAATTGCATATGTAAGGACACGAAAACAATAAGGACAAATAACAATCTTACACTCAGCAATCACGTGCTCACCTGGAGCATCTTCATCAGAAACAAATAGAAGTATGCAATGCATGGCTCTTACAGAGCACCAGAATTAAATTGGAAAGGGTTTTGCAAGGGCCACAACAAACATTTGCTGACCTTTAAACAAACAGATACAAAGTCAAGTACCAATACCAAATAGGTATTAAGGATCCCGGATAAGCTTAAGATTGTGGTTGTCAATTTGCAATAAAATCATGTATGCATAAGCCAACAAAACAGACACATGCAATTTGTCCCTCTCCTATACTATAAATTTCACATGGAGAAAGTTTTTATATTAGCATCAAAACAAAAATTTCTAAGACAATTGCACCATCAAACATTGCTTAGTGGCAAAATCAGGCTGCAGTGAACAACGAATCCAGACAAGCTATTTTCCTAAAACATATTGAAAGTAGCTTCTGTATAAACATCCTATAATGAAATGTCAATAATACCTAGTGCAAGAAAATTGACTCGGAACAACAATCTATATAAAACCCAAATACAATATGAATCTCACAAAGAATCAAACACAGAGGTAAAACATGCAAATATTAGACAAGCTGGATTGACTGTTCTTAATGACTTCAAGAACAAGGTTTACCAACTTGAAACAGGTTGCAAAAACACTGTTGAAGCTTTCCCTGCCATATTAATAGCTTTTAGAACTGTGGAAAATGGCCAGGATTTCATTAGTTTTGTATATAGCTTGCTCTGTTCCTCGATGAGAAAGTTTGCATAAGAACATCAAAAGTCCAAGACATGTGTTAATTTCCAGTGTAAGACATGTTTTAATTTCCACTGTATATACAGACGTGTGTATCAAGATCCTTCGTATGCCTCACTATACTTCAACCAACCAAGATAAAAATAGCGAGAGACAAAACCCAAATTTCAACAAACTCCTCTAATTAAGAACCCAAATACAGAAAGAAGTATAGAAAATAAGAAGTTTTGGGCACTGAATAGATCAACCAAAATGAATCCATGCCAAACACAAGCTTGTTTGAAATTTGTTCCTTTAAAAATTAAGCTAAAATAATGAAGTTGCTAAATTGGAGTAATATAATGAACATCACGATGGATCATGGTGGGCTAAAGGCCGCTGCAGGCATGACTTTACGATAAGGTAATACCCATTAACAGCTCTGCATGATTGAATTGCAGTACCATATGTACCTAAAGACAAATAACAAGGTACTTTAAAAGTTACATATTCATGAAGTTCTTGGAGATATGTTAAAATAGTGGAAGAAGCAAAAATAAATCAAGATGTTCTGTATTGCTTTACTGGCAACTGAAAATAGCAGAGTAACTCATCGATCTGGGATTTATATCTTTTGTTGGATACAAATCGCAAATGGAAAGAAAAGCGAAGAGAGGGAGAAGTGACGTGAGATTGAAAATATATAAGTCGTAATAACAAATTTGTCAAAGGCGGCAAACATTGGAGATAACAATCCACACCTTGGTATTGAACCAGTCAGAGGTAGCAATCCACACCTTGATATCAATCCAGTCATGAAAGGGGCATGCAATTCAGTGATAGAATAGCCTACCGGCTGTGGGCAGGTCCTCGGTTCGATTCCTAGGCCGTCCAATTTTCAACATAGTGTCAGAGGCAGGTGTTAAGGTTGATTAGATGTGGATGTTGAGGCCTGAGCCAAAGTGTGGCCTCAGTGGGGTTAGAACAGTCCACCAGCGAAGGGCAGGCACTGGATTGGATTCCTAGCCTATTCAGTTCTCATCAACCGGCCATGAAACAGAATAAGAAAAAATTTAATGGATTTAGAAGTCGATATCTAGATTAGGAGTAATGATATAAAGGAAGGGGCACAAAACCAAAATATGCAATTAAATTATCATCAACCGGCCATGAAACAGAGTAAGAAAAGTTTTAAAGGGTTTAGAAGTTGATATCTAGATTTGGAGTAATGCTATGGCTGAAGAAAGGAAGAAAGGAAGGGACACAAAAGCAAAATATGCCATTAAATTATCATCAACCGTTTTGAAGGCTTTAGAAGTTGATACCTAGATTTGGAGTAATGAATATGACTGACAAAAGGAAGGAAGACAAAACCAAAATATGCAATTAAATTATCATCAACCGGCCATGAAACAAAATAAGAAAAGTTTTATAGGCTTTAGAAATTGATATCTAGGAGTAATGATATGGCTAAAGAAAAGGAGGGACACAATCAAAATATGCAATTCATTAGATTATAACAGTTGTTTTTCGGGTGATATAACACAAAATAATGAGCTCATGGAAAGGAGGAAAATTTAAACTCTGCACAGTACAGAATCATGTCAAGAAATAACATATTGCAGTAAAATTCAAAACTAAATCATCTTTAAATGATCAATTTCCAAAAAGGGGAAAACATACCGCAAATAACGACAAGGCAACCACAGACTGAATAGACTGCTGGAACAACACACCTTTCACAACAGTACTCCGAGACACCAAATTCTTCAATTTCTCTTCCTTGAGAGTATGCATTCTGTAGCCATTAAGAGGCTCCAGCAAGTAATAGAGACCAGAGTAAACCCAATATACAATAATAGGCATAAATGTGCCCAAAGCCTCATCTGTCAGGAAAAAATCTTTCAATTGACCCATTTCTGTATTAACCGGACAACGAAATCAGACTGACCACCAACTTATCAACGCAAGCAACCTCCAAATAAGTGTTTTCTTCAATCAAACAAAACAAATCTCTATATATCACAACCCAAAATACAGTTTATATCACAAGCACCCAAAAAAGTAAAAACTTCCTTCTTTTAACTGTACCCTACCGCACTTCAATCCTCCAGCTCAATACATCAACAGATAAATCATTTTCTCCCCTCCTAACGTCCTGAAACCATCAATTGACAAAAACCCAATTCTGCAAAAACCTTCAATACTACTCCTGCGCATACCCCAGGCCCTGAAATGGTCAAAGTCAATTCAGTAAAAACCTTAAACTCTACCCCTGCTCACACCCCAGACCATGAAGGAAAACCCAATTCAAGAAATGATTTCTATACCACTCCTGCTCACACCCCAGTCCTTCAAATCATCAATTGATCAAAACCCAATTCAGCAAAACCCTTCACGCCTCACAGAAAACAAAACTTTGTAATCTTAGGGAAAGACAATAAAATTCCCAATATTTATGCAGAAAACTGCCCTAACAGAAAATGGGTGTCTCGGATTGAGAACCTCCTCGGATATAAAGACCGTAGGCAGGGGACAGACGGCATCCTTGTGACAAAATACTTGGGGCGAAATTGACCATATGGGGAGCTGGCAATAAGTTCTCGGATTCTAGAAAAACCTCAGCTGTTGACCATTCGTTAAGTAAATCCAAGAAAAATCACGGACAGTCGGCAGATAAATCGTATTTGTTATGATTAGAGGAGGATAATACGAATACAGTGTGCTGTTGTTAAATCTTCAGCCGCAAACAAGCAGCACAGAAAGTATAGCGCTTCGCGGAAGCAGTTAGAACCCTACTACAATTTCGGTGAGAGGCTGTGTCTTCCGTGTTAATTTATTAAAAGCTGGCTCTCGATTTTAGTGAAGTTGGTAACTTGAATTTGACTTCTTATTGTTGGAATTCAAGCCGCCTCCCAACGGGTAAACTTGATGGACATGCACTGAGTATATTTAATGATGTATATTCATAGAGTATATATTCTTGGTAAAACTGGCGGTCGGAGACTCGGAGTATATGTTCTTGGTTAAAGTGGCGGTAGTATGTATCTTCGTTTCTTTGCGCTTGTGTTCAGAGGGTTGAATTTTTCGTGGTCAAAGATTGAGATATATATTTATAAAAATATATATCTTATATTTATATATATGTTGATAGTTCTAGGGAGATTTAAATTCTTACCCGTATGTTGTGTTTTTGGTGGCTCTTTTCACTACTAGGATATGTTTAAGGAGATTTAAATTCTTAAGTTAGTTGTGTTTTGGTGGCTCTTTGTTTATGATGATATGTTTTTATGTATGTTGGGATTAAGTCTAAGTTTTAGGGATGTTTGTGTAGGTTGAGTGTCTCACTTAATAAGGGGATGATATATTTGATACAGGGCCAGGTGAGGTGAGGTGAGGTAAGGGAAGGGGTAGGTTTTTTTTTGTGAATGACTTGTTCTATATAAGTTGGTGTTTGTGTAAATTTATATGTCATTTATGCAAAACATGTAGGTTGGGGTTCGGTGTAAGGGTTCATCATGCTCATGTAAGTGGGTTGTTTCATATGAGTTGGGCTCAAATATAAGTTTTATGTGTTTTGGTGAAATAGATATCTCACTTACAATGTTTTAGTCAAAAAAAATTTCATTAAATGATGTAAGGTAACTACACTTCATTATAAGACATGCAAATTTGAAAAAGACACATTCATTACATTATGAGAAGATGATATTCAATATATGTGTGTGTGTGTGTGTTCATATTCATATGAACCGGGGCTTGATATTTATCGATGGACATCAATCCCAGTGAACATGTTTCCAAATTCTTAGAAATATTTTGAGGACACAATGTTTATCTTCCTTGCAGTAACATATCTTACCCTATACACATTTATCTTTCGACTCTTCAACTCCTTTCGCTCAAATACCCAACAATATATATGTTCATATTCATATGAACCTGGGCTTGATATTTATCGATGGACATCAATCCCAGTGAACATGTTACCAAATTCTTATATATATTTTGATAAAACAATGTTTATCTTCCTTGCGTTAACATATCTTACCCTATACACATTTATCTTTCGACTCTTCAACTCCTTTCCCTCAAATACCCAACAATGTATCCATCTATTAATTACAGTACTCTCACTTAATCATATATATTCTTTACTTGTAAGAGCTTTCTAAACTCATTAAACTCATTACCCTCCTTACCAATGCTTTGACTTGTGAATAAGCACCCTCCCAACATCATTTTTTTTTCTTTTTCTTTTTTTTTGTACTAGGGGACCGACAACTGGAGTTGGGCTGGTACCCACATGACACAGGGTCCAGAGATCCAATCTCGCTACCACTATACCCCTAGGTGCATCCACAGGGCCCGAACCATGGTGCACGGGTAAGATTGGGGGGATTTGAACACATGACCTTCCATTTACAACTTATTACAACTTCTCATCTTTACCACTTGAGCTGCCCCCCACGGGCTCACCCTTCCAACATCCTTAAGTGTAGTGTTTCTCCATGTTTTTTTACCTAAATGTAATGTTTCTCCATGCTTTTTATCATAATTTCTTTGTGCATATCTTCATTTTATTTGAGATAGATAGATAAATAAATAGAGATATATTAGTATACATTTAACAAGACAAATGACTATATGGTACAAACAAAGTCTACATTTTGTTGACATTTTCAAAAAATTAATGCAAGAAATTATGATAACCATATAGTTGTGTGGTCAATTTCTTTGAATATTCTCTTATGGATAAGAATTATGAGAGGAAAGTATTTTACGAGGCATTACTCATATAAAGAGTTAAAATGTGGACAAACTCAATCATTTTTTTATTTAAATTCTTCTCCAAATTCATAAAAAAGTTGTTCGCATATTATAATTCTAGAGTTTGTTCGAAAGTTATAATTCTACCTTAATGATGGGAATTTACTCACCAAAATAAAATAAAGTTTATCTAATTTTTAAATTACTCCCATTACTTAAACCAAAATCTTTGTTAATTTCGAAAGTAACTTTAAAATACAATTCTCTAAAATGTTCATTGTTGCAAGCTATATTTTTATTTAACTCAACATTATCCTTTTGGGGGGGTCTTATTTCCCCTTACCACCCCTTATATAATCTATTATGTACCAAGGTTGGGATTTATAACCAACCAACTTATAACCTATTTTATGATGGCAAATTTTAGTTACAAAACAATACTTTTAATAATTAAATGTGTTGAACATGTGTTAAGAATACTCTACACAAATAACATTTTTGAAACAAAGGGTTTTATTATTATCTTATTGTAGAGTAAGATAGAGATACAATATATACAAGGGTTGGTTTTCTCATTCATTTTTTATGGTTGATTGTGGAGGAGAACTCTCCCTCTTTGGAGCTGAATTGATATATATTTCTTGAAGCAATCTCGTGAAGTGTAAGGGTTCTGCTTTCATGGTGTGGCTACTATTTCCTTTGCTCTTCATTGTTGAATTTTGTGGTGGAAATGCTAGGGTTTGTAACTTGTAGTCCATATATTTAAGATATCTTTATCCTTGTGGAAGGGTTGGCTTGAGGAGATCTTCTCCCTTCTATCCCTTTGTAGTTTATGCATGTGATCCTTTGCTTGATCCTAACATCTATCTTGAGTTGTTGCATATGAAGCTTCTCTTGTGTAGGTTGCACCTCTAGTAGCTCTCCTTTGATGTTACGCCATTCTTGGGTCCTCCTAGCCTTGTTTTCACAACCAAGATTTCAACAAGTTGAAGGGTTGTTTGTGACATACTTTGGTGGTCCTTCTCCCTTTAACCCCTCTTGAATCAGCGCTTTTGGGAAAGCCTCTTGATTCCATTTTCCCTAGGTGTAAGGTATTTATAGTTACCAAAAACTTAACCAAATTTAAAAGTTAAGGTGAATGAAAATCTCTAAAATGATACCATTACTTCTTTCCCACTCCTTCTCTAACTTGTAATTGTCATCTAACATCATTGATGACTTCAATATCATCCATTATGAAACCTCTCTAATTTATGAATTTTATCATATCATGTATTAAATTTTCATGGTAAATGATTTTAAATCACTAGATTTCTAATATATTTAATGACTTGGATATCATTTATTATAGATATTTATGAATTTTATTATATGATGTTTTAAATTTAAAAAAAAAATTAAGTTACTAAATGTTATTACACTTCATTAATATTTGATTTGAATAATGAAATGAACTTTCTATATAATTAAATTTTCATTTCATCAAACATTATTATTAATTACTTCACTGTTATGAATCTTTTCTAATTTATAAATTTTATTATAAGATATAAAAAAATTTAAATAACGAAAATACAATGAAATAATAAAAATATTACCAAAAACTTAACCAAATTTCCCTAGGTGTAAGGTATTTATAGTTACCAAAAACTTAACCAAATTTAAAAGTTAAGGTGAATGAAAATCTCTAAAATGATACCATTACATCTTTCCCACTCCTTCTCTAACTTGTAATTGTCATCTAACATCATTGATGACTTCAATATCATCCATTATGAAACCTCTCTAATTTATGAATTTTATCATATCATGTATTAAATTTTCATGGTAAATGATTTTAAATCACTAGATTTCTAATATATTTAATGATTTGGATATCATTTATTATAGATATTTATGAATTTTATTATATGATGTTTTAAATTAAAAAAAAAAAAATTAAGTTACTAAATGTTATTACACTTCATTAATATTTGATTTGAATAATGAAATGAACTTTCTATATAATTAAATTTTCATTTCATCAAACATTATTGTAACATTATTATTAATTACTTCACTGTTATGAATCTTTTCTAATTTATAAATTTTATTATAAGATATAAAAAAATTTAAATAATGAAAATACAATGAAATAATAAAAATATTATTTAACATTATTGACCATTTAAATTTTAAATTTATAATTATTATTATTTATGTAATTTTATATTTGTAATAATTATTATTTATTTATAATTTTTTTAAATTTGTAATCATTATTTATGTTATGCAAATCTCATTTAGTTAAAATAACATATTTTTATGAGTGTTAACCTCATCAATATGGGCTCGTTATATTATATTTATATATTAATATTGTTCTCCTTTTCTTTGAAGGATTCTCATGTGAAAAGAATAGCATAGAGGCGTGAAAACACCCAATAAAGATGTGACTAACACAAAGGTTTTTGATTGGCACTTTTACTCTTTAACAATAACAAAAAGTCTCATATCAAATAGAGTCTTTGTCTTGTTGTCTTTTTTTCTTTATATGCATCGGTGTGAAATATGTTTCTTGTGAAATTGGAAAATATAGAAGAATAAAAAAACATTATTTAAGTAAAAAGGGCAATGTTTATGAGAGTGATATTGAGTATTATCCATTTAAATTTATTTTGACTTCAAATTTATTAATATTAAAATATTAAAAGAAATTTTTTTATTATGCAGAGGTTGTTTGTTGTTGACAACGTAAGATTCTCATAATACGGGTAACTTGTGTAAATTGAGTTTCCAAGTTGAGGTATGCAAAAACCCTCACGACTAAAAAGGTCAATTCAATTTGTTATGCAGAGAATGGCAACAATGATTACAACATCTTCATCATCAACATTATCATTCAATCAAGGTGGGGGCTCTAGATTTTATGAGGCCAAGGTCATCAATCTGCCAACTTTTCATTCTTTTTCTCCAAGGGTTTTTCGTGGGTTTTTCAAGCTCTTTGTTTTTTAGCAAACTATTGGAGATCCCAACTAAGAACACCAAAGAGCTCACGAAAATGTTGTGGAAGGAAACGATAGACACAAAGATCCTTGGAAATGTGTTGGAGTTGCTCATATGGACAGAGATCTATGTGACTATTTCTCTTTGCAGTAGCGATTACTCAAAGTTGTGGACTATTAAAATCGCCAAATTTCTTTGGCTCTCTAATCATGTTCACTTAGTTTCCAGCAATGACTTGGCATTAGAGGCTCCATGCCAAGTTCCATTGTACCAAAGTATTAAGGGTGCACGACAAGTGTTAAAAAGTCTAAGCAAAATGTGATTTTATAGAATGCATGTTGTGGGCTTATTGACTATTTACTTAAAGGTTCTGATGAGAACATAGGTAATGATGAACACGCTGATACCTTTCAATTACTAGTGAAGTCATATGAGGGAAATATCATCACATTCTATGTACAATCATTGGAATATGTTTTCTCCATTAAGCTAAAACTATAGAACAAATGGAGGATCTGAGTGACCCAACAACACCTTCTATATGGTAGCAAGTAGCAAGTAGCTAGACGATCATCATCTACTTTCATATTATGACATTCGTAAGGATTCCATGTTATCCTTGGCTCTTTGTCTTCACGACGGAGATGAAGGTAAGACTAAACCCTCCTTATCCAAGGGTTGCTCCTTTAAGGATGTCATTAATAGCAAACATTTTGTAGCCATGGCAACTCATCTTCCCGGTGTTTATTACACCGAGAGGAGCGAAGTGCTCTACAACCCAGTATGGGGGAGATGTTGACACATAACATAGCGTTATGTTACCATAAATAAAAAGTAATTAAAAAAGTTCATGTTGGCTCATAAAATAAAAAATTAAAACCAAATGAAAAGTAATTTAAAAAATCCATGTCGGCCCATACCTATATCTATCAAGCTCCAAGAGGGATCAAATTTTTGGAGGTGTAATTTTTTTGGATGTGAAAAAAATTAAGTTAAAAAAAATTACACCTCAAGAAATTGGATCCCTCTCAGTGCTTGATAGATCTTGTTTTAAGATGGATCTATGCTGGTATTGTGGAGTAATCGAAGGAGGTTCTAGTTTTCAAGATAATAGAGGAGGTAGTTCCTAAACTGCTTTCATACCATAAATCAAAGGCATAAATTTGTTTAATGGATTTTGGTCTCCTACCTCATGTTTGCATCAATGTTCTATTTGAATTAGACAAAGGATTGTTAGGTATATCTTGTTTGATAATGTTTTGTTACTATTCAATTCATAGACTTGTTAATTACCGAATTTTTTCAAGGAGAGCCCTTGGTTTTGGGGTAGAGTGAATCGTTTTATTGCCCTTAGTTTCCAAAATTTAATCCATTTAATATGTTTGCAACCCAAATGCATGCCTGGCTATGTCCCTCTAATCTGTGAATCCATTTTTGGGAGTTATCAATTTTCGAAGGCATAAGGAATACTCTAGGTTGATAGTTGAAATAAATATGTTTTTGTAAGTAAGAGAGAACTACCTTTCATTAACTATAATATACAAGATGGTGCAAATGTGAGCTCAAGGGGATCCTTCACGTAGTGGAAAATAGACCCACCTTGAGTTTTGATTCAAGATTAATTAACCATAATCCCAACCCAAAGTCCAAGGAGTGGGCATGTTCATTGTCCAAAACATTGAAATTCTATAATTGTTTTTTAAAAGACTGTAATTGAAAACTATGTTGTTTTGTTGAAGATTGTAACTAGCATAAATAGAGCTAACATATACTATGATATTACTAGATATTAGAGCCATAAAACCGACATGCATAGAGTTATTCTTCTAATATCCTAAACAAAACTGTTAAGACCCTATCATAATAAAAGAGTCCAGGAGGGGGAACCTTAGAGGCTTTAGCAACCTTGTCATTCAAATCCATTACAATCTAGGGGGGAGTTGGAGAAGAGCCTAGAGTTGCGTTGTGGACCCGAAACTTTACCCCTTGGATGTGAGTCATGATATCAATTATGGAGTGTAGTAGAAAAATATCCACCCTCATCTTCTTCAATGGCACAAGCTCCTCCTTTAAGTCTACAATGATTTTGTCTATGTAGGCGATTGATGCAAGAGCATCGGGGCCTAGGCAGAACAGTTGAAGATGATCGACATGAGGAAGGACGAATAGAGGGATTGTCGATGACCACTGGTGCAGAAGAGAAAATTGGTTGTCGAAGTCAATGAGTCGATTCAGGGCAGTTGATATGCATATCGACAGAAGATGCGAAAGGTCGAGAGTCGACATGTCAAAGGTCGACAGATGAAAGGGTAGTAGCAGAGACGTCGAGGGTCGACATGTTGTCGAACCGCTACTCCGACAGGTTTGGACTGGCGAAGCCTGAGAATGAGAAGGAAGCCGACAGGTATGTCGAAGGTTGACGGAAGATAGTATGGTCGAGGTGATAATACCGACTACTGTAGTAGTGTCAGAAGGATGCAGAGAAGTCAAGAAGAGTACTTAGCAACCGTTCAGGGTTGCTAAGGAAGTTATTAGCAGTTATTGCAGGTAGTTGGGATCGTGACAGATGTCAACACAGGAAGAGATTTTGCAGCACGACAGAGGCGCTGACAGTTGCAGGTCTGCAGGATCTGAGGAGATCGACAGACAGAGGAAGCGTGTCTCAGGGGTCGGAGTGATCTTGGGAATAGCAGCAGCAGGGTAGAAGGCTTATGCGTAGGCACAGATAATTCAGTTAGTTCCGTTTTGGAGTTAGCACAGAGAAGAGCTCAAGAGAAGGTTTTGTAGATTGGATAGGAGAGTCACGCATCTACAGGATGTGAAGAAGATCGAGCCATAGCTTAGAGTTCCGACGTGAACCAGGAGAGGGTGAAGATCGACACACTAAGATAGAACAGAGTACTTCTGTATCGTAATAGGCTAAGGCCGACCATAGTTAGTTGTTTTACATTCCTTGCATTTCACTTTGTAACCGTTTCAGTAGAATTAATATAAGCCAACTTTTGGCATCCTGTTTACATCTTGTTTTATGTGAACGCGTGTGTTGTGTGTAATTGTTAAGAAATAACCTTTGCAAAGGTGACCTTGCATCAAGTGGTATCAGAGCGGGAAGTGAATCTTGTAAGAGAAGACAGGCGGTGATATCAACCTCACTGGGTCAAGTGGTATCAGCATTGGAAGTGAATCCAGCGAGCAAGTGAGTTGAACAACTCCAACTGCAGTTGGGTAGAGTTGTGCACGACTTGTGAAAGTCCGGTTGCAATTAGACAGAGTGGGAGTTTCAACTGAGGTTGAAAATGGCTCATAGAGGCGTTAATGTCTGAGGAGTTGGACGAAGAGCGCGTGACGCAACAGTCATAATTGATCGTGAAATGTTTGACGAGTGCGTCCGAACAATGTGAAATTTGACAAATGAAGTCGCATCAATCAAAGAAATCCAAAGGCATGGTTGTATTCCTGATGCATTAGACCACAACGATGAGGAGGTCGAAGAAGTGGAAGCAAGGGAAGCAATAGGAGAAGAACCAGAAGACAAACTGATCAAACTTTTGACGGATATGAGAGGTTGGACAAAGATAGATGTACGTACCTACTCAGGAAGTTTGGACCCAGAAGACTTGATCGACTGGTTCAGAGAGATGGAGAAATAATTCGACATAGAGTAGATCGAGGATCCTAAACGGGTTAAGACTGCATGTCTGAGGTTGAAGGGTCATGCCTCATCGTGGTGGGACAATGTGCAGGCTGAAATAGTTAAGAAGGGCAAGGAGAAAATCAAGTCTTGGGATAGGATGGTCGCCAAGCTGAAAGGGAAGTTCTTGCCAAATGACTATGTTATTTCCTTGTTTCAAAAATTGCAGAACTTTCGACAAAAAGAGATGACCGTGAAGGAATACACAGAAGAGTTCTATAGATTGTCAATAAGGTTGGGACAGATCGATGAAGGCAAATAAGTTGTCGCTAGATATGTCAACGACTCGAAATATGCCATTCAAGATGAGTTGAGCATGTCAAGATTCAGAGCGGTCGATGAATCCTGCCAGTTAGCTCTGAAGGCAGAAGAGAAACTGTCGAGGAAATCCGCAGTGACTAGAGGTAGGATGACTGGTCAGGGTGCGAAGATTGTTTTCGCGAAAGGCCAAAGTAGCAGTTACAGGAGAGAAGTCGTCGAAGACAACCGATGTGTAGAAGGGACATCGACAAGAGAGAAAGCGCAAGAAAAACGATGCGATGGTTGAGAGACACACGGTTGAGGTGTGTACGATCGAAGTGGTCCATCCGACAGAAAAGGAGCTGACATACCAGCCATAATCTATTACCAGTGTCGAGGAGCTGGACACAAGGCTTATGAATGCCCAGAGAACCTACATGATGCAGAGGAGTTGAAACCTAGACGTTGAAGAGATGAACAAGTTGATGAGAGGACATAATCGACATCCGATAGCATTAAGGATGGCAAGAAAAAAACTCAGAACCTGACGGTCAAGAGAACATTGGTTCAGGAAGACCAACGCGACGAGCAAGAGCCCACACAACTAAAGGCTATATTTCGAACTAAAGTGCGAATCGACCACGGGGGGTTCACTAGTGAGGCAATATCATATCACGTCCATTCATATTGGGGGGTTGAATACTCTTAAAAACCTCAAAAATATATTGCCCCGTATTAAGGGGTCAAGGGGGGTTTTTTATTTGACATAGTAATATAAATATTGGGGGTTATTTTATTTGGGAGTGTTGAGGAATAACCTCCAAATCATGGGATGGATTCATACGTCCAAATCACGAGATCGATTCATACCCACCTAAAACTTAAAGACCTTCCATTTTTATTTGATATTGCTTATGATCCTAAGTTTTGCTTAAATTTGATAATAGTGTACCAATGATAATATTGATGGAATTCTCTTTGGATTATTGTCCTTGAGCAATCCTCATTTAATAGCTTATTTAGGCTTTGTTTGAATTGATGTTATATTGTTTTTCATCTTTAAGTTAAGAGATGTAGTTAAATGTGTAACATCCCGGAAAAATCACAAAAGTTTAAAATTTTTCTACGTGACAATTAATGTTTATTTAATATGTGCGGAATAGAACAAAGCATAAAAGGTTATCCTGCTGTAATAAATACCATGCTGGTTTATCGTATAAGAAATTGCGACTAACTGAATTATGTTTATGTCTTGATGTTATTAATACTACTGCATCTATTATTGATGTTATGATTTATGAATCAGTTATCTTTGACTAATATACTTTTATTGATTGATAAAGGGGTCCTATGGACAACCCGAGGCTTACTTAGCATTCATGCTAAAGCATGTGATTTCGTACTTGTAACAGTTTACTGGTAAGAGTTTAAAGTTGTGACAAGTATTCAACAGTTTTTCAGAGAAGATCTGTAATGATCGTTTCACAGTGTTGTACCTAGAATTATTTTTGGTTTCCATTCATGTTGAATTGTATGTAATTATCTACCTTCTTCCTCCGTGGCAATTTGTGGAAATCCTATATATAACTGTCTTGCTAACTTGCCTTGGATCTATACTTCTACCATGGTCATGATAATTTGATTTATTAACAAGTCTTATATTTCACTATACAATGGCATGTATGTATAAACAATCTTCTTTAATTATTTATATTATCTATTTATATGGTGTTTGGGACATTATCAAACAATTACAAACTATATACATAACATATTATATGTTGTGTGTTATGTGCAATAGTGTGGCCCCATGTGATAATATGCCACCCTAGTGAACTATACAAACATATGATGCTATGCAAAATGCAATATTATACAAACTTGATCGATAATTTGTAAACATATAATACTATATGATCCTACGATACTATGTGAACTTTGGAGATATTCTATTCTGTGTTGTGTGCACTTATGTAACCTCGGTGATACTTATGCGACCTCGGTGAAGTTCTAACCAACCCTTAACTTAATGTTACAAGGGTGTATAATACGACCTTACCATAACTATATCCACGTTGTATGATGTGAATGTTAATATGGTTTACAGGTTGGCGGATGTGATTGTATCCTATGCATTGAATGTTTTCAACTAACGAGAATAGTGGGATTCCCTCGTGGATGGCTTGGTAAGCTTGGTTCACGGGAAAGCATCTTGGTGCATCAACTGAGTGCTGAGTTGTAACTTGACAAAGGTTTAAACGTTGTCGAGCCGATTCCCTTGGTAGTGATGGCTCATTTAATGTGATAGATGGTTTGTGATTTCGTAAATCCCACTGGTGATCTCCACCATTGACCTGGCAAGGGTTTCAATGCATGTGGTTAAACCCTACATTTGCTGTGATCGATGAGTTTATTGTGATTTTTGTTACTGGGTAGTGGTATCTCTGCGTGGCCGACAGGCTGAGGGTTTGTAGTTTGGTTGTTCTAGCTCCTGAGTCTTGAACTCGTAACCTATGTAATTTATAGAGCCGAGCTCTCTTAATTATGTTAACTTTAGCTCTCACCTTAATTAAGAAACCTCTATCTTTGAAACCCTTAATATGGCTATTTATATTTTAGTACTCCCTATGCATTTCTAACCTCATCATTATGTTTTCACATTATCATTTATTTAAAATTGTTAAAGGGTCTATGTGCTTGGGTAACTAGCACCCCAAAGGATTTCCATATGGTTCTTTGTCATTACTCCATAAGGGTTCAACCCATAAAATATATGCTACAATTCAAAATACTAAATTGTATTAACATCCAACTTATAGGTTATGGTTCGCATAGTTAAATTTTATTGTATGTACTTTATGCTAATCCATATGAATTGTCTACAAACCTTGTGGATTGATCGATCTTCTTCCTTCAATCTCTATTGACCCTCACGAGAACCGTCAATCTAAGGGGGAGGACGGGACAATCTAAATGTTGCTCGTATGCACTTTAGAGTAGTGTTGGCAGTGAGTTCCAACGCCGTTAATGCTTCCACGTGGCGATTGATCTCACTCCTTAATCACGTGAACACTATTGGTACATTAATTTGGGGTTTTTTCACAATGGCGGCAATTCATGAGCCCCAAATATCTCTAGCATTCGAACGAGCGTTAAGGGATTTAAGTATATCGAATTTCAAACGCTGAAGCTTCTGCTCGCCCTCATTTAATTGTGTTGGAATCCGCGCTTGAAATCTGAAATAATTTCAGAAAAGGCCATTCTCGAGGGAGGGAAAGGGGAAAATTTCACTTGGTGAAGGAGCTCAGGGTTTCTACACGGAACAGGTGTCGTTTGAGAGGCGAGATTGTGGGTTTTCTTTGAATTGAGAGAACCGGACTGCTTGACAGGCTTAATCGTGGTGCTGAGAGGATTCGATCGATAGTCTTTTGGACGGGAAAGGCTCAGGTTCGAAACTTGTCTGAGCCCATTTAAAGGTTTTTTATGTGTGTTTTCTTTTCTTCAATGGCTGAGTATACATAGGGCGTTTTAAGTAGAGGATAATGGGAAGTGTGCGTTGGTGCTGGGTCGAGCCTTGAAACGGAGGGTTTTTACTGTAGGGTTTTATGAGCGAACAGACACATAGGGTTCTGGAACACTCACGGTTTTAGTTCATATACGTGTGCTTTTCGTTATTTTGAAGTTAGGGAGTCTTGGAGTCGCAGGTTCGAGACTCCTGCCTTGATACTCGGGTACCTGAAGAGCTTAATATTAGAAGCTAGAAGTTTTGAACCCTAACGGAGATGGCCGAGTTGGGCGCAGAGTCTGCTGTTCTAGAATCGTCTGCTAATGGGAAAGTTGAAGCATCCGCGGAGGTGCAGGACGAAGCTGTAATGGAATCAAAGCCATTTGATGGCAATGGAACGGAAACTGAAATAGCTCTGGAAGAAGTTAATGAGCCAGAAGGAGAAACGAATGCGGAAGCGTTGAAAGAAGTTGCTGTGAAGGAAGGGGAGGAAAACAGGGATGGTGAAGATACGAGTCCTGGGGATGGCAGTGAAGATAAAGTAAAGGGGGACGAAAAGAAGAAGGAAGCGAAGGTGCCGAAGAAACGGGGTAGGGGACGTGTTTCAACCGGTGTGAAGAAAGCTGAAGCGGTTGAAGATGAGGGAGAGAACAAACGAGGAGAGGAGGAAACTCCAAAGGAGTCAAAGAAGAGGAAAATCAAGGATCTTTCTACACCTACTCTCGATCGGCCCTCGAGGGAAAGGAAGACTATCGAGCGTTTCGTTGCTTCTAATGAAAAGGAGATCGTTAAAGAGTTCACTATTGAAAAGGTCAGATCATTTTTTCATCATGTTATCCAGAATGAATTATTTGATGACCTCTTTTTTATTCTAATTTGTTTGTTACTCACTTTGTGTGTTGCAGGGCAGAGGGACGCCGCTTAAAGACATCCCAAATGGTAAAACTGTATAATAGTTTTTAAAGCACTTTGTTCATCCCAAATATTTGTAGTGTCGACTTCAAAAAGTGTTGTTATTTTTGTCGTTAGAAACTAGTTTAAAACTAAAATTCGTCTCCTTAAATATGCAAAGTTTTGATCTATTTTTCTGCTGTGCAAGTTGCAAATGCCGGAGTATCCGTTGCTTCTGCTTTTTGTATTACATAGTATTGTTTTTGTCATGTTTGTAGACTATATGTGTAGATGTAGAGAAGATGTATACATATTCCAAGTGTTGTTTGTGTGCACTGGGCAATAATGCTGTTAATGGAAATTTCACTGTTGATTGGCTTGAAACGTGCTTGTCCATTTAATTTGCCAAAGACCCATCATTCAACTAGTGGTTGCCTACCTGTTACATATGTTTGTTAGTGTGTGATGCATCTAGAAAACACAGCATCCCCTCTTTGGTATAATCGTGTGCTCCAATTGAATTTTTATCTTTGAAAATAATTTTAAGTAAAGTTGCCCCACTTAAAACTCTGTTTTTAGGATTGAAGCTCTAAAGGATGTCAGTTTCAGTGGTTTTGACTATGTATATATTAGTGCACTTGAATAACTGACATCCAGCTACAAATTGGTGACATCTTTGCATGGATGTGATTTCCTTACTTGCAAGTGAAAGGAGATTAATGCTTATTGGATCAGATGATCGATGGTTTCAAAGTTTTATATCTAATACAAGTAAAGGTTGTCTCTAAGTTGGATTTGTCAGTGGGAAGGCTTTCGATAGCAGTTTAATTTTAAATACAGTACAGTAGCATGAATGGAATTTCCGCATTTGCAATTGTGGTCGTGATCAAATTTGTTTATTAGTAGTTTTAACTCATCTTTCTACTAATATTGGGGGCGATTACCAAAATTTTGGCACAATAATTGTTCTAGATGAAGCATGATTTGGTGATTTATTAGTGTCAGAGTCAAAGCGGAGAGTAATATTGAGTATTTCAAGTGGATTTAAGTCCCTTATGAAATTAATGTATGCATGCACTATCGAAATACATACTCGTGCCTCCATGACTTTACTGCAGGATGGTTGAAATTGGATGCTGTGATGTACTTTGTTTTGCCTTAAACACTTTAGTACTTCTCATCCTGGTTTGCTAGACTCATTGTTGTTTTGGTGTTTGGTTTGCTTGTGTTAGATTTGTTTGAGCTTGACTAGCAATGTCTATTTGTTTATGCGAGTTCCAAGTTTGAATCAATCTGTGTGAATTGCATCTTGAAAAGGATATCAGTATTTGTTTAGCATGGAAACAATACATTCTTCATTAGATATGATATGATGGCTTTGTTAGCTCAATTAGTTATTGCCAATGTTTTTGGGCATTTGGCTAGTTTCATGTCAGCAGTTGCCTGTTATGAACCCCCTGGATTAGGTGTCACCTTACTCTACAATGATAGGTTTACTATGCAGGCCAGCGACAAACGTGGGGAAGCATCCCCTTGGTTTTCTGCAAAGTTTTCCTTGGAAAAAAATATCAGTGCTTTTGATATGTTAGATTAAATCCTTTTAAGTTACAGTTGCATATTCTAACTTAGAATTGCCTGATGATAAATTTAATCGTCTGAATTTTCAGTGGTATACAAACTATCCAAAAGGAGTAGAGCTGATGATGTTGTGAAACTTCTTCATGTGGTTCTTTATGGGAAGCGTGGAAAAGTAAGTAGAGTTATTTTGAATGCAATGATTAATCTGTGATTTCTTGTTAAGGACATATGTCATTTACTTTCTCTTGTAGTAATTCTTTGCCATTATTTATTACAAGCCTAGAACCAGCAAATTATTGTTCATTTCTTGACTATGTGTCCTTATTTTTCTTTCTTGAGATGCTGCTTATAGCTATCCTTTGGCAAAGCAGCTGTGCTATGAGGGGTATTTGTATGCACTTCAAAATCAACCAGGACCTGTACCTGGTCCCATATGCACCCATTTGAGGGTTTTTAACTTAGGTTTTAGCATTAAGACAAGTGTGATCACCTTGCTACCTGCTGCTAGACACCACACCTGACACCTGTGGGCAAAAAATAAATAAATAAAAATAAAGTAAATCATCCGTGTAAAATTTTCCCTGCTTCCCCATTACTATTTCATTGGGTTTTCCATATCCAATGTCGCCCCTGCAATCTTAGTGGGATCATTATGAGCATTATACTATTATGTTATTTAGCATCATGTTTGCTTATATTAAGATGCGTTAGGGATCTTGTTTGCTAAAACTTGATAATATTATATAAAGGGGGTATTAAAAATGGGTTGATAAAAATGGATACCTACAATATCTGGTGAAACTAAGGGTTTTCTTAATTAGAAAGGTATATTGGGAGGGGGCTTCAACAATACAATTTTAGGAGGCATTTTCCAATATTTAGTGAAATTACGGATATTATTTAATATCTTGCGAACGATCGTGCTAGGTAACAAGTTCACTGAGTGAACCCCCCGTGGAATCGACGAATGGTGTTGCAAGAACATAGTTGATGGTGGAAGCACTGAGAATCTTATGTCGAAAGAGGTCATCAACAGGATAGGGTTGAAATGTCGAGAGCATCCACACCCATACAAGATCTCATGGTTGTAGAAAGGACACCATGTGAAGGTGATCAGACAGTGCCTAATTAACTTCAAGGTCAGAAAGCTTGAAGATAGTGTGTTGTGTGACGTAATCCCAATGGACGCATGTCATCTGTTGTTAGGGAGACCATGGCAATATGATCGGAAGATGATCTATGATGGTCGATCCAACACAGTCACAGTGTGTAAAAATGGCATGCAAAGGACTTTGAAGCCAAAGGCTGAGGAGCAAGGAAAGAGCAACTTTTGGGAGAAACGAGTGCTGACGTGTTCAACGAAAGAATTCCTTGTGGAGGAGGAAAAGTAGTCGGGATGTTTTGCTATCATTCCAAAGGGGCCATGTGTCGAGAGGTCGATAATGGAGAAGATTCTGGTCGAAGTTGAAAAGATGCTTGATAAGTTTCAGAGCATAGTAATCAACGAGACACTGATGGGATTGCCACCGACAAGAAGCATATCCCATCAAATCGACTTGATTCCAGGTTCGAGTCTTCCAAACAAGGAACCACATAGGATGAGTCCGACAGAAGGTCAAGAACTCAACAGACAGGTCCAAGAGTTGTTGGACATGGGATTGATCAGAGAAAGTCTGAGCCCGTGCACAGTACCAGTAGTATTAGTGCTGAAGAAAGGTGGAGAATGGAGGATGTGTATAGGCTCCAGATCCATCAACAAGATCACGATCAAGTACCGATTTCCATTGCCGAGGATGGATGACTTGATGGATTGCTTGAGTGGAGAGAAGTACTTCACGAAGATAGACCTGAAGAGTGGTTATCACCAGATTCAGGTTAGAGAAGGAGATGAATGGAAAACAACATTCAAGACGACGGAAGGGATGTATGAGTGGTTAGCCATGTCATTTGGATTGACAAATGCACCAAGTACATTCATGCGGTTGATGAATGAAGTACTGAAACCATTCTTGGTTAAGTTCATCGTAGTGTACCTAGACGACATCCTGATATTTAGTCGAACCAAGACAGAACACTTGGTGCACATTCGACAAGTATTGCAGAAGTTGCAGGAAGAGAAGTTGATGGTGAACCTGCAAAAGTGTTTCTTCATGAAGGAAGAACTGGTGTACTTGGGATTTGTAATCTCAAGTAAAGGGTTGGTAATGGACCTTGAAAAGGTGAAGGAAATATTGGATTGACTGGAACCAACAAGTGCGACTAGAGTAAGGAGTTTCCATGGACTTGTCAGTTTCTACAGGAAGTTCATTCGGGGATTCAGCCGGATTTGTGCACCTTTGACAGAGTGCATGAGAAGAGGGGAGTTTAAGTGGATGGAAGCTTCCCAACGATCTTTCGACAAGTTGAAGGAAAAGGTCATTGAGAGCCTAGTGTTAGTGCTCCCAGATTTCGACAAAGTTTTCCAGGTCGATTGCGACGCAAGTGGAATGGCAATTGGAGCAGTGTTGAGCCAGGAGGGCCGACCAATTGCATTCTTCAATGAGAAGTTGGATGATGGGAAGTGGAAATATTCGGTCTATGACCAGAAATTTTATGTTATTGTCCAAGCATTAAAGAAGTGGAGGCATTATTTGTTTCCCAAGGAATTTGTGTTATACACAGATCATCAAGCACTGAGGTATTTGAATACTCAGTCAAAGTTGAATCAGCGACACATGAAATGGGTCGAATTCCTACAAGGATATACTTTCATGTTGCGACATAAGTCGGGTAAGTCGAACAAGGTTGCCGACGCACTGAGTCGAAGAGTTGCATTGTTGAACACGACGATAGTTCAGGCAACGGGAATAGAGTCGGTGAAGATAGAGTATGCGACCGACAAGGATTTTGCGAAAGCAGGGGAGGATTGTCATGAATCATGGAGTGTCAACAGGACTCCATACTTGGATTATTTTATCCAAAAGGGATACATACTCAAGGGACAACAGTTGTGTATTACCAGAGGATCCATAAGAGAGAACCTAATCCGAGAGTTGCATAGCGGCGGATTAACAGGTCATTTTGGCATCGACAAGACTAGGGCATTGGTCGAAGAAAAGTATTATTGGCCAGGAATGACGACAGATGTCGGGAAGTGGGTACGACAATGTCGAGTTTTCCAGTTGGAAAAAGGAAGAAGTCAGAATATGGGGTTGTATACACCATTACCTGTACCGGATACCCCATGGGAGCACCTGAGCATGGATTTTGTGCTAGGATTGCCAAAGACACAGCAAGGGAATGACTCAATATTTGTTGTAGTCGACATATTTTCGAAGATGGCGCACTTTATTCCATGTCGGAAGACAAGTGACGCCACAAAAAACAGGAAAAGCGTGGATGCAGAATCATTCACAGAGCATATGAAAGAAGTGCATGAAGATGTGCGAAAGCGCATAGAAAAGAGTAACGCGACATACAAGTTAAGAGCCGACAGAAAGAAGAGGCTACAATCATTCAACGAAGGAGACTTAGTCTATGCACATTTGCAGAAGGAGAGATTTCTGACGGGAACATATAACAAGCTGAAGTTGAAGAAGATTGGACCATGTAAGATTCTGAAGAAAATTTTGGACAACGCTTATGTGTTGGAAATGCGGAATGACTTAAGCATTTCACCAACGGTTAATGTCTCAGATTTGTACAAATTTGAAGAAGGTTCTAGCAGAAGAAGCGAGGAAGTGTCGAACATCGACTGGACAGTGCAGATTCCAAATCGACACAAAGAGGAAATCGCATAAGTAATAGAGGAATGTGAAATCGGGCATACGCACAGTTCGCAAAAGAAGGAATACTTAGTGCGATGGAAGGATGATGAGTTGTAGGAGGCGACATGGATTTCCGAAGAAGAGTTCAGGAGATTGATGGAGCAGCCGAGTTCTTTTTCACCTAGGGAGTCTAATGCAGGAGCATCGGGGCCTAGGCAGAACAGTCGAAGATGATCAACATGAGGAAGGCCGACCATAAGGATTGCCGACGACCACTGGTGCATAAGAGAAGATTGGTTGTCAAAGTCAATGAGTCGAGCTAGGTAGTCGATACGCACATCGAAAGAATATGCAGAAGGTCGACATATGACAGGGTAGTAGCAGAGACGTCGAGGGTCGACATGTTGTCGAACCCCGACTCCGATAGGTTTGGACTAGTGAAGCCTGAGAGTGCGAAGGAATATGACGGGTATGTCGAAGGCTGACGGAAGACAGTATGATCGAGGTGATAAGACCGACTACTGTAGCAGTGTCAGAAGGATGCGGAGAAGTCAAGAAGAGTACTTGGCAGCCATTTGGGGTTGCTAAGGAAGTTATTAGCAATTATTGTAGGCAGTTGGGATCATGACAGATGTCAACACAGGCAGAGATTGTGCAGCACGACAGAGGCGTTGACAGTTTCAGGTCTGCAGGATCCGAGGAGATTAACAGATAGAGGAAGCGTGTCTTGGGGGTCAGAGTGATCTCAGGAATAGCAGCAACAGGGTAGAAGGCTTGTGCGTAGGCACAAAGAGTTCAGTTAGTTCCGTTTTGGAGTTAGCACAGAGCAGAGCTCAAGAAAAGGTTTTGTAGATTGGATAGGAGAGTCACACATCTACAGGACGTGAAGAAGATCGAGCCATAGCTCAAAGTTCCGCCGCGAACCAGGAGAGGGTGAAGATCGACACACTGAGATAGCAGACAGTTATTTTTGTATTGTAATAGGCTAAGGCCGACCATAGTTAGTTGTTTTACATTCCTTGCATTTAGTATTGTAACTGTTTCGGTAGAAGTAATATAAGCCATCTTCTAGCATCCTGTTTACATCTTGTTTTATGTGAATGCATGTGTTGTGTGTAATTGTTAAGAAAGAACCTTTGCGAAGGCGACCTTGCGTCAGTGATCATAGATCTCATCAACAATTTCATCATCTGGTAGAGGTGTATGGAGCGATGGTAGAGAGCCATGCGATACCTGGTATCCCCAGGGTCCACCACCCATTATTCCAATCACTCCAAGTTCTCCTCAGACTGCATCCATTCTTGCCAAGCATGAATTATGCGCTCAGCTGCTGTTGTTTCTTCCTTGAAATGGGCAGGGGTTTGTTGCTGGTAGTGCATATCAACTTCTATTACCCTTTTGAATTCTCTGGTTGGCTTGGGGTCGGACATGGGATCTTTCCCCTTGTACTTGGAGCCTCTTGTAACATACCCAATACTTGAGACATTTTATGTTTGAGGAAAAACATTGTCTTAACTTTTATTGTAAAGTTTTATATTTGACCAAGTGGTTAAGGATGATTGTAATTGCATAATATTATTATTTAATAAAATAAAATAGGAGCACTCACCCAAAGAGACTGTTGAAAGAGTGTTTACTGACCCACTAGGTGGAATGGAATCTGGGGTAGAAGGCAATGGACAAGTGGTAGCATCATGAACTCAGTAACTAGCTGTTGTTATGGGAAAAATCCCTTAAATTGTGGTCAAGTTCCCTGGAATGTGGAACTGGATATTGAGGCTCATTAACTGAAAACTGACCACTAAAAGACCTAGGCATCTTTTATAAGCCACCGAATTTAGTAGAGGCTCACACTTTTTTTTACGAGAAAATTTACCTTGTGGTTATGTTGTATCCACACAAGATATTCGATGAGGGGAAGCTATGTTTTGAGTTGCAGTGTAAGTCTGTCTTATTTCTGCTGAGTGCAAAGGTTTTTGAGGTGTATGCAAGTCCCCATTGATTGCTGAAGTACAATCTGAGTTCCTTGCTTCTACATAGAGTCTTCTTCCTAGTGGTTCAGTAAACAGGATCGGGGGTCCAAAGGGAGCAAGTGATTTGGCTGCTTCTTTTGGAGAAGGTTGGGAGGAACAAGCCTCTTTGGGTGTTTGTCCACCCTAGCAAAATTATCAGGTTCTACTTGTTTATTTCATTTCATTTCTGTAAACTATTTATCTACGTCTAAAAATTATTTGGATGTTTATAAGTTTTCTATAAGTAGCTCATATTTATACATTAGATAGGATAAGAAAGGTTAGATTTCCGGATCGTTAAACTATTTCTAAATACCAAAATGAATGATCAGATTTAGATAGATAAATGATTGAAAACAAATGTCTTCCTGTATTTTTCCTTTCACCCTAAGGTGATGTACTCTAGTATAGGAAGTGTTTACTTAACTTAGGAATGATATGATTGCAGAATGAATGATTGCTTCATATTTGATTTCCTTATTATTTTTGTTTCTCTGTTAGATGTTAGTTTATTTCAGAAGTTAAATATAGGCTTTCATTCTAAACAAAATTCAAAAAGGCTTCTTTCCTTCGCGATGTCTATAATAATACAGAGTACACACATATATAAATAAAACATTGAATAAGAACATAAATTATATATAGGACTTTCATCTTAGATTGCAAACTATAAATATCTAGTTATACTTTTACAAATCATAAGATTCAAATAATGTTTTATAAATAGAGTCGAAATACTCTTTTATCATACTTAACAGTATGCAAAAGTTATCATTTAAATATTCCTTTTAAACTATTGCAACATCTCATACACAAAAGTCACAATCTTTTTCATTTAAAACTACTGAAACAAACATAGCATAATATCGACATTATATGATAGTATTATAAATCAAAGTATGGAGAAACACTATAGTGTAAATATCCATAGAAAACATCATCAACACTATTATCGCGGGACAAACCATTTATACAGTTATCGAACTATTACATAGTACTACTACAAAGAACGTATAAGTATGCAGTGGGAGTAAAACCCCGTAACGATTATAACACAGTAATATTTTCATTACAAGCAACATCTCAGGATCAAAACCTGCAAAGGCTCATCCGAGGATCAATCCACGTACTAGAAATAATAACAAAGCTTCTTTAAACTGCTAGATGCTTACTATAAAACATTATACATAATACAAATTTGAGACAAGGGTTCGAGTTCCCATCTGGGATCTCACCCTCACATTGAAACTCAAAGTTCAACATAGTTAGCAAACATTTAAATTCATGCAGTATTAGGACCAGGTCGATACTTTGTAGAGTAAGCAGGTTATATCAAAACCCCAAAACTAAATGCTATTACCAAAGTAATCGATGAAACAAAAGATCAGCACACAACTTATAAGAAGCTAAGGGTTCGAGTCTCCATACGAGCTCGCCCAAGCTGGAAATCACAACATTTAAACTTTTAACCAACAAATAGCGAAATCAACACGTAATGATATTTATCTTGAAAACGGATCACGGGCTTGAGTCTCGGCTCGCCCAAGTACCTATCCTTTTACACAGTCAACATTTAAAAACGTAGAAGTTAACATTTACGATTCATAAGTCGAGAACAGGGGTTTAAACCCTGTGAGTTTTTCCACCATACATTTCACAAATCGGAATTAGGGTTTATCCCTTTCAACTTTAAACAAACATAAAAAAAAATTATACACAGAGATTTAATTCCTTTAACAAAAACACAACTTTGTATTTATATAATGTATGATTACATTGGAGCCTAACTACCTGTAGAACTGACGAGAAGCCTGTACAGACATTTTCCCAACCCACACTACAGGAGAAACCCAACTCGAGTCATTTCTCAATAAACCAACTAAGGCAGTAACGAGAATGAAAACCATTGACAAATGGAGTTGGCGTTTGACGAAAAGAAAACATTTTTATTACATCCTTGTTGACAGAGGAACCTGGTATGACCGAGGCTTACTAGTGAATACACCATTGCGGGTATCCCTTCGTCATAGAAACCTCACCGTGGTTTAAGGAACCTTGCCTTGTCACGAAAACAAAAGCCAAAGTTAAATGCGAACTTTAAAACAGGTTGAAACCAAAAACAAATCTCAACATAGTACTGAAAACTCAAATGAGGGTTCGAATACTGTAAACACAGCTCACTTGGTTTTTAACAAACTCGAATCCGAGGAGAGAACCGAAAGTTGGACACCCTGTGCACGACACATGCAATAACTCACCATGAACTAGCACTCTTCAACTCTTAACCAACACGAAGAATGGAGTGAATGTTAAACACTTATGGCGGTTGAACAGGCCCAGCCTCCTCTTCCTCCATAACACAGAGCAACAATACACCAAATACCAAAAACCCCGAACCTTCGAAGTAGGGTTTGATAGTATCAAGGCGCAATTATGCTCATCACGTGGTTAAAATAAATGTGCAGCTACCACCTCGACGATGGTGTTACGTGGATCCACTTTGATATGGTTTTTAACATAGTTTTCATTGAATAATTTAATAGAGCACCAGATGAAAGTTCATAACCCACTCGTTCCATAGTTTTAAACCATAGAAAATGTAATACCCTGAGATATTGCATGGGAATGCCATAGTTTACCATTGCATAGTTTTAGTATTGCGAATATCAAACACTTGACCCTTTTCCACCTTAGTTTCTCATACTTCAAACATCGCACTTTGTTTATGAATACACTTTGTAATTTGCAACTTGGTGTTTTCACAAAGTCACCACTTTTAAATTATTTTGGGTCTATAATAATTCTTACACAAGGCTAATAGAAAACATCGCACTATCTTAACAAACACCAAGAGCATACAACCTGTAACCTGGACAATTAAAGAGACGAAGCTTTAACTTTAAACTAAGTAAGCCTCAAGTCGTACATCGGCCTTCAACTGCCAACAAGAAGGTAATTAAATAAGAGTGTGCAAATAAACAATAAATAGTACAAGTACCACTTATCAGACATTAACACAAAAGTACAACTGAGTCATATTATGTTCGCAGCTATACGTAGGACTATACGATAAATATTATGCAACATTTTAGAAGTTAAATAATTCATAATTATAGTTAGAGTATCATAGTACTTTTGTGTCATGAATTAGTATGCACACGCAGTAAGTGACAACACAAATTAATAGTTATAATAGACATAAGGCGTTAATGTACTTAATTGTCGATAAGACAATTAAAAAGTTTTTAAATATAATTACTTGTTGTAATTAACTATTAGCTAGTTCAGATTTCTAATAGACATTTATTACTTCCGCACAGCATTTAATGCTAAATCTAATGCTGAGAATCTTTTTTAAATTTTACGAAATTTTGGGATGTTACATGTGGTATCGGAGCGCGAGTTCAAACTCTAGGCCTGAAATAGGCTCACACGTGCAAACAGAAAATGAAAAACAAAAACTTAGTTACTAACTTTTGTTTAAATTTGTTTATGTACAAAACAGTTTTTGATATTTAATTGTAGGTATGGAAATGCCAGAAGAATCTGCAGAGGACAGATCTCATCGTAGTGAACGTAATAATGACAAACATGAGAATATTAATGAAGAAATCTATTTTGAATTGAATGATCAATCGTCTGAACTTTTACATACTGTTAAGGATTTAAAAACTGAGATAAGAAATGTTAAAGAAGAAAACGAAAGGATTTAAAGAGCACAGGGAGAATTGAACCAGATTTTACTAGAAAAGTATCATCATGATGAAAAATATAAGAGAACAAAAGTAAAATCTGAGTTTGGCACTATGTCCTATAAACACAAAGATAAGAAAGTAAAATACCATAAAAGCGAAAGTGACTGTTCTTTCGAATCTGATGATAAAACTTATAGAAGAAAATATAATTATGATCAAGACAATAGTGATAGTGACTGTGGCCCTAAGAAAAAGCATAAACATTATGAACAAATCTCAGGGGAATTTAAGAAGATAAAACCCCTAACATTTAATGGCGAAAATGAAAAGGGTGAGATAGCTGAAGCATGGTTGTCTGGTATGAAGAAGTATTTTCAGATTTATGATTATTCATCTCAGTTAAAAGCTAAAATGACCATATACAATCTGACCGGAAAGGTAGACATTTGGTGGCAGGATACTAAGGGGGTTAAGAGTATAAAAGAAAGAACTATAAAATGGAGTGCATTTAAGAAATTATTTAAGAAATTTTTTTTGTCCGAACAGTATTACGAAGATAAGTCAAAAGAATTTTATGATTTAAAATTGGGTTTTATGAGTATGAAGGAGTTAAGTAGCAAATTTATTAGCCTGTTAAGGTATGTACCTTACTTAGTTGAAGAGAAACCTAAGGTGAAAAGCTTTTTGAGCTGCTTACCCTTTAACATAAAAGATAGAATTGAATACGATAATCCTACAACTCTTGAAGAAGCCATGAGAAAGGCCAATTTCTGTTTTGAATAGAATAAGAAAAGAGAAGGTATATCGAGTTGGAGGAATAATAAAACAAGTAACTTTGATCATAAAAAGAAAACTTTTAATTTCAATAATTCTGGAAATAATACAAATTTCAATAACATAAATTTTCAAAGTAATAATTACAGAGGTAATGCACCATAGAATTACACATCTGCAAGAAATGTGCCTAATAACAACAACAACAACAATAATAATTCCAGGATTAATGAACAAAGACCACCCTTAAAGTGTTATGACTGTAATGGACCGCATACCAAAGCAAACTGCCCACTCAGAAGAAAGATAGTCAGTAACATTCACACCATGCAAGCGGAACTGATAGTTGGTGATGTAGCAAGAGAAATTCCCAGGATTAATGCAGCAC
Source organism: Larix kaempferi (assembly GCA_027924585.1). Taxonomy (NCBI): domain Eukaryota; kingdom Viridiplantae; phylum Streptophyta; class Pinopsida; order Pinales; family Pinaceae; genus Larix; species Larix kaempferi. The sequence continues at coordinate 15,422,851 of BSBM01000267.1, read as the reverse complement.
TGGAAAATTGACAAGCAGACTATCAAACTTCTATGGTCGAGATAGCGGGTATTATACAAAACAAAGCTATTTCCATTTTAATTGATCCAGGTGCAAGTGTGAGTTACATATCACCTGATTTAGTGAAAATTTGCAAGTTAAAAGTAGAAAAATTCGATAAATCATGGTTGGTTCAGCTAGCAACAGGCACCAAAAGAAAAGTTGTAACGTTTGTTAAAAATTGTGATTTTCTTATGAGTCAGTTGAAGATGCAAGTTAAATTGAATATTTTTCTGTTAGGGTCATATGATGTATTAATAGGCATGGACTGGATTGAACAACATAGAGTAATACTTAACTGTTTTGAAAAGTCTTTTACTTGTTTAAATAATGAGGGGAAAACTGAAACAATAAAAGGAATCCCTAGGAAAACATCTGTTAGACAAATTTCTGCTTTACAAGTAAAGAAGGCTATAAGAAAGGGGTGTAAAATGTTTGCTGCAAATGTGATTAATGATGAACATTCATCTAAGGACGATAAGATAAAATTTGAAAACATACCTATTTTGAAGGACTTTTCTGATGTATTCTCGGAAGAAATTCCTAGACTACCTCCAGAAAGGGAACTAGATTTCATCATTGAGTTAGTACCGCGTGTGGTACCAAAGTCAAAGGCTCCTTACAGAATGAACATTCTGGAATTAAATGAACTGAAATTTCAGCTAAAAGAACTAATCAATAAAAATTACATAAGGCCAAGTGTGTCTCCTTGGGGAGTACCGGTTATCTTTGTTAAAAAGAAGGATGGTACCTTGCGATTGTGCATAGATTACCGTCAACTTAATAAAATGACTATTAAAAATCTCTATCCTCTGCCTCGCATCGATGATCTATTTGATCAAGTACGTGGAGCATCGATATTTTCTAAAATAGACTTGAGGTCTGGATACCATCAAGTTAGGATAAAGGATGAAGACATTTTTAAAACAACTTTCAGGACCCATTATGGGCACTACAAGTTCATAGTTATGCCTTTTGGGATAACTAACGCACTGACAATCTTCATGTGTTTAATGAATAACGTTATGCACAAATACCTAGATAAGTTTGTAATTGTATTTATTGATGATATTTTAATTTATTCTAAAACTAAAGAAGAACACGACAAACACTTAATAATAATTCTGCAAGTTTTAAGAGAACATCGGCTTTATGCTAAGTTCAGTAAATGTGACTTTTATAAAGATAAAATACAGTACTAAGGTCACTTAATATCTAAAGACGGAATTTCTGTCGACCCAGATAAAATAAGAGCAATTAACGAGTGGCCTGTCCCTAAAGATGTAACTGACGTATGACCATTTATCAGGATAACAGGTTACTACAGAAAATTTATTGAAGGATTCTCCAGAATTGTGAATCCCGTAACTTCTTTGCAGAAGAAGGGAAAGAGATTTGTCTGGGATCCAAAATGCGAAGAAAGCTTTAAGAAATTAAAGGAATTATTAACACCAACACCTATATTAAAAATTGTTGATCCAAATAAGGACTTCGTTGTATGTAGTGATGCATGCAATGATGGACTTGGTGGGGTCTTAACTCAAAAAGGTCATGTCATATCATATGAGTCTAGGAAGCTAAAAATTCACGAAAAGAACTACACAACTTACGATCTAGAGCTGGAAGCTGTGATACATGCACTAAAGATGTGGTGCCATCACTTGATTGGAAGAAAATTTTCACTAATGACAAATAATAAATGCTTAAAATACTTGTTGGATCAAACAAATCTTAATGCAAGGCAAGCTAGATGGCTAGATTTCCTTAGTGAATACGATTTCGAGATTCAACACATTAAGGGTAAAGAAAACAAAGTTTTTGATGCCTTGAGAAGAAACGCTAAATGAATTTTTATGGCAACAATCAACACATATAAAACATATCTGAAAAATCAGATCGAAGAAGGAATTAAGCAAGATGAAAATGATCAGAAATTACATGATAAAATTGCTGAAAATGTATTTGAAAATATAATAAATGATTACATCATTAACGAAAAGAGTTTATTAACTTATAAGAATAGACTTTATGTGCCTAATGTGTCAAAAGTTAAGCTACTGATTTTGGATGAAATTTATAAAAGTCCTTATTCGGGACACCCTGGTTATCAGAAAATGATAACCATGCTGAGAAAAGATTACTTTTGGCCAAACACAAAGAATGAAGTGGTTGAATACATAGCTAGGTGTTTAGAATGTCAGACAATTAAAGCTGAGCATCAACACCCAGCTGGCCTATTACAACCATTGCCAATTCCGGAATGGAAGTGGGAAATTATAAGTATTAATTTCATAACTGGTTTACCTAAGAATAAAAAGCAGAATGACTCAATAATGGTAGTTGTGGACAAGCTCAGTAAAGTAGCTCATTTTATTTCGGTTAAAACTACTTTTAAAGATGTTAACATTGCTGATGTGTTTATGAAGAAAAATTTTCGGCTACACGGAATTCCAAAGGTAATTATTTATGATCGAGATTCCAAGTTTACAGGAAATTTCTGGACAACATTGTTTAAAGGTCTAAATACTAAGTTAAATTTCAATACTTCTTTTCACCCACAAACTGACGGGCAAACTGAAAGAGTCAATCATATTTTAAAAGACATGGTAAGAATGTATGTTAAATATCAGCCAACTAAATGGGAAGATTATTTACATTTAGCAGAATTTGCTTACAATAACCATTATCAAGCTTCTGCCAAACTTAGTCCATTTGAAATTTTATATGGAAGGAAATGTAGTACTCCTATCTCTTGGGATAATCCTATTGACATATTAATGCCATGACCAGATTTGTTAAGAGAGATGGAACTAACCATGAAACAGGTACAAGGCAATTTAAAAATTGCACAAGATAGACAAAAAAGTTATGCAGATCTGAAACGGACTAAAAGGGAGTTTCAGGTTGGATATCATGTTTTTGTAAAAGTAAAACCCAAGAAAAGTTCTTTTAAGCTTGGGAGTTGTGCTAAACTAGAACCAAGGTACCATGGACCATTCGAAGTCCTATCAAGTATCAGACCAATTGCATATCAGTTGGCTTTACCATCTAACTTAAGAATACATTATGTTTTTCACATTGTTGTTTTAAAGAAGTATGTGCACGATGCTACTCATGTGTTGAATTGGAATGACATACAGGTGGAACCCAAAGGATATTTTCATGTGGAACCGGATTGTATCCTTGACAGGAGGGAAATTATGCTCTGGAATCGTACCATAGGGTAGGTAAAGGTGCAATGGAAGCACCTTATCCCTAATGAAGCTACTTGAGAATTTGAAAGTAATATGAGGACAACATATCCAATTCTATTCCAGGGAGGTTCTTATGAAAAATAAGCAACATCGAGGACGATGTTGAGCTTAAGTGGGGGTGTTTGTAACATACCCAATACTTGACACATTTTATGTTTGAGGAAAAACATTGTCTTAACTTTTATTGTAAAGTTTTATATTTGACCAAGTGATCAAGGATGACTGTAATTGTATAATATTATTATTTAATAAAATAAAATAGGAGGCACTCACCCAAAGAGACTGTTGAAAGAGTGTTTACTGACCCACTAGGTGGAATGGAATCTGGGGTAGAAGGAAATGGACAAGTGGCAGCATCATGAACTCAGTAACTAGCTGTTGTTATGGGACAACTCCCTTAAATTGTGGTCAAGTTCCCTGGAATGTGGAACTGGAGCTTGAGGCTAATTTATTGAAAACTGACCACTAAAATACCTAGGCATCTTTTATAAGCCATCGAATTGAGCAGAGGCTCACACTTTTTATGACGAGAAAATTTACCTTGTGGTTCTGCTGTATGCACACAAGAGATTCGATGAGAGGAAGCTATTTTTTGAGTTGCAGTGTAAGTCTGTCTTATTTCTGCTGAGTGCAGAGTTTTCTTCCTGGGTGCAGAGGTTTTTGAGGTGTATGCAAGTCCCCATTGATTGTTGAAGTACAACCTGAGTGCCTTACTTCTACATAGAGTCTTCTACCTAGTGGTTCAGTAAACAGTCTCGGGGGTCCAAAGGGAGCAAGTGATTTGGCTGCTTTTTCTGGAGAAGGTTGGGAGGAACATGCCTCTTTGGGTGTTTGTCCACCCTAGCAAAATTATCAACTTCTACTTGTTTATTTCATTTCATTTCTGTAAACTGTTTATCTATGTTTGAAAACTGTTTGGATGTTTATAATTTTTCTGTGAGTAGCTCATATTTATACATCAGATAGGATAAGAAAGATTAGATTTCTGGATCGTTAGACTATTTCTTAGATTTCTGGATCGTTAGACTATTTCTAAATACCAGAATGAATGATCAGATTTAGATAGATAAATGATTGAAAACAAATGTCTTCTTGTATTTTTCCTTTCACCCTAAGGTGATGTACTCTAGTACATGAAGTGTTTAATTAACTTAAGAATGATATGATTGCAATATGAATGATTGTTCCAGATTTGATTTCCTTATCATTTTTGTTTCTCTGTTAGATGTTAGTTTATTTCAGAAGTTAAATATAGGCTTTCATTCTAAACATAATTCGAAAAGGCTTCTTTCCTTTGAGCTATCTATAATAATACAGAGTACACATATATATAAATAAAATATAGAACAAGAATATAAATTATATATAGGACTTTCATCTTAGATTGCAAACTATAAATATCTAGTTATACTTTTACAAATCATAAGATTCAAATAATGTTTTATAAACAGAGTCGAAATACTCTTTTATCATACTTAACAGTATGCAATTTATCATTTAAATATTCCTTTTAAACTATTGCAACATCTCATACACAAAAGTCATAATCTTTTTCATTTAAAACTACTCAAACAAAAATAGCATAATATCGGCATTATACGATAGTATTATAAATCAAAGTATGGAGAAACACTATAGTGTAAATATCCATAGAAAACATCATAGACACTATTATCGCAGGACAAACCATTTATACAGTTATCGAACTATTACATAGTACTACTGCAAAGAACGTATAAGTATGCAGTGGGAGTAAAACCCCATAACCATTATAACACAATAATATTTTCATTACAAGAAACATCTCAGGATCGAGACCTGCAAAGGCTCATCCTAGGATCAATCCACGTACTAGAAATAATAACAAAGCTTCTTTAAACTGCTAGATGCTTACTATAAAACATTATACATAATACAAATTTGAGACAAGGGTTCGAGTTCCCATCTGGGAGCTCACCCTCATGTTGAAACGCAAAGTTCAACACAGTTAACATACATTTAAATTCATGTAGTATCAGGCCCAGGTCAATAGTCTGTAGAGTAAGCATATTATATCAAAACCCCAAAACTAAATGCTATTACCAAAGTAATCAACGAAACAAAAGCTCATAACATAGCTTATAAGAAGCTAAGGGTTCGAGTCTCCATACGAGCTCGCCCAAGATGGAAGTCACAACATTTAAATTTTTAACCAACAAATAGTGAAATCAACATGTAATGATATTTATCTTGAAAACAGAACACGGGCTCGAGTCTCGGCTCGCCTAGGTACCCATCCTTTTACACAGTCAACATTTAAAAATGTAGAAGTTAACATTTACGATTCATAAGTCGAGAACTAGGGTTTAAACCCTGTGCATTTTCCACCATACATTTCACAAATCAGAATTAGGGTTTGGCCCTTTCAACTTTAAACAAACATCAAAAACATTTATACACAGAGATTTAATTCCTTTAACAAAAACACAACTTTTGTATTTATATAATGTATGATTACATCGTAGCCTAACTGCCTGTAGAACTGACAAGAAGCCTGTACAGACATTTTCCCTACCCACACTACAGGAGAAACCCAACTCGGGTCATTTCTCAGTAAACCAACTAAGGCAGTAATGAGACTGAAAACCATTGACAAATAGAGTTGGCGTTTGACGAAAAGAAAACAATTTTATTACATCCTTGTTGACAGAGGAACCTGGTATGACCGAGGCTTACCAGTGAATACACCTTTGCGGGTAACCCTTCGTCATAGCAACCTCACCGTGGTTTAAGGAATCTTACCCTGTCACGAAAACAAAAGCCAAAGTTAAATGTGAACTTTAAACCAGGTTGAAACCAAAAACAAATCTCAACATAGTACTGAAAACTCAAATGAGGGTTCGAAAACACAGCTCACTTGGTTTTTAACAAACTTGAAGCCGAGGAGAGAACCGAAAGTTGGACACCCTATGAACGACACATGCTATAACTCACCACGAACTAGCACTCTTCAACTCTTAACCAACACGAAGAGTGGAGTGAATGTTAAACAGTTATGGCGGCTGAACAGGCCCAGCCTCCTCTTCCTCCATAACGTAGAGCAACAATACACCAAAGACCCAAAACCCCGAACCTTCAAAGTAGGGTTTGATAGTATCAAGGCACAGTTATGCTCATCACGTGGTTACAATAAATGTGCCATCTACCACCTCGACGATGGTGTTACGTGGATCCACTTTGATATAGTTTTTAACATAGTTTCTATTTCATAATTTAATAGAGCACCGGATGAAAGTTCGTAACCCACTCGTTCCATAGTTTTAAACCATAGCAAATGTAATACCCCGAGATATTGCATGGGAATTCCATAGTTTACCATTGCATAGTTTTAGTATTGCGAATATCAAACACTTGACCCTTTTCCACCTTAGTTTCTCATACTTCAAACATCGCACTTTGTTTATGAATACACTTTGTAATTTGCAACTTGGTGTTTTCACAAAGTCACCACTTTTAAATTATGTTGGGTCTATAATAATTCTCACATAAGGCTAATAGAAAACATCGCACTATCTTAACAAACACCAAGAGCATACAACCTGTAACCTGGACAATTAAAGAGACGAAGCTTTAGCTTTAAGCTAAGTAAGCCTCAAGTCGTACATCAGAATTCAACTACCAACAAGAAGGTAATTAAATAAGAGCGTGCAAATAAACAATAAATAGTACAAGTACCACTTATCAGACATTAACACAAAAGTACAACCGAGTCATATTATGTTCACAGTTGTATGTAGGACTATAAGATAAATATTACGCAACATTTCAGAAGTTAAATAATTCATAATTATAGTTAGAGTATCATAGTACTTTTGTGTCATGAATTAGTATGCACAGGCAGTAAGTGACGACAAAAATTAATAGTTATAATAGACATAAGGCGTTAATGTACTTAATTGTCGATAAAACATTAATTTTTTTAAAAATATAATTACTTGCTGTAATTAACTATTAGCTAGTTTAGATTTCTAATAGACATTTATTACTTCCGCACATCATTTAATGCTAAATCTAATGCTTGGAATTTTTGTTTAAATTTTACGAAATTTTGGGATGTTACACCTCTGCCCATGATTCCTCTTGAAAACACAACTAAAATGTCTCTCTGCTCACATAACCAAATATTACCATAGTGTCGGTTAAGCAACATCTCATGCAATTCGTTAGTTTTTATGGAGGGGCGATTAAGTAAGAATAGGAATTGTCCCCCAAAACTCCCATTTATTGTTCATCTCCACCATTGCATATGATGTGTCCTATCATAATTAGGGGAAATCATAACTAGAACTTCTATGTTCCAACCATGGTCTATTTCCATCATCCTTCCAGAACTGTTGTACATCTCCTGCGTGTCAGACCCGAGCCAGATCTCTCCACCACCTTCGCTTATATCCTTCCTCTTAATTGTAGAACATTTTCATGCTTGAATGTTGTGCGCTCTCCATTAGTGGCCTCAAAGTTCACGTCTTGCCTTGTGGCAAGGTCATTGAGCTCGACCACCCTAAACACCCACTGCGGGGTTATATTTAAAATAAATATTGATCAAACTAAGCTTGGTATATTTACATATGCATGCATCTATATGGATATTGACCTTAGTAAGGGCTTATCAAAGAATCTTATACTTAATGGTAAGGCTCCAAACGTATGCATGAATTGGATTATGAAAATACAACATTTTGGTGCCAAATTTGTCATCAAGTAAGACATTTGCAGGTGTAATATCCGTATGTAGATATTCTCATGTTGTGATAGTGTCCGAATCACAATAAGACTATTCAAGTGAATAGTCAACCAATATAAAATAATTCCATTTGGATATAATAAATAATATTGAATATATATTGATTAGAGATGCTTACATTACATTTTGATGGACCATTTAAATATGGTCTTATGTGCCTTTTCAATGGAAAGGTATGTCTCTATCTATTCTATTAATTACATATCAAATTTATTTAATATTTGTTTAATTACTTTTCTTTTATTATTTAATTATTTGTTTATTGATATGTTTATATATTATTTTATTTGTTACATGGCCTTCCTCTTCGGAATGCTTTGTCTCCAAAGCATTAGTGATGAAAACCATATGTGGTTTCATAAAACCATGTGTGGTTTTATGAAAACTATTCTTTAACTTCTTCTTTTTTACTCTTTCTTTTTTTTCTTTATCTTGCGGATAATTTTTTTTTCCCACTTCTTTGTAATATTTTGTATCTTACTTATTGTTCCCTTCTTCTTATTTGCAATGGAAATAATTACTTCTTTCTCTCTCTCTCTCTTTTTTATTTCCCTTCTCGTATTCTTGGATGAATTTTGCAACAGAATATTTATTATTTTTATTAACTTGATTTGCTTCAACGTTGTGATTGGATCTTCTTTCGGCCAAAAGCCTACTTTTGGACAAGATGCTAGATTTTTGGGAAACCCAAAAAATTATGGCCAAAAGCCAATGTGGATCAAAAATTTTTAATCAGAGAAACTCTGAGAATGGTTTGTGGCCAAAGGCCGGAATCAAGCCTAAGAAGGGGCTTTGATACCAATGTAATATCTGTATCCAGATATTCTCATGTTGTGATCGTGTCTGAATAACAATAAGACTATTCAAGTGAATAGTCAACCAATATAAAATAATTCCATTTGGATATAATAAATCATATTGAATATATATTGATGAGAGATGCTTACATTACAATTTCATGGACCATTTAAATATGGTCTTATGTGCCTTTTCAATGGAAAGGTACGTCTCTATCTATTCTATTAATTACATATCAAATTTATTTAATATTTGTTTAATTACATTTCTTTTATTATTTAATTATTTATTTATTGATATGTTTATATATTATTTTATTTGTTACAGCAGGATGCATATCCTCAATTATGATCTTATCCTAAATGGAAAAAGGTCATAAACCAAAAACCAAATGATGGCAATCATTTGAGGAATTAACACTAGCTACGGTGGATAGAGAAGATGATAAAAATTCCATGAGAGTGGTAGTTGTTATTAAAGACACATACAAGGGAATGAAAAGAATACATGAATTTGACAACTCTAATTTTGATAAGGAACCGACTCTTCTTTCAAATCCTAGACATTTTATCTCTACTTCGAATCTTGACCTTCCATTTTATGATTTACCGTCTGTCATTATGGACCCTTCGAAGGGGTGTGGCATGAGGTTAAAAATAAGAAAGAGGAAAAAGGGAGGGATCTAAGGACAATTTTTCAATTGGACAACAATGCAATATTCACTAAAATTAAATATAAATGTTTGTTTATTAGATGTAGGGAGGCTCCTCTTCCGAGGCCTTATGAAATGATCTTGTAGTGTATGTAGAGTCAAAACCTCTTTTCTTTAATATGAATAAGAAGTATTGAATTTTTTTCCAAGGAAAAAAAAGATCAAAATGAAATTGAGATAAAAATCTCTTTATGATGAAAAATCCAAAGATAAGATGGATGTACGTGTGCATGTGTATATTAATGTTTGGTATTCTTTTTAATTTATTTTTCTTCATATTAAAAAAAATGTATTTATATATTTTGATTTATAATCATTGGTGTTACTTCGTCTATATTAGGTCATTATTTTTTTCATTTTTTAATTCATTATATTAGATCGAATTATACCATTTGTCATGCTAACCTTAAATATTGACATTACACATCTCCTTCATAATAGTTGTAAAATGCACATTACTTCTTTCAATACAAAATTGAATTTAATATAAATAATAAAAATATTTCTTTGAAAACTATAATTCATTTTAAAAAACAGAACACAAATTCATTAAAAACTAATGGAGAATAACTGTCTAATAGAAATAGAAGTAGTAGAATTTGCATGCAAACTAAATAATAAGCTCAATTCACCCATGTAAAAATTGCATTAAAGCTCTGAATCAAAGCTCATAAAACATGCTTGTTATGAAAAGTTATTGGTGAAGACCCTTGGAGTGTGGATCACATTGAGATTATCAAACTCTTCACCACATGCTCATATGGAGGAGTATTAGTAGGGGAAAAGCATTGCAAATTCACCCCATTTAAAAATGGCATTAAAGCTCTGAAAGAGAACATGCTTGTTATGAAAAGTTATTGGTGAAGACCCATAGAGTGTGGATCACATTGAGATTATCGAACTCTTCACCGCATGCTCATATGGAGGAGAATTATTAGGGGAAAAACATTCTCATACAAAAATCTATTATTGTTTCATGGACTTTTGGGAAGCCTTTGATTCAATCCTTTCACATCTAGTATAGTCTTAACTTTCAAAGTTGGGAATTTTATGGAGGTTTTTAACTATTGAATTATATAAGTGTGTGATTGCTGAATTGAGGATATTGAGAAGATGTTTATAGTAGCATGAAGATGAAATAGGGATACTATACATAATCAATTTTTATTGGCTTGCATATTGATGAATATGGTAAGGTAAGGAAAATGCGTTCCTCGTCATTTGGATTTGTCAAAGTGGTTGTAGGATGGATTGTTATTCTCCCCACCCAAGTTATATTCTCATGTGTAACATGTTGAGGTCATAACCCTTTTTTTTACTTTCTTTTCTTCTTTTACTTGGTCAAAGACCAGAATTTTAGGGAATCCCTAGGATAATGGTTAAAAACCACAATATGGCCAAAGGCCTGATCATGAACGTAGCTAGCTCTGATACCAATGTTATATCCATATCCGGATATTCTCAATTAACTCGAAATAAACCCATAATTTTTGAAATAACCCACATTTTGATAGATATAAGATGATATATATTTGATGATTCAAGATTACAATGCTTTGGTATTTATATAGGCATACTAATATATTTTCATCGAAAGGTTATGTCTTTTAATGTAAATTATTTAATTATTATTATTATTATTATATTATATATTACTATTATTGATTATTTAATATTATGTTTGTTACATTGTGCCATAAAACGGAAGGCTTCTGGGTGCTTCTCAGTTGCTTTTTCTATGGTTATGGTTCAAGTGTTTGATTAAATTGGCATGTGGGTGCCCTGTGTTAGGATATTCCTATACTCCATCCTAGTCCCACCAGTATTTTGATCATTTACATTTTCAGTCATGCATGCACCTTTTAGGGTTTGCATGCATTCTAGGGTTTGCATGCATTTTGCATGCATCCCAGTCATCAGTCCAGCACCTAGCCCTCAGTTAGCCAGCCCCCAGGAGCTTCTCACTATTCAGTTTTAGCCCTCCAGTTGCTTAGTGCGCCCTTCTTCCTTGATTTTAGGGAGCAACTCGCCCTTCTTCACCTACCAGTTCAGTTACACTCAGTTACAATCAGTTACAGTCAGTTACACTCAGTTACATTGAGTTACACTCAGTTACACTCAGTTACATTCAGTTACAGTTAGTTACACTCAGTTACACTCAGTTACATTGAGTTACACTCAGTTACACTAAGTTACATTCAGTTACTCTTAGTTACATTGAGTTACACTTAGTTACATTGAGTTACACTCAGTTACACTCAGTTACACTTAGTTACACTGAGTTACACTTAGTTACAATGAGTTACACCTACCAGAGTTAGTTTGACTGATGGTTGACAGTTACTTGAGCATTGATGACTCCAATGATGATGATGAAGACTTCTAGTTGCACTCCGATGATCATGAGGACACCTAGTTGTGCTCCGATGACACTCCAGTGATCCTTTGATCACTCCATGAAGGCTAATTCGAATTGCCACCTTAGGCATTCGAATTCCTCATGCATTGTATTATTTATATGTCCATTTGTGATTAATAATCTAGTATGACCGAAGTATTATTGCTTCTATCTGAGTTCTACTGTACCATATTATTCTGTTGCTCATTATACTGCATGTATCACTCTTCTTCTATTTTCTTGCTTAATCATAATTATTCTCTTGTGAGATACATCATCTCTTAGATCTGCTGTGAGGATTTTCACATGGTATCAGAGCGAGGTTGAGAGTATTGTTTATCTCCATTCTTGAGAGTTTTTTTGCAGGTTATTACCAAGATTTCGAGTTCAGCAGTTGCAGCAGAATCTGCATTTTTGCAGCAGTAGCAGTTGCAGTTATTCTATATTGTTTTTGCAGGTCTTCTACATCTTCAATGTATCCTGAATTAGAAGAAATCACTCCTCTTTCTCTATTCAACTATGATGAATGGAAACCAAAAATAATAGCATATTTAAAGAGCCATGATCTCTTTGATTGCTATTTTGAAAGAGAGTTCGAATCCTCTACAAAGAAGATTAAATGGTTGAATAAAGGTGACATGCACATTGGAAGAATGAAGCTTACTATGACTGATTACATATTGTACCCGACCATCTTTGAAATTGAAACTCCAAAAGAGTTATGGGCTCATCTGGATGAAAGATTCGGCAAAAAGAATGATGGTTTTGGTCCAAATCCCTTCAAAAGCAAGCAAGTTGATGCATTCGCTCCACTTGATGGTCTCTCAGATCATGATGCATTCGCTCCTCCTGATGGTCTCTCAGATCATGTTGCATTCGCTCCCCTTGATGATCTCTCAGATCATGAACCAGTATCATCTCATATTGAAGTTGTTGACAAAGAACTTGCAGATTCTCCGCTCATGCTCAAACTTTCTTCTCTTTCTGTGCCAGCTCACACTCTAGATATTGCAGAAGGTCCTAAATCCTGCCTTGCACCAGAGTTTGTTGGTTTGCATCATGATCACATGATTATTTCGGAGGTAACATCAGCTATTGGAGGTAATGCATTCGCTCCTCTTCAGCAAACATCTCTTATTTACTACTATATGATCATTAGCACATGCTTTCAGAAGGTTATTGAAGAATATGGCCATTGCCACCCGCTTGAGATAATTTCTCATGCATCATATGATAGTTTTGATCTCACCCCTGCTGGTTCAAAGGAGATCTCAAGAAACTGTTTTGAAAGTCTTAAATCTGATTTTGATTTCAAGCAAACATGTAATAGTTCTTTTTGGCATAATCTCACCCATGGTGGTTCGAAGGAGAAGACAAAGGACTATATGCACATTCAAAAATTTGATCCTACCTCAGCTGATTCGAATCACAGGTTCAAGGATCATTCTAATACTGTTGGATTTGTTCTCATCACATTCGATCTGAAGAGCAAGTACAAGCACATGCTTTTTGAGCATGATCCACTTCTTCCCAAGAAGAAGATACCTCCAGACATATGACCAAGCATCACACATGCTTGAGTTTGGAGCTTTTATTTTTTATGTGTGCCTTACAGTCTATTTTTGAGGAGGGGGTATGTTTCCCATGAAATTTTCCCACTTCCTTGGTTTATTGATTGTTATTATTCATTGTATTGGGTGACCTTTGGTCTTAGTTTACCAGGGCCCAGGATGGATTAAGGGGGGGTGTTAGGATATTCCTATACTCCATCCTAGTCCCACCAGTATTTTGATCATTTACATTTTCAGTCATGCATGCACCTTTTAGGGTTTGCATGCATTCTAGGGTTTGCATGCATTTTGCATGCATCCCAGTCATCAGTCCAGCACCTAGCCCTCAGTTAGCCAGCCCCCAGGAGCTTCTCACTATTCAGTTTTAGCCCTCCAGTTGCTTAGTGCGCCCTTCTTCCTTGATTTTAGGGAGCAACTCGCCCTTCTTCACCTACCAGTTCAGTTACACTCAGTTACAGTCAGTTACAGTCAGTTACACTCAGTTACATTGAGTTACACTCAGTTACATTCAGTTACAGTTAGTTACACTCAGTTACACTCAGTTACATTGAGTTACACTCAGTTACACTCAGTTACATTCAGTTACTCTTAGTTACATTGAGTTACACTTAGTTACATTGAGTTACACTCAGTTACACTCAGTTACACTTAGTTACACTGAGTTACACTTAGTTACACTGAGTTACACCTACCAGAGTTAGTTTGACTGATGGTTGACAGTTACTTGAGCATTGATGACTCCAATGATGATGATGAAGACTTCTAGTTGCACTCCGATGATCATGAGGACACCTAGTTGTGCTCCGATGACACTCCAGTGATCCTTTGATCACTCCATGAAGGCTAATTCGAATTGCCACCTTAGGCATTCGAATTCCTCATGCATTGTATTATTTATATGTCCATTTGTGATTAATAATCTAGTATGACCGAAGTATTATTGCTTCTATCTGAGTTCTACTGTACCATATTATTCTGTTGCTCATTATACTGCATGTATCACTCTTCTTCTATTTTCTTTCTTAATCATAATTATTCTCTTGTGAGATACATCATCTCTTAGATCTGCTGTGAGGATTTTCACACCCTGAAACCGTTGCCTAGTTGCGATCTAGGTATTGCCCCAAGCCAATTTCTCTAATGGGCATTTCATAATCGCGATGGTAGTTCGTTGAATATGGTTTTCAGTAATGGATATTGAAATATGGCGGAAGGGTTGTGTGGTTTTGAGCTTGCTCTTGCAATTTCTAGATCGAGGTATAAACTTTGTAGCCGAGGTTTTCATAAGCCTCGTAGGTACGAAGTAGTGAAGGAACATGTGTAGAGGTAGGTGCAAGCCAGCGGGCATGGGATTTCCTTTTGAATCCCAAGTTAAAGGGGACATGTGTCTATGGTGTTTGTTTTAATGGGATATAGCCATTAATGGTCGTGGGTGCCCTGAAACTGTTTCCTAGTTGCGATCTAGGGATTTCCTCGAGCCAATTTCTCTAATGGGAATTGCATAATCGCTATGGAAATCCACTGAATATGGTTGTCAATAATGGATATTGAAATATGAAAGAAGGGTTGTGTGATTTTGAGGTTGCTCTTGCAATTTTTGGATCGAGGTATAGACTTTGTAGTCGAGGTTTTCGTATGCCTCGTAGGTCCGAAGTAGTGAAGGAACATGTGTAGAGGTAGGTGCAAACCGACGAGCATGGGATTTCCTTTTGGACCCTGAGTTAAAGGGGACATGTATCTAGGATGTTTGTTTTAGGGGATCTGGCCATTAATGGTTGTTTCCGATTGTGGTTTAAACTAGGTGGATATATTTTTCAGAGATGCGTCAGTGAAGTCCAGTGGGAATTGTTTCTATTTTCCTACTTTGGCTTTTCATTCCTTATTGCAAACAATGGCACGTTGTAATGTTCTCGTGTTTCTATTAAAATATTGTAAACTCTTTAAATGGAAGTTGTTGTTTGTTCCTTATTGCAAACAATGGGTTGTTGCAATGTTCTTGCGTTTATGTTAAAAGAATATAAACACTAAAAAAAATGGAGGTTACTATAACTTGTTGTCAATGTAATTTACTTTCCATGGTTCTTTTAAATAACATACGACAAGTCTGTTAGCAAGGTTGTATTTGTATGTTTTGTGCAGTTCAATGATATTTATATGGTGTGGTGATATGCCGTGGTTTTCATTTAACTCTAGTGGTTGTGGTTTTCCCATTCTACAATTTGCATTTGCTTTGGAGAATTTCCTTTGTCAGTCGGGGTGTCCACAATATGCTATATACCCTGCCTTAATTGATGTTAGGATTTAATTTATTGATTGTAGCATGGTTGAGCCATGCATTTCCAGTCTGCATTCTTAAGTTTCAATACACACATTCCATGAAAGTAGGATATGGTTGTTATTAACTGTGCAATGGTTTGTGGATGGGTTTTATCTACTATTTATGATCATTCTGGGCCAAACTCGTAACTTTTTATCAACTATCCATTCTTGTCGTTGCATCTTGTTGGAGTGTTATTGTACATGGATTGTCCCTTTATTTACCGTTGATTAGATCTCACTTATGCACCGATTAAGTGACATCTTAGTGATGATGGCGATTAGAGAGTGGAAAACAAGTAAAAAAAACTTGCATTTTACTTTGTCCCTTTAAGAAAAGTATAGAACTTCCTTGGCAAAATCTTCTAACGTGCAATTATAGATTGAATGTTGCAAATTCAATCTCTTTTAACCAGTTATTTAATTCTTCTTTGGCAAGCAAACTGAGAATATGCAAGTATATATTGAACATTGTAGATTCAGTTACGGTTGTTATCAAACAATTGGTCTTGCTTTGTATATTAGGTTTCTTTAAGGTTTCCTCTATTGCAATTTGCATTGTTATATCATTGTTGTGCAGATAGTTGATCTCATGGCCACCTAATTGCAATTAATAATACTTGATTGTTCTACTTAGTTTGCTTAGCTACTATTTATGCTCGTTGAACATTGGCATCTAGACAAAGAAGAACCTAGTTATAAGATATGTTCTGTAATATACGCTTTGAATTCTTTCTTCCAATTTTCTTGCAACTTTGGTGGTCTCCTATAGGGACTGTTCAAAATTTGATGTTAACTGTTTCTGCAACTTCTTCAATACTGCTTGCATGAACACTATTCTTTTTGGGCATGAACCTCATTTGGATGTGCATTTTCTTTGTTGGCACTGCTTTCAATTTTAAACACTGCTTCTCTATCATGCTTAGCCCTGAAAAAAGGTCCTCCTCCCTTTGCCTCCTACCCTGTATGATAACTGGTCAATATTATGCCTAGATAGTATTATAGGATAACTCTTCAATGGCATTGGTATACCCACGGGTTTTATTAGCCGATCTACATTATGGCATTTCCAACTTTTCCGAACCGGAAAACATGTCTTACTATAGAGATGTTATCCAAGCGTAATATGAGTGTTAGACTCTTTGTTACATATATTATATATTATATTTTACTATTCCTGCTTAATAGGATGCTCACGAATTTAGCAGATTCCCCTTTTCAATAGATAGATGTACAATAATAGTAGTTGTCTCAGTTTTCAAGCTAGCATTAAAAGAAAATAAAAAATAGATGTAAATTTTTTTTGGACTATAATCCCCCCCACTTTCCTGGATCTTGCTTTTGAATTGGAATATTCCTTCATGTAGGTGTGTTTCTACTGGTATCTTGTTTTGCTTCATGCTAGATTTTGTTAGCTTCTTGATAATTCCCGGGATGGCCAATGGCATTGGGTGATCCACAATATTTGTTCATCGTGTTAGCATGTGGTCAACCCTATTTTGGTCAAGAATAGTTGAAGATATATTTGGTTGTCATTTCCTTCTAAAAGGGTGCTTACACAAACAAAATATAGATTGTACATCTTCTTCCATGTTTGATCCATATTTGGAGTCAATCATGCCAGTTTCTATTCCTCTTAGAAATAGACAAATTCCTTTGTGGCCACTACCATGGAAAGGTAGTTGTTAGCTATCAAGTCTTCCACAGTTTCCTATTTTTTCCTATATACTAATCCCATCTCCTATAGCTTCTTGAAGTTGGCTAGATTCCTCTTGGTGGAGTGTATTAAATGGACTATGGAGAATGATAAATCCATGGGGGGTGTTAATTGTATTCATATAGTTATATCAACACACATATATCTTCTCTTCCCTGGCCTGGACAAGGAATTGGGCACAATCCATTGTAGTTCTCGAGCTCGAGTGCAACCCAAAAGGGATCGATAATGCGATATATGTTTAGATATTGTTGTACATTTCAATAGGTTGTTTGTATTTATGTATGTGTTGATCCAATATAGATTTGGCTATTTTTTATTGGGCTTTTGCTATACCTTTGTAAATTGACAACCAACGCTGAGAGGAATGACTCCTCTTCCTACTAGCATTGATTTATGTTAGTTCTTTGCTCTGTCATTTGTCATTAGCAATGGAGTTAGTGGCATTTTGCATTGCTTCTCGAGTATTGTTTAAATGAGTAGCCTGGTAATTGATGCAACTATCCGTGACCAAATTTATTTAAGTAACAATAGCAACACTTTTGAAACAAAAAAATGCAGGTTTTATATCAAGTAAAACCCTTCAAAATAATAAGAATGTATGTGCTATTTCCCCCCCTGGTGCCTATGGATTGGAAATAATGAATTAGAAGTGCATTTCATGTTTAATAAGAAGCTATGTATATATAGAGAAGGTGGCCACTGTTAGGATGAACATTTTTATATACCATCCCACCCTATTGTGTGTGGATGGTTAATAACCTAAGTAACATACTTTCATGAGTCTATTACCTTGCTTGCATGGTTTCCTTTGGGAGACTATACAACATTTCTACGTCGAGCAGATGATAGCGAACATGAAACGTCCCCTTCCATCAATTCGACCATCAAGAGGGGACATTAACTAAATACGGGCTCAAAAATTTCGCCCCAAAGAAATAATACGAATTTCAATAAATAAAATGTGCGTAGAAACGTAAATAAACATACACAACAGAATTAAAATCTATCCACACACATCTAGCATGCAAATACAAGCATAAACATTACAGGCATGAAATAAAAACGTTTCAGATTAAAATGCATGAGAACACTTTTCTTTATCCAACATAGATCCAAGCAATTGGTTGTGTAGGAGCGATTTTCCACCCAACCATAGGCACTTTGTCTAGCATATACTATTTCTGCTGAGAGGCCACCCCCAAGCTAGGCTATGAGGCCACCAGGACGAAGGAAACACCTACAAGCTTCTATCTCTCAGCCCACAACCCATTTTTCTCTATGTGCTTAGCCAAATGCTCATACATATCTCTACAGGGATCTCACTTAGCCACAACATCCTTGGCTTCCACAATACATGCCCTAGACAACACCCTTCCTGGATCAGGCATCCCCTTCACTGATCCACGGTTCTCTTGGGCAATCCATCTTTCCTGGTGCTTCTGGTGTGTGAATAAAAGAAGTTCAATATGATATCTATTCCTATAGAACCACCTATAGCTTCAATTTGTGGCTTCTTAAGCACTTATGAGCAACATAACTCAATGGGTAAGGGTTCATAGCTTTCCCAACCTCTCTGCTCACCTACAACCATTAATTTTGACTTCCAAATCTGCAACATGGTCTCCAAATCTGAATTTTTGGGTTAATAACAGTCTGGTACATTCATGGACAACAATGGAGAGCTCTACCTAGTGTAGATCTGCATGTAAGAATGAGAGAATGAGGGTCGACTCCAAGGGATATGAGAAAATGGTGAAAAGACAACCGACATAGCTCTGACATTAGAAGAAATGAATACTGGTAGCTGCAGACTAACTTCTGTCATGATGGAACTGTCACAAAAGTGAAGTCATCCCCGTGCTTCAATAACTGCATGAGGCGACGTTTCCCACCAACCTCACACATGCATTCAATGATTGGAGAATAGTAAAAAAGGAGATAATTGGTTTATTCACATCACATGGTAGAATTTAGGTGAGTTCCAAGGCTGATACTTGGAAACAAGGATTTAGTCTCCCATAAAACCCCTTTCCTCTTCCCCTCTGGTGAGATCATAGCCCCTTTGGTGCTCTTTACATAGCCATTGTTGGACCATTTTATTATTTATGCACATAATATTTACATATATTCAAAATCATCATGACAATTCAACTAAACAGTCCAAATAAAATATATACATCATACATGCCTATCCATTCACTAGTCAGGCCTTAGCCTTGAGCTCTGCACTAGGAATCCATACTAGCATATTTACATCATTTACATAATTTTGGATAAACACATTCCAGGTCAAAACTAGGGGTATTACAATCCCCTCCCCCTTGGAATAACACCATCCTCGATGTTTACTCAAAATCATAACAAAAATGGATATGCCTCTCTCATGGAATCCTCCAACTCCCACGTAGCCTCATCGGGACCGAAGTGCTTCCATTGCACCTTTACCTATCCGATGTCTCGGTTCCGGAGCAATGCCACCTTCCTATTTATGATGCATAGTGGCTCGGTTTGGAACTCTCCCTTGGGTTCCACTTGGATCACATCCCAATCAATCACATGGTTAGGATCATGTACATGTTTCTTAAGCAAAGAAACATGAAAAATATTATGAGCTCTAGTGTTAGAAGGCAATGCAATTATATATGCAATTGGCCCTATTCTCTCAAGAAATTCAAATGGTCCATAGTATCTAGGTGATAGCTTGGCACAAATTCCAAGCTTCAAGGAACTCTTCCTTGGCCTCACTCTGAGGTAAACATGATCCCTAACATGAAACTCCTTATGCACTATATTCCTATCTGCATAGATTTTTTGTCTAACTTGGGATGGCTTTAAATTTTGCCTAATCTTTGAAACCTCTTGTTCCATTTCCTTCAGCAATTTTGGCCCAAGTACAATTCTGTTCACAGGATTATCCCAAGGAACTGGTGTTATGCACCTCTTGCCATACAAATCTTCAAATGGACTCATGCCCAACAATGCTTGTTTCTCATTGTTATATGCAAATTCTACCACGTGTAGATAATCTTCCCACTTGGA
This sequence comes from Larix kaempferi, assembly GCA_027924585.1. NCBI lineage: Eukaryota > Viridiplantae > Streptophyta > Pinopsida > Pinales > Pinaceae > Larix > Larix kaempferi. The sequence goes on along the minus strand of BSBM01000267.1, from coordinate 15,402,221 downwards.
TGGTTTGTCCATCACATACAAGCGCAACATGTCTTCAAGCACCTGATTTACTCTTTTCTATTTGCCCATATGTTTGTGTATGGTAGGCGATAGTAAAGTTCCGCTGCATACCTAGATCAACAAAAATACTTTTCCAAAAATTTGAGGTGAACTTAGTATCCCTATTTGAAATTATTGCCTTAGGAAATCCATGTAACGTAAAAATTTCCTTCATAAAAATATTTGCAATGGAATCCATTTTATATGTGGATTTAACCGGAATAAAGTGTGTTTCCTTAGATAATTTATCCACCACAACCATCATGGAATCGTGTTGTCTAACTGTCATTAGAAAACCTGTAATAAAATTCATGGAAATCACTTCCCATTTCCATTCTGGTATTGGAAAAGGTTGCAATAAACCTGCTGGGTGTTGATGCTCAGCCTTGACTTGTTGACATTTCATACACTTAGAAATATATTTAGCAATGTCCTTTTTCCGCCAAAAATATTTATTTCTCGCCATAGAAACCATTTTTCGGTATCTTGGGTGACCGGAATATGACATTTTATGGATTTCATCCATAACAATTCTCCTCAAATATGCCACATTAGGAATATAAATTTTGTTTTTATAAATAAGAAGTTCATCACCTTCCAAATGGTAACCTTCATACCTCTTTTCTAAATTATGCTGCTGTAATTTGTCATTTATTTGCATGTACAGTTCATCTTCAACAATACTGTCAATAATGAACTACCTCAAATCTGATTGGCAGGTACTAATGGCTGCTACATGCATCTCATGTACTTTTCTGCTAAGTGCATAATCTATCTTATTTTACTTACCTTTTATGTGTTTGATCTCAAAATCAAATTCACATAAAAATTCCAGCTATCTAGCTTGCCTAGCATTTAATGTTGGTTGCTCAAACAAATATTTCAGACCACAATGGTCTGTCCTTAACTCAAATTTTTTTCCCATTAAATAATGCCTCTACATTTGTAAAGCATGCACTATGGCTGCAAGCTCTAAATCATGGGTAGCATAGTTTTTCTCATGATCCTTCAAATTCCTTGACTCGTAGCATACCACATGGTTATCTTGCATAATAACTCCTCCAAGTCCATCTTTACATGCATCTGTGCATACCACAAAATATTTTTCCAGGTCTATAATTTTTAGAATTGGAGCATTTGTGAGAAGCTTCTTCAATAGCTGGAAGTTTTCTTCACATTTTGGTGTCCACTCAAACCTATCCCCTTATTTTGCAAAGAAGTGATTGGGTGTGCAACCTTGGAGAATCCTTCAACGAACCTTCTATAGTAACCAGCAAGACCCATTAAGATCTTACATCTGTCACATTTATTGGAGTTGGCCAATTCATGATGGCTTCAATCTTCTCGGGATCCACTGATATTCCTTCCTCAGAAATAATGTGACCCAAATAATGAATTTTATTTTTATAAAAGTCACATTTGCTTAGATTTGCATACAACTTATGCTCCTTTAGCAATTGCAAATCCATTCTCAAGTGTTCTTCATGCTCCTCTTCATTCTTAGAATAGATAAGAATGTCATCTAGAAATACGAGAACAAACTTGACCAAATATTTGTTGAAAACACTCTTCATGAGAGATATGAATGTAGCTGGTGCATTGGTGAGACCAAACGGCACCACCATGAAATCATAGTTCCCATACCTTGTTCTAAAGGTTGTCTTGTGAATGTCTTCTTCCTTAATTCTCACTTGATGATAAGCAAACCTCAAATCAATCTTTGAGAACACATTTTTCCCTCTCATTTGATTAAAGAGATCATCAATTTGAGGCAAGGGGTACTTGTTCTTCATTGTAACCTTGTTGAGATGTCTGTAATCAATGCATAATCTGATCGTTCCATCTTTCTTTTTCAAAACAATTACGGGTGATCCCTATGGAGACACACTTGGACGAATGTACTTCTTTTCCAACAATTCATGCAATTGCATTTTCAACTCTAATAATTTTTGTGTACTCATCCTGTAAGATCTCTTAGAAACTGGTGCAGCTCCTGGAACGAGGTCGATTGTAAAATCAATGTCCCTCTTTGGAGGAATTCCTGGCACTTCATTGGGAAACACATCCTTAAATTCTTGTAGCACATTATAGTCCTCCAACTTAGGAATTTCATTTTCCGTTTTCTCCAAAACATGGGATGCATATAATTGAAAACCTTTCCTACATAATTTCTTCAACTGTATGGATGAAATTTGCCTAATAGAAACTACCTTTGGAATTCCCTTTACAACCCTTGGGTTTCCTTCTTCATCAATACATTCAAAAGTATTGTTGTAGCAATTGAGTTTAACTCTATGGGATTCCAACCAGTCCATTCAAATGAGAACATCATAGGAACCAAGTGGCAAAATATTTAAATTTGCAGAAGTGGACAGTCCACCCATTTCCAATGGACATTTCTCCACCATCTCACTAACTTTCCTCTTGGTTATAGTGGCTAGTTAGACTAACCATGAATTGTAACTATGCTTTGATTTCTTAAAAGCACAAATCTCAACAATTTTAGGATTGATATAACTGTGAGTAGATCCAGGGTCAGTCGAAATAGAAATAGATTGCTTAGAAATCTTACCTCCAATTTTAACCACAGTTGACTGATGGTCTGCTTGGCAGTCCTCTAGTGCTGCATAGATTCTAGGGTCGGTCCTCGCCACTTGACCCACTGTTTCAGCCCCTTGGATGTTGTGAACTTGCTATGCACTCCCATTCCGATGTGGACAGTTCATAATCATATGGTCCTCTCCACATCCCCAACATTGAAGTGGCTCTCTTGGCTCTATTGGATTATCTCCTATCATCCTAGCTGGCTTAGTCACACCTCATAGTGGCTGCCTTGGCTGATTTTTGAATTGAGGAGGCTTGAACCCCTTCTTCCTTTGGTCAAACTTCTCATTTTTCTTGTCCTTCCCTGCCTTATGGAATTTTGGTTTGCTTTTGTTTTGATCATAACAATACTTGGCCTTTCTTATGGCCTCATCTAGAGTTCGAGGCTCATCAAACTCAATTATGTCTTTATATGACCGGGGCAATCCACTTAGAAAATGCTAAATTTTCACCTTATCATCTCTGATATATTTGGCATACCTTAGCAGCTTTAAGAATTTGTTTGCATATTCTTCCATAGTCATTTTCCCCAATTTTAGGTCATGGAATTCTTTGATTTTTCCATCATAGTACCTATCAGAAATGTATTTTTACTTGAAGTACTTGTTAGACTTCTTCCACACAATATTCCTTTCATTGATCCTCTTTACTTGCCTAAGATGATCCCACCATATAGACGCTTTTCAATTTAGATTGAAGATAGCCACTCTTGCCTTTATATTTCCTGAATAGTCTTGGAATTCAAAATATTCTCTCATCCCAAGAAGCCAAGCCTCATATCCTTGACCATATTTTACCTCACCATCAAATGTAGGAGATTTGGCCTTGTTAAATTCTCCATGTGAGTTGTTTTTGGAATACCTCTTTCTCTTGTCTTATGAGATGAAGAGCTTGAACCTTCAATGGATTTTTTTAGAGTCAGATGAATGACTTGAAGAGATTTATGGAGTATATGTCCTGTCTCTAGAAATCCTTCTTGAACTATGGGACCTATTGTGGGAATGCCTCCTTGAGCTACTCTCACTCTTTTCCTGATTTTTTGAATTTTTCCCATGGTTAATCTTCCTTTGAATTTATGCCAAACTTTGTAGCATAAATGCATTCAATTGATTTTGCTCCTCTTGGGCTCTAATTAGCCTTTCATTATCTGCTCTGCAACTCTGCAATTCCACACGTAGGCTCCTCATGGTTTCTGCAATGTTTGGGGGAGTTGCTTGGTTTCTTCTACCATTAGATTTTGTCTTTGCTTTCTCAACCTGTACATTCTCTCCCATTTCATATGCCTCAAATTCATAAGGATCTTGTGCATCCTCCATGATGATACTCTTCTTCTTGGTCCAACCAAGATCAAAATTTCTCAACTGCACTAGACTGAAATGTCGACCCTTAATTGTCACTAATAGAATTTTGAATATGAAAAAGTGTTTATAAACACATTTGTTAGCTACATTATATTCTCAGAAAATTATGAAATTATTTTCATGCATTTTGAGAACAATCTATATTGACAATCTATGTTCATAGAAACATCTGTATTAACCCCTCAAACTCTAACTGTTCACAGCTGCAGTTGAATTCGAGAACCAACTTTGTAGATTTAAAAAATAGAAAATGGGGGTCAAGGGGGCTTGCCCCCATGCGGCCTCTCCATTTTTGTTTTTTGTAAATCCTTCGATTTCACGAAATCTTGCACATGAAATTGCTATCATTTTTTGATCTCGGGCACCTGAAAATCAGTTATGAAAAACACTTCTTTTTCTGTGATTTGCGCCCTTCGGATTCCCTGTATATCGCCTTACCAGTTGTCCTTCATAAGCGTTTTCAGGCTCCAGGAAGAGTGGTTTCTTGAAACTGCTTTTACGAGCCTGAATGCACGAGAGAGTGACACGTCATATGGTGGTTTACCACTTCAAGCTCATGCGAATCGATTATCTGTCGTGCAGTTTTGTGGGCCTGAAGAAATCCTATCCATTGATCAAATCTACGCGATCCTCCTAGACTGACATGACCGCTGTGGGTCCCATCACCCCTGACATATCCACACATAATGTTTGTTTGGCCGAAAGTGGTTTCATGATCCGAGGAAAGTGGTTTCTTGGACCTGCTTTTGTGAGCCTGAATGCACGACATAGAGAAACGTCATAGGGCGGTTTACCGCTTCAAGGTCATGCCGATTCATTAACCTTCGTGCACTTTCATGGGTCTGAATTACTCTCAACCTCCGATTTTGATATGCACGATCTCCCACATATGACATGACTAACGAGGGTCCCATATTTCCTAACAGTACAACACGTTGCATCTCCCCATGCCACATCACTTACTGTTGGACCCAAAGGTGGTTTTAGGCTCTACGAGAAGTGGTTTCTCGAGACCGATTTTGCGATCTTGAATGCACGAGACAATGACACATGGATGGGGTAGTTTCCTTTTATGTTCATGAAAATTAATTAACTCTCACGCACCTTCGTGAGCCTGAATCACTATGGACTGTCGATTTGCACCACTGCTTGACGGTCAGACCTTCTTTGCCTTCACACTCCATCACTTACGGTCACCCGTGCATGCAAATCTGATGTGGCTGGTCCACATCACACCTTCTTCCCATGCATATCGTCCACATTGGACCTCTTTCCAGATCTGATGTGGCTCCTCCACGTCACCCGTCCATGTGGCATGGGTGGGGCCCAACTAAAAATTTCCAATTCTTTTCAAAATTTCAAAATTATACAGAATTTTAATTCAGCAATAACGGGGACTAATCCGAAATTATTTATGTCCCCTTATCTGTCACTTAATAGAAACAAATTTCTATAGCACCATTTCTGATTCTTTTTCCTGTAAATCATGATTTTTGTCCCATATAGCTCTGGTATTGCAACCAGTAGCTCTAATACCACTCTGTAACATCCCCTTCCATCAATTCGACCACCAGGAGGGGAAATTAACTAAATATGGACTCACAAATTTCGCCCCAAAGCCATAATACGAATTTCAACAAATAAAATCTGTGCAGAAACATAAATAAACATACACAATAGAATTAAAATCTATCCACACACATCTAGCATGCAAATACAAGCATAAACATTACATGCATGAAATAAAAACGTTTCAGATTCAAATGCATGAGAATACTTATCTTTATCCAACACAAATCCAAGCAAATGGATGTGTAGGAGCGATTTTCCACCCAACCATAGGTACTCTGTCCAACATATACTCTTTCTACTGAGAGGCCACCCCCAAGATGGGATATGAGGCCACCGGGGTGAACGAAACACCTACAGGATTCTATCTCTCATCCCATAACCCATTTTGCTCTATGTTCTTACCTAAATGCTCATATAGAGCTCTATAAGGATCTCACTCAGCCACAACAACCTTGGCTTCCACAATACCTGCCCCACACAACACTCTTCCTGGCTCAAGAATCCCCTTCATCGATCCACGGGTCTCTTGGGCGATCCATATTTCATAGTGATTCCAATGTATGCATAGAAGAAGTCCAATCTGATATGTGCTGATATAGAACCACTGGTAGCTTCAATTCGTGGCTTCTCAAGCACCTATGAGCAACAAAAATCAATGGGTAAGGGTTCCTAGCTTTCCCAACCTCTTTGCTCACCTGTATCCATCAATTTTCACTTCGAAATATGCAACATGGTCTCCAAATTCGAATTTTTGGGTTAATAACAGTCTGGTATGTTCATGGAAAAGAATGGAGAGCTCTACCCAGTGTAGATACACATGTAAGAATGAGAGAATGAGGGTTGACTCCACAGGATATGAAAAAGTGGTGAAGAAACAACTGGCATAGCTTCTGACAGTAGAAAAAAGGACTCTTGGCAGTTGCAGACTAAATTCTGCCATGATAGAACTATCACAAAAGTGTAGTCAACCCCATGCTTCAATAACTGCATGAGGTGACTTTTCCCACCAACCTCACACACGCATTCACTGATTAGAGAATAGTCAAAAAGGAGATAATTGGCTTATTCACATCACATGAAATAATTTGGGTGAGTTCTAAGGTTGACACTTGGAAGCAAGGATTTAGTCTCCCATAGACCCCCTTTCCTCTTCCCCTCTGGTGGAATCATAACCCCTTTGGTGCTCTTTACACAACTATTGTTAGACCATTTTATTATTTATGAACATAATATTTACATATATTCCAAATCAGCATGACACATCAACCAAATAGTCCAAATAAAATATATACATCATACATGCCTATCCATTCACTAGTCGGTCCTTGGCCTTGAGATCTGCAGTAGGAATCCATACTAGCATATTTATCATTTACAAAATTTTGGCTAAATACATTCCAATTCAAAACTAGGGGTATTACAAAAAAGGCCAAGGCATTAACAAATGGTGTTTTCTCCAACTCATCATTGATGCATCTTTACCAACCATGGCCCTATTTCTTTCTATTAAATGTAGAGTCTATATGTTTTCCCAGTTGTTGATGTCTAGTTTTCTAGATGCCAGTTCCTTCTCCCATTTTTAATTGTGTTTGCTTCTTTAAATTAATCAATTTATGGTCAAATCCTTTCCATAGTGCATTTGATTAGGATTGAAAATTGGCGATCGAGTTCAATTCTAACCACAATGAACATAAGGATTCAATGAGTGTCAGATTGTGGCGGACTGGAAAAAAATGAATGATAGTAAAGTAAATGGAATGTGCATCTACATTTTGGAATTGGCGTTAATGTTAAATTTTGTTTCCCCTTGTTTTGTATGGTTAATTAGACTTGTTTTTTGTATATTCTTTAAAAATAGTTGTTTTATTTTGCCTTTAATATTCTTGGTTGTTGTTAATTATAAAAAACTATGGTATTATATTCCTATGATGTCCTATACATAGCAATATACTGTGTTTTGAATCCCATAACTACTTTCATGTCTAGAATATCAAAGTGGGTTGTTGTTGATGCTCTGCAACTTCCACTCCCTTTTGCTAATGAAAATGATTTTGACGGCATTAAATTCGTTTACATGATGTTTCATTTTTCTTTTTGTATCTAGATTTCCCAATCAGTAAAGGGTGAATTTATCTCATTGTCCAAACAGCTATAGTCTCTAGTGCCGACCTAGTTGGGCATGCTAGTGGCCATGGTCTACTTCTAGAATGGCTTTTATACATGGTTCCCTTCTTTGCTTGTCCATCCCGTGGCTATACATTGTAGTGTCTACTTTGCTAGTGAGCATCCATAACCCATATGCAATAGGCCACTGGCCGAAACAATTACCGTTGTGGTTGTAATAGTTATTGTGGGGAGATTTCTGCCCAGCCAAAAAAAGGAAAAAAAACAAAAAAAAATTCCTTTGGAATTTGGTTGTTCTCTAATAGAAAATGCCCTCTTACAAATGCATTCACCATTGATGCATTGAAATTTATGATTCCTTCTTTTCCTATTTTATTTTTTCCCCTGACAGTGGCAATGAAACTAGTGATACTTGTTCCCTTTGAAAAATACATGTTCCCAACTCAATTTATAGGGGCTTTGAACATGCACCTATATTCAAATGAATTCAACATTAATAATTTCCATAGTGTTTGACTATGTTGCATGAGGCTTGCTCTTTCTAGTTCAAATAAATAGAGTCGTGGCATTTACATGTGTTGTGGCTTTGTGCGCCCGTGGCTTTAGAGTTGTGTTGGCCTCCTGTAGCAATTTCTGTTGAATTGAAAAAACTCAAAATGTTAACTCTATTGTCCTAGTGTCGTAAGTGGGCTACAACTCTTTTTCCTTTCTATTGATAGACATGGGCATATTTCCCTTTCTTGTGTCAATATCACAAGAAATTCTGTAATGAGATGTTTTTCATAATGCCTATCCACCATATTGTTGTTTATAAGTAAAATTCCTACTAAAAAACACTTGTGTGAATTGGATTAAATCCATCAAGGTTTTTTATTCATGCCTTGCTCTAATAATTATTTTGTATTCATTTTCATTTCCATGTGATTATTGAATGCATATACATCTTACATATATGGCCTTCTCATAGTCCGTTCACTTCAACTTTCCTCTATTGCAAAGAAAGGGACATAAGAAGAAGAAGAAAAAACATAAATGAAAAAAAACTTGACCATTAGTTAATTCAAGTGGAAAAAAAGAGCATCAACAAATGAGCTTAGAAAGTTCTCTTCCAAACTACTCTATGTAATTCTTCACTTTTCCTAGTGTGCACCACCATGAAACAAATATATTTCCTTTTCCTATTTACAAAGTCATTGAATACAATTAATAGTTGTGGCTTTTGCATTGGTGGTCATATAGTTTTTTTATTTTTTTCATTGTCAAAAAAACATTCTTCTATTGATGCACTACACCAAGTATTTTCCTTGATCTTCCGCACTTTGCAGATGAATGAAGAAGGAGCAATACCCTCCAATGGTTTCGATTGCCTAAATACTCAAACTGCTTTTGCAGTTGGTCAAGCAATATTCCAACAAATTGATCATGCACTCCTAGCATCGCACTTGTTTTGAATGCATGATTTCCATTATCGCACAAGAGATTGCTTATTTGATTTGTTTGCTACATTGCTTCACTTCTGATACAATTCATTCAAAATACGACAAGGAATAGTTTATCATTTCCAGTGTTTCCTAGCCCATGGAGATCCATCTGCCACCATGTCAATGAAAATAGACTTAAATACTGAGTTCCTATATGAACTACATCATGTAAGTGACATTGAAACATATTTGGATATAATGTGCATTTATGCATGTCATGCAGCTTCAACAAATGCACCAGGACTATGGGGTTATATCTTCTATGTAAAATGGTTCTCAAAGTGGTTTTATGTTCAAGTTTCACTTTGGTCATTGTCAAAAAGAAAAGAATACCCACATTTTAATTCTAGTCAAAGAGAATATAGATACCATTTGCTCTTCCATGATATCAATCCAAGATTTGGAAACTTTGAGCCAATGTTTTCATTTTGCTCAGCAAATGTTTTGTCAAATCCAATGAGGCCAATTGCTACATGCACATGTTCAAATACGTTTCCACATGGTCTTCTAGACATGCCATTGGTCCAATTGAAATTGGCAGAGAAACATTTTTAGTTGTTCAGTTCCATGGTTGGAAATTGGCACGACTCATTGTTTGAATCGATGTGCACTTTTGCACAAGTATTTGATGTACCTTCCATAAGAAAAAAAAATTGCACATAATTTTTACAATTTCTATATTGGAAATTACCCACATGCATTGAAATCATTGAACAACTATCGTCCAAGTAGTGTTGTCGAAAACAAACACGCTATTGCAAATTGGCAAGATTACATTATTAATTGCTCTATGCCTTATACTAAAGGGAATATAGAGGGGGGTGACTTTCTTATCCAATGGTTATGTGAAATGTTTCACATTAACATATACACTTGGACTTATGAAACAAAGTCAATCTCTCTAAATTTCCAGTCATCAAATTCCTCTGCAAATGTCATCTATTTGTTCTGTTTCCATGTAAGTCTTGGACATAGCCATTATCAATGACTTGTTATGCTACACGACAACAATAGTTCTTCCATTGTCTATCCCCATCAACTTGAATCTACTCATTTAAAAAACAAATATATGTGTTCAATTGTTCCTTCCAATGAATGCTTACTCACTTGCAAGAAGACATGTAAATACTCAAAAATACAAATAAAAAATATACTATTGTAAATGTCACCAATTTCAAGAGGGAAAAAAAACATCACAAAAGAGAAATCAAGGAAGCCTGCAAACCAAGCAACAGAAGGCTTGTCCCATTTATCAAGTACTTTAATGCTTTCGACCAACTCAGTCTCTGTTATTGGTAAAGATCGCATAGCGCTCCACCACCTAAAACACCAAATAAGACAAAAGACATTGGCCAACTGCCAACAACAAAGAACCCATGCCAAAGCAATGGCTACATTTGAAACATATCTAGAATCAATTCAAGATACACCCATCCATGCTTGTGTAATTTGTCAATGTTGGCTACAATTCCAAAAATATATGCACACCCATTCTAGTTCTGCCTTGTACACCCTTGCATCTATGATTGGAATTGGAGATTCCATAGGCTACCAGGAAATTTGTAGATGTTCCAATAATGCAATTTCAAATGGGAAAATTCCTGATTTTGCAGTTCCTTTGCAAATACAAAGAAACAAAAAACTATGTGTCGTCTCATCTCTGACACCTTTAGAAGAAAGGATTGTTGTTCTAAGAATCACTTTAGCACAAATAAGGCAACTTGGATACAAGAAATCTCAGCTCGTACTAACTGGCACAATCATAAATGTCCCAACCAATTTGAACATAGTCCAATTAGCTTTGCCAATAAGCCTTTTCTGAGACATTGACCATCAGAGTTATCATTACAATTAAAATGGAATACAAAATGCCTACTTTTCAGGGAACATTTGACCAATGCATATTATGCTCACCCGAAAATACTTATGCAACACTCCGCTTTATAAATCCAAAGGCATTGTTGTCAACAATGATTGGGAAGAAAGATTCCAATAGTTTTGGCAACAACATGTAAATGACTCTATAGACTTGGAGTCCCTTGATCCAAAGGCCAATGAAGAGGATGCGGATCCAATATTTGAAACCCTGGTACATGGATACAAATAAGCATATGTTATAGATGACCTTGATAATTGAATTTTGCATATTGCACCTTCCAGGGGATTAAAACCATTAGGTATTTTCCAAGACAAGTTCTATGAAGTATTGAACTTCCCTACTTTGTTCTATGGTTCTAGTATATGAAGTGACATTGTTAACCGATTCTCATGTCAACAAATAGACCAATGGGAGTTGTTACATGAATATGAAGACTTCTCAACGCATAATACAAATGTTTTCATCAAAGCAGTTCGCAAGCTAATTAGTCAGGTTTCAAATTCTGCATGGATTTCCATCCACAAAGGAGAATTAAAAGGGAAAAAAATAACTGCAAAAGATGTCAAGTACCAGAAGAATCTTGAAAATATGTTGAAATCATTGATTGGATATTGCTCACTCCAAAGCATATGTACATTTCCTAATTATTTTGAAAGCATTATAAAGAATGTATTTGCAATGATACGCCAACTCGAACCACCAACGTTCTTTAATGTCACTTTCACTAGTGCATAACATTTGTGGACACCCCTGTTCGATGCATTGCAAATGAGAAAGGGTGATCTCATATCTGGTCATGACAACAACTGCCTTGGTGAATCCATTGATGCACTTATAAGAAACCATTGTGTCATTTGTATTCTATACTATAAGCAACAAACATTAGCAATGCATACATTAATTTCCAAGAATAGTTAGTTGTTTGGACAAGTAGAAGATTTCTTCTTTATCACTGAATTCCAAAGTAGAGGAAACGAACATGACCATAGACTTATTTGGATATGAAATGCTCTCATATATAGACAGAGCTATGAAAATGAGATAACAACATTCATTGACAAAGGCATCTCTTGTGATTCAAAGCTACCTATAGAATACCTTGTCAAAGTCCAAACACATCATCACACAAAAACTTGCAAAAGAAAACACAATTTTGCATGTAAGTTGAACTTCCCCTTGCCTCCAATTAACAAGACCAACATTTTGCATCTACTTGAAAACGACACAATTGATTACCAAAAAAAAATCAAAGGACCTTTTCCATATCCTAGAACATAGAACTTACTTTGATAACATTTCATTCAATGTATTCTTGCAAGATCTCCAAATGTATAGAGAAGATTATATTACTATCTTGTGCTCATACCTTGTGCACCTTGTACTATTACTAAAGAGAAATCGATGTGACACTAGGATAAATGCAGTTGCAAAGCAAATCCAAGCTCTATGGCATGCCAACACAGATGCACAACTCATTCTTGATGCTTATGCTACTGCAACATTTAGTAGTTCCTGCATGACAAAAATGGATCATGCAATTCTATTTTCCTTCAAAATGATCAAGGAAGATTCCATTTATAACAATGATAACAAATTTGACACAACTAGGAAGCTTGGAAATTCCCCCCTTAACATGCAACATATGTCAAGTCACCAGGTTGGGCACATTTTCCTTTCTTTGTCTTTATATTTGTCTTCTAGAAAAGTTGTGTTTATTAACACTACATCATCTGACAAAAGAACATTTGTTCTTAAAAGACCTAAAATATTGCAACAAGAGCCTGATGATTCAGAAGACATTGCATGCCCTTCGATCATTGACAAGTATATTGGCCTCCCACTTGAGTTGGACCATATTTGCTTAGCCGAATTTGCATCATACTATTTAAGCTCACCACCAACCATAAATAAAAGAAAGCAAATAGCTATCATACATTATGTTCGCTTCAATCAACATGAGAAAGATCTTAAAAATTACTATAGGGAAAAAATGATGTTATTTATTCGATATAGAGAACATGAAAACACTCTAAAAGAAATCTCTCAGACATGGGAGGAAGCATATTCTTCTAGGAAATTACTTGTGGACACCATTGAAAAAAAAATCATGGCTGACAAAAACTTGGGGTGACATCAATTCTATAAATGAGGAGATTGTATCTAGAGAACAACAAATGTTCAATTTCGTTGATCTAACAAATCACCCGTCTAATGCTTTTCCAACCGAGAAATATGATATCTATCATGAGATGCACTGCAAATTGGAAACAAGAAATACTTCGACAAGTTCTAACAATGCAATTGAGACAATTTCCCATCCATTCCTCTTAGAGACAAAAGCCTACTATGAATACATTAAAAAAATTTAAATGAAGAACAACAATGCATAGAAAAGCATATTATAATGTGGAAAAAGAACAACCCATCCACACCATTTCACTTGTTTTGAACTAGAGATGTAGGAATAGGGAAAAAAACCACTTCAAAGGAAATTTACTATGGATTGTTGCACCATCATAACAAAAGTCTGCATAGTGACCCCCTAAAAAAAAGGGCTTGATAGTTGCATTTACTGGAAAATCCGCACATAATGAAAATGGCACTACAACCCATTCTACATTCCATCTTCCACTATCATCATTGGAAATTATTCCACTCTCGTATAATGTATTGGATACATTGACTAAATACTATGAACGGCTTCGATTGTTTCTCATAGTTGAGTCTTCTCTAATTGGGTCTCGAATGCTACATAAAATTGACAAACGCCTATGCAAAATTATGCATACACCAACATTGCCATTTGGAAATCTTGATATCGTCTATTGAGGTGATTTGTTTCAAGCTCAACCAATACGTGATTCTTAGAGCTTTGAAAACCCAAAATCCCATACTCAAATAATTCCATCCACCTTTAGGAAGACAAACATCAAATGTTACGAACATAGGAAAGTAATGCATCAAGATGATGGCATTTTCATTTCAATCTTGAAAATAATTAGGATATGTACCCAAATAAATGAGGATTTGTGATATTTGAACAAATATTGTTTCAGATCCCCACCACATGATCCAAAGTTCCCATACCTTTTCCATCGCAACATAGATGTCCAATTCCATAACAACAACATGTTGATGCTATTGTCATCAGAACAAATTGTGTTGAAATCAATTGATAGAAAATTAGATTCCACTGAATTAGATATGCATATAGTCAAAGATTTGCATATGACTTCTACAATAGTGCTTAAACAACAGATGCTTATTGAAATTGTTGGAGGCAACTTTGCTATTAATGATGGACTAGTCAATGGTGCCGATGGAATCTTCAGCTTCACACAACAATGGGAAAAGATATTATATGGATTGATTTCATAGATCCAATAGTAAGTTCATTGCAATGAGGAAACATGCAACAATTGTATACATATGAAATATATACTACTTAGACACCTATCACCCGTGTCTGTTGCCAATTCTGAACCTGAAATGGAGCTCTCTTGCTAAGAGAACAAATCCTTGTTTAATTGGCGTGTGCATGAATGATACATAGGTCAGAAGGGCTTATTATGCAAAAGATAGCATTTTATCCAAGAGGATAAAGGAACCTGGACTTGTCTACAAAACACTATCCCATGTCAGAGACATAAACTCTTTATATATAATAAGTAAAGTGCAACAATCTAACTTCCCTACATGCTAGAAGGTAATTAATGAAATGGAAATACTAAGAGAACACTCCTATTGCTAGATTGAATATAGTTTTTTCTCAAAACAAATGAACAACTCTCTCTTAATTTCCTCATTAAACACACACAACCTACAATTGCATATTGAAAAGATTTGTTTTGACTATGATCTTATGAAAGCATATATAATTTGTTTCCAAGAAACCAAAACAAATATTTCCGCAAGTGGCTCCTAAAGGAGATTTAGGCACAACAGAAGTGAGCTTCAGCTCATACAAACACTCATGGATAGAGCTACAACTCTATCACACCTCTCCCTTGCTCCAATACTGTTGTGTGAAGAAAATGGAGTGCTGCACACAGTAACAACAACACTTACACATCACTGCAAAACCACATTGACACCTACAGGACGACTTTCAGCAAGAACATAAAGTTCTGCAACTATTTTAGCTAACAATAATCTATATGACTGTTTCAGGTAACAATAATCTACATGACTGTTTCAGCAGACTGTTCCAGCTAATTGCATTCTATAGGAAATGAGTCTCAACAATGACTTTAACTCAAATTTATAACTCCCCTGCATTCATAAATAATGTTTGATACTATGTTCAACAATCAAGTTAATTTCACACTTCCACAATCAATCATATACGCTCATAAAATTATCATGCTACAACAAAATCTTAAACTTAAATATTCAACCATGAGTTTTCAAACTCATAAAGACAGAGAGGAACATGGCAACAATACTACAGAGCTAAAACTATGTTTCATATTCAACTCAGAATTTGTATTCCTCACCATGTCTTACTCTATTTCTTTGTATTGCAAAATCAAGATTACATCGGTATTTATACACCATGAGATCAATCGGTCTTCATTAATTAGATTGACCTTTCACAAAATTGTCTGTTCAAAATTTAATTAATTCTCTGCCCTTTCATGAGCAGCAACAGGAACGATGGACGCCCCTTCAACAATCTAATTGGCTGGAACAGGTCAGTGAATACCTCTTCAAAAACCAATGCAATACTCATCCCCAATAATCAATCGATGTGTTGTGACAGAGTCTATAACTGCTTCTTCAAAAATCGATGTGGTGTGCTGCCCCTTTGAAACTTTGACATCATGGAAAAATCAAAATGGTGTGGCGGTGGTTGACTCTTCAAAGTTTCAGTGGCCACTCAGCAGGGCGATGAATGACTTTTCAGACTTTGTGGCAGTGAAGTAATTAACCGCTACCAACAACTCCACTATTGGAAAATTATAATGATTTTCCATTATTGCATCACCATGGAGTCATGACATGTTACAAAAAAAAAATAAAAAAAATTGTTCTTGAAATCTCAAATACCTTTACCACATGATATATTGAATCAATAGTGGCTAATTTCCACCTACAGAGTTTTTGTTTCAAAATGGTCAATCTCTACATCATGCCGCACACACCCCTTGATCATATTCCGTATTTCCTTACAGACATCTTAGGAAATACAATAGAAACAAATCATGTCATACTTGTCAATGAATTCAATGTTGACATACTCTTTGAAGGCATTTTGCAAAAAAATTGATGGAATTTATGAATAGAAAGAATTCCAGACTAAGCACAACAAAAGATACACATGAATCATGATCACTCATTTACCATTTTGGTCCAATCTATCTGATGGTGCTCTTGAATTTATAATTACTGAAGCTTATTGGAGTGATCATGATGCCATATATGTTATTATCTCTCTTCATTTATCCAACACATTTTCAAAGTTTCTCAATAGTGATCAACAGTGTCATCAAGACAAGGACATTGATATTTACTAGAAAAATTTAGAGACATGCACAATTTCTAGTATGTATATATATAAGATTAGTCTTGTTGTTTCTTTCAACCTAAGCATTCTACAAAAGAGAGCATAGTTCCTTTTCCTTTTCCTAGTAATAAATCTACTTTGAACTATTGAAATTGCATTCTTTCTCAATAAAATCCCTTGTAACCTAGCCACCAACATATTGCTCCACACATTCTCCATGTAGATTTGATGGACATTGGAAATTCTTTCTTATGCACTTCATAGATTTCATTTCAAATCCACTGCATTTGCAAATTTGGAGGTTCTATCATTTGAATCATTGTGTTGAGATGTAAGGCATTTTCCATTAGAAAAAAAACAAATTTTCTTGTCCACTACATATTCTTTCCATGAGATTGATGTTGCATCGAGCCATCAAAGCTACAAATACTAGGTTGATGGTTTTATCCTGGTTCCATCATACTACACAATATTATTTATATTTTCACAAAATCAAGATGAAACAAAACCATCTTTTGGTATTGCATCTTTTTTTGCGAGCAAACTGAATCATGTATTACAATCAGAACATATTATAAATACTTGAAATGGAAAAAATAGAAAAAATAGCATTCCCAATTAAGAATCTCCTTTGGTGGAAAAAACATGGTTATAGGACTATAATACCCTCTATCCATGTGCTCTTCTTCTTTTGCAAATGCAAAAGATTGCACTATTCCGATATTCAAATAGAGAAAAGAAAACTATGTTTCCTCAAAATAGAGTATTTCTAGTGTTTAATACAGTTGTTTGAAAGTTCTTATAGCATTCAACATGCTTTCCTGGACTAAACACATAATTCCCATTGCACCCATAATAATGTGTCCCCCCCCTTTTTTTAAAGGAAAATTTCTTTGGTTCTAAATGCAATAACTAACCTGCTTAACAGGTGCAAACAAAAATAACAAATGGAATAGAAATATTGTGTCAAATGCATATTCATATTCAAATCCTACATAGGAATATCAAATCTAACAGCTACCGTTGTCATTTATAGACTAGGAGCTTTGGTTTTTTTTGGTTCATCTATGACCTCCATAAGTATTGTGGCTCTGTCATAGTCTTTTCTTCCTTTCTCTTGTACAATATAAACAAGGGGTTCATGTTGCATAGGTTACATGCTTCACCTTTGCATAAGCCCTTTTTAGACAAGGAGCTATTCCTATGACCTTATTCATTTAGCTCCTGTACCTACAGGATTTAGAAATGTATCTATTCAATGATAAGCCATTCTCAGAAAGAAATATTCTTTTTTTGCCATATGATACCTTTGTTCTATGATTTGTAATTGCTATGATAGGACCTTCTTCACCAATAATCTTATTGATGTGTTGTACGTTTTGATTCTTCTACGATCTATAGTTGATTTCATTTTTTCGAGCATTCCTTTTGCCTAATAAAAGAGAGGGAAACAAACATGGACAAAGTTCATCAACCTAGAAAAAACCAGTCAATTCTATGTCCCAATACCTGGACAAGTGGCCATACAAGTCTTGACAAGTCAAAATATTCTTCTATCAATTATGTTGGAACAAAACATGGTCAACTATCCAAGCCTTGAAGGAAAACTAAAATAAAGTTGGTTCAATCTTTCCCAAATATGGAAAATAACCACATGAAATTAATAGAAAAATATGTTAAAGCTAGAAACCTGCCCTATAGGATTTCCCTTTTAAACAACTAACATGGCCAAGTAAAAAAAAAATGACTGTACAACCAATTGTTTCAAAAAATCCTAGGCATTAATTATTTTCAATCTTCCATACTTGCTTGCAAAGTAAAATGACATTGCAATTGGCTTCTATTCTACATTTGTCATCCCATTGTTTACTTGATATTCATTTGAAGTATTTGGATTGGACCTTTGCTTTTGAATAGGCTAATGTATAGAAACAATTGAAGATTGTAAATATTACAGCATAGAGATTTCCCTTGCTTGTGTTCTCCATAGCCAAGGGATATCATGATAATAACTATTGTTTGGAAATGGAATCTCTTCTTGTCATGTCACCTGCTATTGATCTGATGCAAGGGAGGAAACATGGCTAACATTTCAGGGCTTGTTTGTAAAGAACTCAACCCCGTTCATTAATAAGAAAATTCACAATAAACAAAAACTTATGTGCAAATTCATACTCAATATAAACACAACGGAAATAAACATTATCCACACACAACTATATCATGCATTCAATATACCAATAACAGTCATCAAATTAAACATGGCAGAGCACAAAATGAATATAATTTAAACCACATAGAATACTTATCTTTGAGATGAAACTGTCCAAGAATTGGCTATGCGAGAGCAACGTTCCACCCAACCATAGGTCTTTGTCCAGCCTGTATTCTTTCAGCTGCGAGACTACCTTCGAGCTGGGATGTATATTCACTAAGGAGGAACTAGACAGACTCACTCCCAACCATGATCTCACACAAACAGTCATGCTAAGACAACACACAGTTGGGTTTGTCAAGCATGAAAAAGAACAAAGAGGAGGATTCTAAGCCAGTGAGCTCAACCACAGAGCTACAAACATCTCAACTAAACTCAAACAGTCATGGCACCCACAATACCTACCACACCCAACACAAGGAAGGTCCCCTTCTCTGCTGCACAGTCCCTGAGGAATCCCTTCCCTCCAGTGCTCTTCAAGGTGGGCATAGAAAGGTCTAGCTGCTAATTTTCTTGAGATTCTAGCCTTCATTGAGTTTATCAAGCAAATCCAACCTTTGTTCAAACAATCACACTTGGGTTTTCACAATTCGGTGACCAAATAACTCCATCCCATAATTGGATTTCGGGGCTATAAAAGATGGGTTTTCCAAGGGTTTTCGGGGTATATAATACTCTCAATTTCGCCCCAAGGTTCATATCTATGGATCCCCCATTGGATTTCACTGTCAATACCAAATTCTGGGAGTTTATGGCACTTCAAAACGTAGGTTAATTCACAGTTGCGATTTCTGTTTTTTCTCACTGTTGGGCATGTGTAATGGATGAAAACTGATGCTGTGTTGTTCCACAATGGAATGGGAATGAGGAAGAATGAATTCCCATGAGATATGTTGACTTGTGGTACAAGAAAAACAGAGCCCATATCGGCCATACTAATTTCTGGGCTGCCCATGCTCCATTGAAGCCATGGACTGATTTCTCAACAACTTTCTTACAACTGAAATACATGTCAGCAAGGAAAGTCAAATGGGTTCTCAAAATGACATTTGACATCATATGGTTCAATCCCATAGCCCCCTCACCATTCCCTAGTGGAATACACATGGCCCCTTCTCATTAGTTGCTTCCATAGCTAGATTTGGTATTTTATTGAAATATTAATATTTACATCAAATTATAATATTTCATGGCTTAATAGCACATGGGTAGTAAAATATCAATTACTTGTTTTTTTAATAAAATACGAGTATACACTAGCAGAGCCTTGGCCTTGAGCTCCACACTAGGAAAACATACATCGCATGTACACAATATTTACATAAAATCCAATATACCATAAGGGTCAAAATCGGGGTATTACATTCCCCTCCCCCTTAGAATAACACCGTCCTTGGTGTTCTCAAAACTGAACAAAAATGGGAATGCCTCTCTCATGGCATCCTCCAGCTCCCATGTAGCCTCATCAGGACTAAGTTGCTCCCATTGGACCTTTACCTGCCCGATGGCTCTATTCCGGAGCAAAATGAGAGGATGCGCATAGGCTCTACTTGGAACTCTCCATCAGGTTCCACCTGTATCACATTCCAATCAATCATATGATTATGAACATGTACATACTTCTTAATCAAAGATACATGAAAAAAATTATGAACTCTTATGTTAGCAAGCAATGCAACTCTATATGCAACCAGTCCTATCCTATCTACGACTTCAAATGGCCCACAATATCTTGGTGCCAGCTTGGCACAAATCTCCAACTTGAGAGAACTTTTCTTTGGTTTCACTCTCAAATAAACATGACCCCCAATCTGAAATTCCTTAGGCACTCTTTTCAGATCTGCATAACTCTTTTGCCTGTCCCGAGCTTCCTTTAAATTTTTCCTGATATTAGCGTCTTCCTGTTCCATTTTCTTGATCATCTCTGGTCCAAGTACTACCCTGTTCACCGGACTATCCCAATTCACTGGAGTCCTGCATCCTTTGCCATACAATGCCTCAAATGGAATCATTCCCAATGATGCATGATGTCCATTATTGTATGCAAATTCTACCAAGTGGAGGAAATCTTCCCACTTGGATGGTTTATCCATCACATACATTCTCAGCATATCTTCAAGAACCTGATTCACCCTCTCAGTTTGGCCATCTGTTTGAGGATGATATGTTGTACTGAAATTCAATTTAGTTCCTAATTCCTGAAAATAATCATTTCTAGAAATTGGAAGTGAACTTTGTATCACGATTAGAAATTATTGCCTTAGGCAATCTGAATATCTCTCTCATGAAGATATTTGCAATGTCATTAGCCTTGTGAGTGGACTTTACTAGAATAAAGTGAGTTACCTTTGATAGCTTGTCCACCACAACCATGATTGAATCATGCTTTTTCATTGTCATGGGCAGACCTGTTATAAAATCCATAGAGATCACTTCCCACTTCTAATCCAAAATGGGTAAGGGCTGCAACAATCCTGTTGGATATTAGTGCTCTGCCTTGACTTGTTGGCACTTTTGACACCTAGCAATGTACTCAGCTATGTCCTTTTTCATACCATGCCAAAAGTATTGCTTTCTTGCTGTTGTTATAGTTTTCTGATATCCCAAGCATCCATAATATGACATTTGATGTATTTAATCCATCACAAGCTTCTTCAAATCTGTACTATTTGGATGTACAGTCTGGTAACATGATAAATGAGAACATCATCCTTACCAAGCTGATATCTTGCACATGCTTCATCCATATTGCCCTGCTGCAACTTCTCTTTAATTTGAAGGTAAGTTTCATCACCAGTTTGAGCTTCAGGAACTCTTGCCTTCAAATATGATTTACACACACTTAATGCTGCAACATGAAATTTTTTGCTAAGAGCATCTGCAATCTTATTCTCTTTCCCTTTTACATGCTTAATTTCAAAATCGAATTCACAAAGGAATTCCATCCACCTAGCTTTCCTAGCATTCAATTTTGGCTGATCAAACAAATACTTCAAGCTCATGTGGTCTGTCCTAAGCTCGAATCTTCTTCCCAACAAATAATGTCTCCACATCTTGAGAGCATGTACTATGGCTGCTAATTCTAAATCATGTGTGGCATAATTCTTTTCATGCTCTTTTAATTTTCTTGACTCATAACAAATAAAAAATCCTTCTTGCATGAGCACTCCACCTAGCCCTTCAATGCAAGTATCTGTGCACACCACAAAATCCTTCTTTGGATCTACTATCTTCAAAACAGGAGCGCTGGTAAGTAACTCCTTTAACTGCTGGAAACTTTTCTCACATTTTTCAGACCATACAAACTTGACATTCTTCCTCTGCAAGGAAGTGATTGGATGCATTATCTTAGAGAATCCTTCAATGAACATTTTGTAGTAACCAACAAGACCCATGAAAGATCTAACATCTGAAACATTCCTTGGAGTATGTCAATCCATGATAGCATTGATATTCTCTCGATCAACTACAATACCCTCTTCTAAAATGACATAACCCAAGTACTGCACCCTCTTTTGATAGAATTCACACTTGCTTAACTTGGCATACAACTGGTGTTCTCTAAGGACTTGCAACACCATCCTTAGATGTTCCTCATTCTCTTCTTCATTCCTTGAATAGACAAGAATGTCATCTAAGAACATAATCACAAACTTATCCAAATATTTGCTGAAGACATTATTCATGAGACACGTGAATGTAGCAGGTGCATTGGTAAGACCAAATGGCACCACAGTGAACTCATAATGACCATATCTAGTTCTGAAAGCCATCTTGTGAATGTCTTCTTCTTTAATCCTCACTTGATGATAGTCAGACCTCAAGTCAATGTTTGAAAACACCTTAGCTTCCTTCATTTGATCAAATAAGTCATCAATTCTTGGCAATGGATACTTATTCTTGACTATCAGTTTATTAAGCTGCCTGTAATCAATACACAACCTTAAAGTCCCATCATTCTTCTTGACAAATAACACTGGTGCTCCCCAAGGAAACACACTTGGCCTGATATACCTCTTGTCCATTAACTCTTGTAGCTGCATCTTTAACTCTACCAATTCTGGGGTGCTCATTCTATAAGGAGCTTTGGAATTTGGTGCCGCCCCTGGGACAAGATCGATGGTAAAATCAATATCTCTCTTTGGTGGTAGTCTCGAAACTTCATCCAGAAATACATCCTGGAACTCTTGCAACAATGGGAAGTCTTCTATCCTTAGTCCTTTGTCCTCTAATGAATCTGACATATGAATTGCATATAATTGACAACCTTTCTTATAAAATCTTTTCAACTGCAAGGCTGAAATCTGTCTTACTGAAATTTGCTTGGGAATTCCTCTTACCAATTTTGACTTTCCCTCTTCATCAATGCATTCAAGTGCTTTCTCATAACAGTCCAACTTGGTTTTATGTATTTCCAACCAATCCATGCCAATTAAGGCATCATAGGATCCTAATGGTAGTACATTTAATTCTGCATGTGTGTGGAGTCCATTAAATTCTATGGGGCACTCCAGCACTACTTCACTTACTTTTCTCTTGGTCTCTGTGGCTAATTGAACTAGCCAAGACTTATTATGCTTCACTTTTCTAAGAGAACAACCTTCAACCACTTTTGGGGAAACATAACTATGAGTAGATCCTGGATCAATCAAAACAGAAATAGATTGCTTAACAATCTTACCTTCAACTTCCACCATTGATGAATGATGGTCTACCTAATGATTATACAACGCTGCATAAATTCGAGGCGTTTCCCTTGCCATATCCTCCACTGTAGCTGCTCCCTTTAAGTTGTGCAAGCTTTGGGGATTCCCCTTCCGATGTGGACAATCCTTTAGCATGTGGTTTTCTCCACATCCCCAACACTGAAGTGGTCCTTTTGATGTCTTATCTGCTACTACTGAATCCACTCCTTGCTTGTTGCCCCTGTGGAAAGGTTCCAGGATGACTTTTGAATGGTGGTTTGAAGCCACTTTTCTTTTGATCAAACCTCCCTCTTGGATTTCCTTTCCATGATGGGTGAACCTATGATTTTCCTTTATTATGTTCATAACAATGCATTGCCATTCTAATGGCTTCATCAAGACTTGGTGGATTAACAAACTCAATCTTATCTTTGAAACTTTGAGGTAGAATTCCAAGGAAACATTGGATCATTATCCTCTCATCTTTGATATAGTCCACATACCTCAACAATTCCAAAAAATTGTGGACATGCTCTTCCATATATTTTTGTCCCAACCTGATTTCATTGAACTATTTTCTCTTACTGTCATAATACCTAGCAGAAATGTATTTTTCCTTGAAATACTTCTTAAATTTCTCCCAGCTGATCTTCCTTTAATTGATTCTTTTAACTTCCAAGAGGTTATCCCACCAAATTGAAGCTCTACCATTTAGATTGTAAATTGAAATTTTGGCCTTTTCATTTCTTGAGTAATCATAAATCCTGAAATATTTCTTCATCCCAAGAAGCCATGCCTCTGCCTCTTGGCCTGTCTTGTCTTCTCCATCAAATGTGGGAGGCCTTGCCTTCCTGAATTCTCCCTGTGGGATGCCTTTGAATTTGTTCCTTCCCCCAAATCTGGTAGAAATATGCCTTGGAATTCTTTGAGAACCTTTGGAGTCACATGACTTGCTGGAAGAAGATCTAGAGGAAGGTGTTCTATGCTTCTTTCTCACAGGACTCTTCCTTGGGCTTGGAGTCCTCTTCCTTAAACGACCTCTAGAGAAACTCTTTGCATCTCTTCCCTCTTCACCTACGTTTCTTGGGTTGGACCCAAAGTTTATTCTCTGTTGCATATCAGTGAGGCACTGCAAAATAGCAGCATTAAGTTGGTTCTGTTCGTCTTGAGCCTTCATCAACCTTTCGTTGAAGCTTACCATGGTCTCAACCAAATTCTTAGGAGTTATTTGATCCCTTATCCCATTGGATTCAGTCTTAGCATTTCCTTGTTGCACATTCCCCCCCATCACATCTTCATCATGGTCATAAATTGAGCACCATTTATGGTCACCATTTTTCCTGTATTTTGCTTCTGCTACAACTATTTAAATCTTATGAGCTGCAAGCACTGTGCATTATGAAAATATTTGTTAGAAATATTAAGAATGATTAGAGAAACATAAAACATAAATATTTTAATAGAATTAACTCATGGAATAATTCACATAGCCGTTATGCATTCATTTCTTTTGCCCATTCATGCAAATCTGGAAATTGCCCATATTGTCAACAATTTGACAAAACAGTCACTGACACTTTTTTGCTCTGAGTATCTATATATATATGATGTATGATAACCTCCTTCAAATTATGGTTATGCACTATTGTTCCCTATTGGATAATCTTTCCAATGCCTATCCACGTGCTCCATTCTGACTTCGGGTGTGGAAACTACATTATTTCAAAAATGACAATTCTTACCAAAATTCTGCACTTTTTACACAGTTGCAAAATATTATGAACTGCAACTTCAACCACCTGTAGAAACAAATCTAGAAAGATTTAGGAAAATTTTTCTATCGGGAGAAGTTAGTACATACAACAAGGAACACTCAGCAACTTGCAGATATCTGTTCCGATGTACCATTCATCTTCTATAAAATTTTGGGTTTGACTACTCTTCACTTTTAACATTTTCCAAAATTTTGGGTAAAAAATGGCTATCTCCCAAACGGTGCATTTCTGGAAAATCTCTATCTAACATGAATTGTCTGTTTTAATGAGAATAAGAAATGTTGAGTTCAGTAAATTTCTTGAATCCTTCATCTAACGTCTCTTTCATGCACTGCAAGCTTTTAAAAATCTCCAAAAAGTGGCCCGAAATAGTGCTTTTTGGCCTTTTCACTCACTTCGACTTCACATCCTTTGGAGTTTGGCTATATGCTTCCAAAATTAGCATTGTGCCTACTCCATGACCGCTCCATATCATTTTTAGCTCGATCTGACCTTCTATCAAGCGTCGGAACACCGATTTGTAAAAGCCATTAAGTTAGAATTTATGCCAAATTGGAGCATAATGAGATCGGGATCTTCTTTCAACCTTTCATGGCCTTCTTTAATGGCCTCAGAACGCCACTGAACTCATCCAATTTTGATTCCGCATCCTCCTGCTAACCGAAAATTGAGTTTCGGGCTATATACTTTTTTTTTTCGCAATCCGCAGGTTCTGCAACCCGCAATCCGTAGGTTCCACAACTCGCAATCCCACAATCCGCAATTGCGGGTGTGGAAATGCCAAGTCGCAAATGCAAAAATTTAACATTTCCGCAACCTGCACCCCGCAATCCTGCAATCCCTCAATCCCTAATTGTGGGTGCGGAAAGTCAGAACGCAAGTTCGAAATCTTAACGTTTCCGCAATCCCGCAATCATGCAATCCGTACTGCGGGTGCGGAGATGCCAACTTTTCAACTCGAAAATACACCCTTCCGCAATCCCACAATCCCGCAATCCGCAATCCGTACTGCGGGTGCAGAAAGCCAAAACACGAACTCAAAATTTTAACTTTTTCCGTAATCCCACAATCCACAATTATGGGTACGGAATTGCAGAAATCTAAAATGCAAAATTTTGGAAATCCTCGTTCTTGCATTTCGCAATTGCGCAAACACCTCTACTCTGACAACTTGCAGGGCTCATATTTCCTTGATCCCTTAACCAAATGAGGCGAGTCTAGTACCATTGGAAAGCTCTTGGAGAGATCTATGCAATGGTGTGATCCATTGCCACACCTCAGAACTATGCTTCTGCCATTTTCCAACTCAAAATGTCACCCAACTTCATCAATACTATGTTGAAACATTCTTATATCTGCCTGCAAACTCATTGAAACATTCTTATATCTGCAACCTTATTCTCTTTCCCTTTTACATGCTTAATTTCAAAATCGAATACACAAAGGAATTCCATCCACCTAGCTTTCCTAGCATTCAATTTTCGTAGATCAAACAAATACTTCAAGCTCATGTGGTCTGTCTTAAGCTCAAATATTCTTTCCAACAAATAATGTCTCCACATCTTGAGAGCATGTACTATGCCTGCTAATTCTAAATCATGTGTGGCATAATTCTTTTCATGCTCTTTTAATTTCCTTGACTCATAGCAAATAAAAAATCCTTCTTGCATGAGCACCACCTAGCCCTTCAATGCAAGCATCTGTGCACACCACAAAATCCTTCTTTGTATCTGTTATCTTCAAAAGAGGAGCGCTGGTAAGTAACTCCTTTAACTGCTGGAAATTTTTCTCACATTTTTCGGACCATACAAACTTGACATTCTTCCTCTACAAGGAAGTGATTGGATGGGTTATCTTGGAGAATCCTTCAATGAACCTTTTGTAGTAACCAGCAAGACCCATGAAAGATCTAACATCTGAAATATTCCTTGGAGTATGTCAATCCATGATGGCATTGATATTCTCTTGATCAACTACAATACCCTCTTCTAAAATGACATGACCCAAGTACTGCACCCTCTTTTGATAGAATTCACACTTGCTTAACTTGGCATATAACTGGTGTTCTCTAAGGACTTGCAACACCATCCTTAGATGTTCCTCATTCTCTTCTTCATTCCTTGAATAGGCAAGAATGTCATCCAAGAACACAATCACAAACTTATCCAAATATTTGCTGAAGACATTATTCATGAGACACGTGAATGTAGCAGGTGCATTGATAAGACCAAATGGCACCACAGTGAACTCATAATGACCATATCTAGTTCTGAAAGCTGTCTTGTGAATGTATTCTTCTTTAATTCTCACTTGATGATAGTCAGACCTTAGGTCAATCTTTGAAAACACCTTAGCTTCCTTCATTTGATCAAATAAGTCATAAATTCTTGGCAATGGATACTTATTCTTGACTATCACTTTATTAGGCTGCCTGTAATCAATACACAACTTTAAAGTCCCATCATTCTTCTTGACAAACAACACTGGTGCTCCCCAAGGAGACACACTTGGCCTGATATACCTCTTGTCCATTAACTCTTGTAGCTGCATCTTTAACTCTACCAATTCTGGGGTGCTCATTCTATAAGGAGCTTTGGAATTTGGTGCCGCCCCTGGGACAAGATCGATGGTAAAATCAATATCTCTCTTTGGTGGTAGTCTCGACACTTCATCCGGAAATACATCCTGGAACTCTTGCAACAACGGGAAGTCTTCTATCCTTGGTCCTTTGTCCTCTAATGAATCTGACATATGAACTGCATATAATTGACAACTTTTCTTATAAAATCTTTTCAACTGCAAGGCTGAAATCTGTCTTACTGAAACTTGCTTGGGAATTCCTCTTACCAATCTTGGCTTTCCCTCTTCATCAATGCATTCAAGTGCTTTCACATAACAGTCCAACTTGGCTCTATGTCTTTCCAACCAATCCATGCCAATTAAGGCATCATAGGATCCTAATGGTAGTACATTTAATTCTGCATGTGTGTGGAGTCCATTCAATTCTATGGGGCACTCCAGCAATACTTCACTTACTTTTCTCTTGGTCCCTGTGGCTAATTGAACTAGCCAAGACTTATTATGCTTCACTTTTCTAAGAGAACAACCTTCAACCACTTTTAGGGAAACATAACTATGAGTAGATCCTATATCAATCAAAACAGAAATAGATTGCTTAACAATCTTACCTTCAACTTCCACCACTGATGATTAATGGTCTACCTAATGATTATACAACACTGCATAAATTCGAGGTGTTTCCCTTGCCATATCCTCCACTGTAGCTGCTCCCTTTAAGTTGTGCAAGCTCTGGGGATTCCCCTTCCGATGTGGGCAATCCTTTAGCATGCGGTTTTCTCCACATCCCCAACATTGAAGTGGTCCTTTTGATGTCTTATCTGCTACTACCGAATCCACTCCTTGCTTGCTGCCCCTGTGGAAAAGTTCTAGGATGACTTTTGAATGGTGGTTTGAAGCCATTTTTCTTTTGATCAAACCTCCCTCTTGGATTTCCTTTCCATACTGGGTGAACCTATGATTTTTCTTTATTCTGTTCATAACAATGCATTGCCATTCTAATGGATTCATCAAGACTTGGTGGATTAACAAACTCAATCTTATCTTTGAAACTTTGAGGTAGACTTCCAAGGAAACATTGGATCATTATCCTCTCATCTTTGATATAGTCCACATACCTCAACAATTCCAAAAAATTGTGGACATGCTCTTCCATATATTTTTGTCCCAACCTAAGTTCATTGAACTATTTTTCTTACTGTCATAATACCTAGCAGAAATGTATTTTTCCTTGAAATACTTCTTAAATTTCTCCCAGCTGATCTTCCTTTCATTGATCCTTTTAACTTCCAAGAGGTTATCCCACCAAATTGAAGCTCTTCCATTTATATTGTAAATGGAAATTTTGGCCTTTTCATTTCCTGAGTAATCATAAATCCTGAAATATTTCTTCATCCCAAGAAGCCATGCCTCTGCCTCTTGGCCTGTCTTGTCTTCTCCATCAAATGTGGGAGGCCTTGCCTTCCTAAATTCTCCTTGTGGGATGCCTTTGAATTTCTTCCTTCCCCCAAATCTGGTAGAAGTATGCCTTGGAATTCTTTGAGAACCTCTGGAGTCACATGACTTGCTGGAAGACGATCTAGAGGAAGGTGTTCAATGCTTCTTGCTCACATGACTCTTCCTTGGGCTTGGAGTCCTTTTCCTTGAACGACCTCTACAGCAACTCTCTACATCTCTTCCCTCTTCACCTACGTTTCTTGGGTTGGACCCAAGGTTTATTCTCTGTTGCATATTAGTGAGGCTCTGCAAAATTGCATCATTGAGTTGGTTATGTTCGTCTTGAGCCTTCATCAACCTTTCATTGAAGCTTACCATGGTCTCAACCAAATTCTGAGGAGTTATTTGCTCCCTTCTCCCATTGGATTCAGTCTCAGCATTCCCTTGTTGCACATTCCCTCCCATCACATCTTCATCATTGTCATAAGGATCTTGAGCACCATTTATGGTCACCATTTTTCCTTTGGAGACCCATTTTTCCTGTATGCTGCTTCTGCTACAACTATTTAAATCTTATGAGCTGCAAGCACTGTGCATTATGAAAATATTTGTTAGACATACTAAGAATGATTAGAGAAACATAAAACACAAATATTTTAATAGAATTAACTCATGGAACAATTCACATAGCCGTTATGCATTCATTTCTTTTGCCCATTCATGCAAATCTGGAAATTGCCCATATTGTCAACAATTTGACAAAACAGTCACTGACACTTTTTTGCTCTGAGTATCTATATATATATGATGTATGATAACCTCCTTCAAATTATGGTTATGCACTATTGTTCCCTATTGGATAAGCTTTCCAATGCCTATCCACGTGCTCCATTCTGACTTCGGGTGTGGAAACTACATTACTTCAAAAATGACAATTCTTACCAAAATTCTGCACTTTTTACACAGTTGCAAAATATTCTGAACTACAACTTCAACCACCTGTAGAAACAAATCTAGAAAGATTTAGGAAAATTTTTCTACCGGGAGAAGTTAGTACATACAACAAGGAACACTCAGCAACTTGTGGATATCTGTTCTGATGTACCGTTCATCTTCTGTAAAATTTTGGGTTTGACTACTCTTCACTTTTAACATTTTCCAAAATTTCAAAATTTTGGGTCAAAATTGGCTATCTCCCAAACGGTGCATTTCTGAAAAATCTCTGTCTAACATGAATTGTCTGTTTTAATGAGAATAAGAAATGTTGAGTTTAGTAAATTTCTTGAATCCTTCATCTAATGTCTCTTTCATGCACTGCAAGCTTTTAAAAATCTCCAAAAAGTGGCCCGAAATAGTGTTTTTTGGCTTTTTCACTCACCCCGACTTCACATCCTTTGGAGTTTGGCTATATGCTTCCAAAATTAGCAATGTGCCTGCTCCATGACCACTCCATATTATTTTTAGCTCGATCTGACCTTCTATTAAGCGTCGGAACACCAATTTGTAAAAACCATTAATCTATAATTTATGCCAAATTGGAGCATAATGAGATCAGGATCTTCTCTCAACCTTTCATGGCCTTCCTTAATGGCCTCAGAACGCCACTGAACTCATCTAATTTTTATTCTGCATCCTCCTGCTAACCAAAAATTGAGTTTTGGGCTATATACTTTTTTTTTTTCGCAATCCGCAGGTTCTGCAACCCACAATCCGTAGGTTCCACAACCCGCAATCCCACAATCCGCAATTGTGGGTGCGGAAATGACAAGTCGCAAATGCGAAAATTTAACATTTCCGCAACCTACACCCCGCAATCCTGCAATCCCTCAATCCGTAATTGCTGGTGTGGAAAGTTAGAATGCAAGTTCGAAATCTCAACGTTTCCGCAATCCCGCAATCCGTACTGCGGGTGCAGAGATGCCAACTTTTCAACTCGAAAATACACCCTTCCGCAATCCCACAATCCCGCAATCCGCAATCCGTACTGCGGGTGCGGAAAGCCAAAACACGAACTCAAAATTTTAACTTTTTCCACAATCTCGCAATCCACAATTACGGGTGCGGAATTGCAGAAATCCAAAATGCAAAATTTTGGAAATCCTTGTTCTCGCAATTCACAATTGCGGAAACACCTCTACTCCGACAATTTGCGGGGTTCATATTTCCTTCGTCCCTTAACCAAATGAGGCGAGTCTAGTACCATTGGAAAGCTCTTGGAGAGATCTATGCAATGGTGTGATCCCCTGCCACACCTCAAAACTATGCTTCTGCCATTTTCCAACTCAAAATGTCACGCAACTTCGTCAATACTACATCAAAACATTCTTATATCTGCCTGCAAACTCAGAGTTTGGCCCAGGAAGCCCCAGTGCTGCAACATGGGATCTGATACCACTCTGTCACATCCCCTCTCATTGATCCGATGCAAGGGAGGAAACATGGATAACGATCCAGGGCTTGTTTGTAAAGAACTCATCCCCATTCATTAATAAGAAAATTCACAATAAACAAAAACTTATGTGCATATTCATACTCAATATAAACACAATGGAAATAAACATTATCCACACACAACTACATCATGCATTCAATATACCAATAACAGTCATCAAATTAAACATGGCAAAGCACAGAATGAATATAATTTAAACCACATAGAATACTTATCTTTAAGATGAAACTGTCCAACAACTGGCTATGTGAGAACAATGTTCCACCCAACCATAGGTCCCTTTCCAGTCTGTATTATTTCAATTGAGAGACCACCCCCGAGCTAGGATGTGTATCCAATAAGAAGAAACTAGACAGACTCACTCATAGCCATGATCTCACACAAATAGTCATGCTAAGCCAACACACAGTTGGGTTTGTCAAGCATGCAAGAGACCAAAGAGGAGGATGCTAAGCAAGTGAGCTCAACCACAGAGCTACAAACATCTCAACTAAACTCAAACAGTCATGACACCCACAATACCTACCACACCCAACACAAGGAAGGTCCCCTTCTTTGCTGCACAGTCCCTCAGGCGTCCCTTCCCTCCAGTGTTCTTTAGGGTGGGCATAGAAAGGTCCAACTGCTAATTTTCTTGAGATTCTAGCCTTCATTGGGTTTATTAAGCAAATCCAACCTCTGTTCAAACAATCACACTTGGGTTTTCACAATTTGGTGACCAAATAAATCCATCCCGTAATTGGATTTCTGGGCTATAAAAACTGGGTTTTCCAAGGGATTTCAGGGTATCTAATACTCTCAATTTCGTCCCAAGGTTCATATCTATGGATTTCACTGTCAATACCAAATTCTGGGCGTTTATGACACTTCAAAACATGGGTTAATTCACAGTTGTGATTTTTGTTTTTTCTCACTATTGGGCATGTGTAATGGATGAAAACTGATGCTGGGTTGTTTCACAATAGAATGGGAATGAGGAAGAATGAATTCCCATGAGGTAGGGTGACTTGTGGTACAAGAAAAATAGAGCCCATACTTGCCATACGAATTTCTGGGTTGCCCATGCTCCATTGAAGCCATGGACTGATTTCTCAACAACTTTCTTACAACTGAAATAAATGCCAGCAAGGAAAGTCAAATGGGTTCTCAAAATGACATTTGGCAGTCTATGATTCAATCCCATAGCCCCCTCACCACTCCCTAGTGGAATACACATGGCCCCTTCTCATTAGTTGCTTCCATAGCCAGTTTTGGTATTTTATTGAAATATTAATATTTACATCAAATTACAATATTTCATGGCTTAATAGCACATGGGTAGTAAAATATCAACTACTTGTCTTTTTAATAAAATCCGAGCATACACTAGCGGGGCCTTAGCCTTGAGATCCACGCTAGGAAAACATACATCACATGTACACAATATTTACATAAAATCCAATATACCATAAGGGTCAAAATTGGGGTATTACACTTCTTCCAATTGAAACAACTGAGCGTTGTGATTTCCTACTGAAATTCTTCGCATTATGAATGTCATCGATTCCATTTCCTTAATTAAAGCCATCCTTTGCCTAGAAACAACATTCCCATTGGATCTAGCATTGCTTGGAATTTCAATGAAAGTTTCAACAACTTTGCTAAATTGAATGTAATGCTTTCACTTAATTTAAATACACTGTGCCATCTATTCATTCTAATCCCATCAATTTTTCTTTAGTTGAATGCGCTCTTGGGATCTTGCTATAATCAACAAAATAAATACTTTCATCCTTGTTCCTTTGCAATTTAGCTGTCACAACATATAAAAATTATGTATCACAAGACAAAAGTGCTTTGTCCACTTGCTAATAAATACTTGTGAGTGACATATTTTATTTTCCCTCACCATGCTAAATGGAAAACCCAATTGCAAGCTTGTTCTTTTATGAAATTGGCAATTCCTTTTCGCATTTGCTGAAAGTTTTGTTCCCCTCTATGCATATTGTTGTCCATGCCAATTACAAAAATTCTAACAAGCCTTTCCTATGTCATTTTACAAACATAAATTCCAAGGACCAAGAGAATAAAATGAAACAATAGAAAAATACTAAAACACATAAAAGGTTAAAAAAACGCCTTCCAAGAAAAACAAGGGAAAAAACTTTTTGTGGTTTCCAATTTCATTTTCATGTTTCTGATTTAGGAAAAGGAAATACAATAAGCGTTGTTATAGTTTTGTTGGATTCCATTTTGTCACCATTTTTTATCAGTAAACATGCTCTGATTGGCGTTATTTTCACTATTTTTGATATGATAAGTTATTCTTTCTGCCATTCAGACCGTCAATCAGATCAGGTATGTATATATTCACACATCACATGAATTTTGGGTAAAAATCGTCATATTGTGATTTATTGATGTTTATTTGACATTTCTCGACTTGCTTGGAAACTAGATTTTGTTCTGCAGGAAATGGGTTTCAAACGGACCTCCATTCAGACGCGTGTTCACGTTGCAAACGTTCAGCGTCATTCATCCCGCCATTCAGACCTTCATTCGGCCCACAAAATCGTCGGTTGGAATATTTCTGGTCATTAAAGGAAAAAATGGGAAGATGGGTTCTGTTAGCAACGTGGCTGTCGTGGTTGGTGAGCCCCTGTTCTAGAAGATTCCCCCTCCTACTTGCCTCACTTGACAACACACCTGCAGCTCACGTCAACACTCCAGAAGTTCCGTCTTTCCTGTTTGCCAAGCCTGACAGCACGTATCTCTGCCCACGTCGACGTTCCAGAAGCCTTCGTCCTCCCACACTCAGTCTGCCAACGCATTATCTACCCATGATGGAAGGAAACTGACTTACAGCTGTTCGTGTCAAAGGGAATCAACGCCGTGGACTTAGGAAGATGCCTCTGCGCTGTCGTCAACCACCATGCAGTCGTTCCATAGTCATTAAGACTTCTATTTTTAGAGAGGTCGACTATGTCGACCTTCTCTCTGATTGTAAACTTATATATAGATGCCTCTTGTGGAGAAACGAGGCAATAAGCATAGACAATAGATAATATACATACATGCTATCAGTAATTTGTAGAAACATTGTGTATCTTTCTCAATTAATGGAAATTCCTGAATTCTGCTGTTAATGTTCTGCTATTGGTGATTAGTGTGAGTTAAGCTCCAATCTTTAATTGTTGGGAAGGGCCCCTCAACAACCAGAGGTTCTATTGTGTATATTTTGTATTTTCCTTTTTGCAAATAAATAGTCATTCATTTCCAGTAATTGTATTTAACTCTATTTTCCTGTAGCTACTATTTCATTTTTTGTAATTTATTTCCTGTTGATAATTTAATTTACATTCACAGAATTGATAATGACTGGTCAAGCATAGTTTTTCTTGTAGTTTGCTTTCAGTCTTTTGCAATTAGATAGAGATTAACTAGTTGTTGTTTAAGGTTTAGTTAGAATTAGTTCTGTTAGTTTCTTTCCTGTAGCTGTAGGTTAGTTTTATTTATATCTCAGTTTTTGTCTTATTATTCCATAGAAATAGTTCATTCCTTAGACAATGATTAGAATAGGTTACTTCTTGTTTTCTTAGCTTCTAAACACTCTATTCATTGCTTCCTTGCACTGTAGGTTCATATGCATCAGCCAGCTGACGTTAAGATCATCCAATCTACTTCTTTCCTTAGTTTAAATCGTTTTCCTCCATCTAGAATGTCATTCGGACAGTCATCCAAATCGTCATACGGACCTTCATACTTTCTACATTGTTTTTATGCTTATTTAGAATCTAGTTTCTCAGGTCTTTGAACTGTAATATTTCTTGCAATTAATTAGCATCCTTAGATGTAATTAAGATCTTGTTTTACACTACATAGAGTTTTAATTAAGTTTCATCATCATTTTTAGTTCCATTCCATTTTCCTTAACTTTGTTTTAACTGCTTTTCAAATTATGTCTTTCATATCTGATTTGTTAATATGTTTTTGTTACAGAATTTATCCATTTCATTCTTAGTGTACTTTATCATATGTCTTTAAGATTAATATCAGATTAGACTTAGTAATTTCATTCTCCAAAGTATCTTAATTTCGATAGTTTCTTTGTTAAGCTTAGGATTAGTTTTCCCATTCATACAGTTAATGAAGATGTTCATAGAATAGGATTTGGTTCAGAAATAAATATCTTTATCAAGTTTTCTACTTGCTTCTATATAAGACATCTTTATCAAGTTTTCTACTTGCTTCTGCATAAAATATCTTTATCAAGTTTTCTACTTGCTTCCAAATCAAATTCAGTTCAAGTAAATATCTTTATTAAGTTTTCTACTTGCTTCTAGATTTCATCAGTTCCAAGTCAATTGCTTATGGATAGAAGATATGTCATAATGTTTAAAGTTAATTGTAGTTGGACAATCTTTAGTTTGCATTTATTTGTAGAAGTTAAATTAGATTTGTTTCCATTTTGTTTCCTTGTTACATTTGAAAGTCACTTTGATACCTTCTCTCCTATTCCTATTACATTTGATACACTTCCTCAGAATCCTCAAGGAGAATGGAATCAGGTAGTTCAGTGTAGTCTTGAAATATTAATTGAATGCAGGAATAGTTGTTGAATTCACTTAGTCATTTGTAGTTTTGCTTTAAGTTCTTTGTTTCATAATTAGTTGTTAATTGAATTATCTCATAGATAGGTTTCTGAACTCATTTACAATTGTTTCTAATTCCCAGTTTAGAGTTTTTAATTAGTAGTTTTCAGTTTCATTATAGTAGTTCTGTTTTGATTTAGTTATGATTCCAAGAATAACATTGTCATTTTTATCTTTTTAGTTTTTATCCATAGAGTAGAGTAGTATAGCTTGATACTATTCTAATATGTTGGTTTAGTTAGGTTTGATCAGTTCAGTAGTTGTATTTTCAAAGTTTGACTCGGTTTTTCATTTTGAAAGATCTTTCGATTTTTTCTTTATTAAATATTTCTAAGGTCTACCGAGCCGAAGCCTTAGTTCCCATTCTACCTCAACATATATTGTGCCACAACTCTAATATTACCAACCCTGATCGATAATTAAATATTTTGGTGATTCTTTAAGACAGTAAATACACCTCAACAAGTTTCTCAATTGCTATGTGTTTTCCTAGCTTGAATACACTTCCAAATGATATCTTCTAACAAATTGCAACCAACAATACGAAGGCTTCACAAAAAAAACGCCAGCAAAAACATCAACAAATGGAGCAGACAAAGGGTAAAACTGTCTCCCTTGCATTTTCCACATCAAATAGTCTAGTTGTTGTTGTCCAATGTAGTTGGTGCATTAAAATTTCCCATGTGCCAATAGAGATCTAAAATGGGTTTTCCTTTTTCCTCTCTATTGTGTTTGTTATTGCTTTAAAATTCCAGTCCTTCAATGTCTTCTTTTGCCAACAATAGAAGGTGGAAATGTAAAAGAACAACAAATAAAAATACCAAAGATAATAGACGACAATCAAGAGACAAGGTAAATAAAAATGTATTTCCAGTGGCCTCAAATGATAATGTCGCAGCTCACTCAGCTTTTTTCTATTTTTGTTACCAACAAAGCATGAGTACATTGAATATCTTTTTCCAAATTGTTGAGCCTTGTGCATATTGCATATGCTTTATATTTTTTGTTGTTGCATTTATTCTTATCTTTGATGAACACTGGCATGCAATTGTAGCCCTGAAAAAACTATCTCGCAACCAACGTCAATATTGCAAATCTGTTAAGGTACACACAATAATGTTCTTGAAGGAGATGTTATGGTGTTGTATGGGCTTGCACCAAAAAAAGTCCATTTTCACCCACAAAAACAAAACTAATACATGCTGACCTTGTGGATAAAGACAACCAAATGACCATAACGGTTGACATTAACAATCATCTGATTCCACGTTTCATTGACCGGTTTCATCCTGGAGCCAATCTAAGGATATCTGTATTCAATACCAAGAAAAAAGGTGTCTACCATAGAGGAGATGCAAAATTTTGCATTGTCCTCCTTGATAAAACAAGGCTTGAGATTATTGATCGAGTCTGCAATTATCGAAGACTTGGGCCAAATAGGACTATAAGAGAGTTTCTTGCATCAAATGAATCATTCTCAGTTGGATTTGTTGTGGAAATTGTCGTTTCCTGTGAGCAAAACAATGATCATTATGAGTTGATTATCAAATATGGGAAGACAACATATGATAATGCTATTGTAAGTTTTATGGTTGTGCACTTGTTTTCCTTTGTTTTTCACATACTATTTTCTCTCCAAATGTTTTCTTCCTTTTCCTTGTTCAAAATACTACTAACCTCACTTGTTATAATCCAGTGAAAGTATTCTAAATACTTTGTTTGTTTATAAACAACTGTAAATAGGTGAAAATTTGAAGCCATTGTTAGAACAAATATAAGAGCAATTAGTGTTAGACATTTTTCCTTTGTATATGTTTAAAAATATCATAAGAAACTGTTCAAAAGGCAGTCATACATTGCGATGCTATGCAGCAAGCTTCATCAATCTACTTAATGACGACTTTACAAAGCAAACACTGCTTGAAATTTTCTAATCCAAAATTGAGGTTGTTGACTATCCTGCCTTGCTATGGTGTCTTTTTGCCTTCTTTTCCTTGAAATGCAAAAGAATTTTTCCTGATTCTAT
This sequence comes from Larix kaempferi, assembly GCA_027924585.1. NCBI lineage: Eukaryota > Viridiplantae > Streptophyta > Pinopsida > Pinales > Pinaceae > Larix > Larix kaempferi. The sequence goes on along the minus strand of BSBM01000267.1, from coordinate 15,363,857 downwards.
TCTCCATTGTCTTTGTTTTCAAAATAAAAACACAATGAAAAATTCTAAAAAAGAAAACAATTCCTTGGATGCAGTTACAGGGCCTGTTAAAAGCAAGCAACACTTTTGCACCACCATTCCAGCGCATTTGCAAGAAATGCAATCAACGAATGGCAGATAATCTAAGACATTGCATGGTCTGTAAAGAAGCAACAAAAATTGCTTATGTGCATAAGGTTGAATGCATTTTGGATACAACTGATGGCCAGATTGAATGTGCATTGAATGGGTAGACACTCGAGGCATGTTGTCCATGAATTGATCAAGTATCCTATGAAGACTATTAAAAAAACATTTAAATGACTGTTCTTCAGCTATGCAAATTGTCTCAAGTTGGCATTTTCACCTTGGTAGTTGACAACAGGATTATTGAGGTGAAGATAGCCTAAAATCAATGCAAGGCATTGCCAAGAGTTTCCCTTTTGCAACTGCTTAAAAGAAGCGAAAACATACTCTCTTATGTAAAAAATATGCTCGGTTTTGGAATGCTATAAAAGGGAAGAAACAAAATTCTTCCTTTGCTATTTACGTAGCCCTGTTGCAGCCTAGTAGAGTAGTCCTTTTTTGCAATAGCAAAGCGAAGACCTCTCCTTTTTTGTTGTTGCTTTTGAGCAGGCAAAATTTGCTATGCAATTTTAAACACATGCCCTCTTCTTCTCCCATTCTGAGGAAAAAAAGAAAAACATGTACTAATATGACTTACCTTTTGTTGGTCTCGAATCTGTAGGTGTATTGATTAGGCTCCATATTTTTGTCTTTTTGTTTAAAACAAGTGCTTTTGATATAGACATATGTAATGGCAGCGACATTAATACATATTATCTCTATATCGTACATTTTTTCTACAACATGTTCCTGGTTTTCAACTACGTCTTATGCTAAATCACTGGATTTTGCATAGGCATTTGCCACATGTTTTGCTTTGCTTCAGCCATGGCATTGCTATACCATTCATTTCATTGCTTTCGTTTATAATATTGTTTTTTCAAATAACTTATCTTTGGTCAATGCTGGAAGCATGGAGACTGATTTGCTACTACTGGGATTGTAAAGAAAAATATACTTGTTCTAAAATTTTATACCAACATCAATATTATTAGTTCCCTTCCTATGCCAAAAGAAATGAAGAGAAAAAAAAAACTATAGAGTTTGAGCTGCCCTTCATGGCAGTTGCTTTCAGTTTATCGTATACAAATAGCATTTATTTGTCTTCATACAAAATAGTGTTTATATTCTAGCCTTGGTTTAGTCTTTTCTCTTTTTATTTGGTGCATCCCTTCTTTTACTTTCATTTACATTCGGAATTGAAAATTGGAAAAATAATTGAGAGGTTTCATGTTCTTCCGAGAGTTATGGTAGTGATACAGATATCTTCTTTTTTACTCTATTCGTATAGACAATTGCTACTTGCATTTTTATTTTCATAAACTTTTCACTTCATAAACGATGTTTTTGTATTCCCTGACATTCAACTCTAGCAAGTTGTTCAAACCCAATCCATTGCTTGTAAGTCCTTTGTACTTGCTTTCGTCCACAGGAATTTTGCCTCATTACTTCAAACTCTGATCAAATCATATTGTACTTCAATTGAACTCTGCTACTTCAAATGCAAAATTGTAGCATCAAATCTCATTGCAAATTGTCCTTGCCTAGTCCCATTCAAACATCCCCAAGTTGCCTATTAGACATTAGTGAATGGTTGCTAAGTATCCACTGTATTATAGAGAAATAGCTCCCTTGAAAAATCCAATGTATGAATTCTGCATTGTCTTCTTCAAATTCAACATTGGAATCTACCTGAATATTTGCTTCTAGATTCTGACTTTTGCTTCAAGTATTTATTACGTTTAACCAAATTGAAAATTCTTTGCCATTGTTTTTTCTGTTACATCTAGTTGACTTCGAGGGACTTAAATTTGGTTAATGAATTTTGGACCCTTCAAAATTTGACTTTTTCCCTGCTTTTGTGTATCTTCTATAGTTATGGGTTGTAGAGGGGTGTCAATTGAAATATATTTATGTATGTTTACCTGACAGAATGGTGAAATAGAATTTCAAGTTTCAGGATCTTGTTTGCATATGTTTTTTGGTGTCAAAGACATTATGTGTTTGAAAGCTGTTAATATCTCCCATTAGTGGAAGAATCATTTAGAAGAAATAGTCGAGTTTATATTTAGATAAGAAATCTTTGGTGCTGGCCACAAGATTAGAGAATAACTTGCAATATTGACAATGGAGTATGTGGATTTCACTCTGGTTGTATTTTGGACCTTTTGACAAGTCATATGGCCTTGCTTGCTTGGAAATTTGAGTGTTCAATCCGAGGATACATTTTTCTACCATGTATTGCAAAGTACTTTCACGTTGATCTATTAGTTTTCCAAAAGCACATAACAAAGTAACTCAGAAATATTGGAACATATGGGAAATGCTGCTAAATTATATATATTATTTACATTGGATTACTGCTTACTTAATGATACATTCTCTATGTATTATGGGGCATTTAAATTTTTACTTGTTGTATTGTATTGACATTATTGATGTTTTTCGTCTGATGAACAATACAAATTGTAAAAGTTGTGAATTATGCTAGCATCTGAGTCCGTCCAGAACCTTCTTGGCATTTATCTTTGACATTCTTGAAATTCTTCTTTTGTATTTGCTATGCAGAAATAAACAACAATGTTCATACATAATTGATATTCCTATATATTAGTTTTAAACTATTGCATCTATGGATTTGAGTTTATTCAAATAGTAAATGCCCAAATATGTTGCTTCTTTCTAAAGATGGCAAACTAAAATCCATTAGATTTTTTTTCTCGATATGCTCTCCCTTTGACACTTACAGATGCAAGGCCATCTGCACTTTTTTCATGCTTTTGAAAAATATATACCTTTGCAGCTGTTGGAGAATGTCCAAAAAAGTCACAAAAAAGTCAACTGAAATAGTTCTAGTTCTTTTCTAGTAAAAAAAAATTAGAAACTTGAAAGGGATCTACTTATTTGACTTTTGTGTGTCAACTTATTAAATAGGAGTTTTACTCTTTTATAATCTATAATTTGTTTGATGCTCGTAGCTAGAAGCTGTCAATTTAATCTGTTAATGCAAAAAAATACATAGGTCAAGTCTTCCTCTTGATTTCATCCACTAGTCAAAACCCTTGTTGTCCAAAAGGACCAATGCATACTCATTATGAGGGGATCTAAATAATTGCATTGAAAACATAGTCAGAAAATTGTGGCTTAAAAGATCAGATCAACCTTCTCTTTCATATGCCTGCAACTTGTATAATTGCATTTTTGCGAAATTTAATAAATCCACAAGTATTTGCAAATCTTGTGGATTCCATTTTAGCCCTAGACGGGCTCCCAAATTTGCCTTCTTTTTTTTCGGCCCCCTTGCTCATATGTTTACTTGGATTGTGGTGGTGGTCTTATATCAGACTTAAAAGGTTGCATAGGCAACATAAACTTGAATATAAATCTTCCTTGCCCTACATGGTTTTGATAGTGCTTTTGGCTATACAACAGTCCTCTTCTTGCATTGAAAAGTTAGGTACTAAATCCATCTTAATGAAATGTGTTTGCCTTTGTTTTTTTGACTGGTGTATTTCCATATTCAACACCCTTGTTTAGACCATGAAAGCACATTTTCCATGTTTGCAAAATGTCTTTTCCAATTTCTCTGTTGTTGCAACCCATTTCACTCCTAGGAAGAGTGATGACAATTTACTTTCCTAAATGCTATCATTGTCATAGAACTAATCTTTTGATACCTAAAACAACATTCGCTTATGAGGTTTCAATAGCTAAATTCCCACATGAATTCAAAACTTTCAACCATTGCATTTACTGAACATGTTTTCGATGTCCTCATTCTATGGATTTGCACATGACACATCTCTTTTCATGTCTTCAAATTAAATGAAAATGAAGTAGTGTTATATCAAAACATATGTATGAAATCAACACTATTCACTTGTGGCCTATTGCTTTTTCTATGCATGGATTTTCAATAAAACGTTTCTAGTGATATATTGCCATATCACTGTAGCAAGGGCTTCTTAGATTTCACTTTTTTGTTGCAACATTTTTTCCTTTCGCTTATTCACCTAATTTGCTGACCCTTGTGCTTTGGCACTTTCTATCCGCATCAACACTAGAAAACACTGGTTTTATAATTGATTATAAATTTACAAGTCTTCACACATATCTAGTTCAATTTTATTTATTGATTGGCCACTTTGTTGATTGCCCTTTCCTCTATATTGCTTCTTCTATCCTTAGAAAATAAAATTTCATATCTCTGAGCTTGCTATTGGAATATCCAAAGATTGGTGCCTTCAATTGGAAAATGTCTAAATCGCTTATTGAGTATCAATCATATTTGAATTTGGCAATTGCTTATTGGAATCCAGTATTTTGATAGTGCAATGAACCAACACACTAAATATTATTGTTCAAGATTTAAGTATCAAGAGTTTCTCTCTTTCCACCCTATTAAAATAGTTGTCATCATTGACATTGTGCTTTTTCCTTGCTTGTGCTTACTTAGTCCATGCCCATCATTGGTATTGGCACATTGATCCACTTATTTTCATATGGCTTTACTACTTGCTAAAGTAACTTCCATCATTTACACTGTAATGGTAAAATGAATCAATGGTAAAACGATCTTTCCCTTTGACAACTATCTAATGGTGTAGATTCTATGGTGGCATGCTTATGACTATGATTATTCAAACCTTGATATTCATAGTAATTCAATTAGAAATTATGGCTACAAATTTTCTTCTACTCATAGCATTTGTTAACTACATTTGATGAATGTCATATGCAACATTGATTCAAATTGAATTAATTTTTTCAAAGCCTCACAAAATTAGAACCAAAATTGAAATTAAACTCTTTTTAATATGTTTTAGCAACATCGTTTGCTCAGTTTCCATTGGTTTATGGCTTCAACAATTGCTACTGTTGGATTTGAATTTTACAAAACAACTTTGTATGTTTAATAACAAAATATGCATTGTCTTAATGTCAATGTTGGTTTCCCTCCCAATTTAGCTAGCTAATGTAATATATTCATCCCCGGAATGCATAATAGTATCTTGGTTCTCCCCTTTTGCATATGTTTATTCCTTTTACACCTACCATTGCTTAGTTTGTGTTTGCGCTCTGCCCCTTTACCTACTTCAGTTGCTACTTTCCCTTAGGGACATTTCCACCTTGTGGCTCTTGTTTGAAAATCCATTGTTTCATGGACAAGATAGGAAATATAATAGAAATATTTCAATTATGAGATATTAGGAAGGGAGTTATTAGGAATTATCTTGTTTTATGGACAAAATAGGATTAAAGCTTTAAAATTGATTCAATTTGTCATTATTTCATAAATGTTGTTAATTTTTATCAACTACTTAAAAGAAATTGAAATTGACAAAATTGATAAAAAAAATATTGTTGCAATGGGAGGAAAAATAACCTAAAGTTGATCAATATACATCAAATTAAATATTTACCGAAGCATCCATGTTGCGGCCATCAACTAGACCTATGTAAGAGAGTCCCAACTCCTCAGAAAGTGTGGGAGGAGAACTACTAATCATATATCATGTATACTCATCCACTTTTGCTTCTCGTTGATGCATGGAGGGACTAAGTTGTTTGGTATCATCCTCCAATACCACATCAAACATTACAAACCATAAAATAGTATTGCAATTATTTAATTCAATTCATTATTGAAATTGTCTTTGTCAAGCCAAAGCAAAGCATGGAACTCACATGAACCAAATGAAGAATATATGACTTCACTATTTAATCTCAATAACTATTATCCATAGTACATTCATTTTTGGTAACTTATATGGATGATTGCAATACAAACCAACCTGAAATTTACAATAAAGTGTTTCGATATCATCAAGTGAGGATAAAAGAATAATACATTCTCAAGACAACTTTCGGGAAAAGATATGGTCATTATGAGTTCACAGTGGTGCCATTTGGTCTTACCAATGTACCTGCTACATTCATGTGTCTCATGAATAGTGTCTTCATCAAGTATTTGGATAAGTTTGTGATAGTGTTCTTGGATGACATTCTTGTTTATTCAAGGAATGAAGAAGAGCATGATGAACATAATAAGAATGGTGTTGCAAGATCTTAGAGAACACTAACTGTATGCAAAGATGAGTAAATGTGATTTCTATCAAAGGAAGGTACAGTATTTGGGTCATGTCATCTCAGAAGAGGGAATTGCAGTGGATCCAAAAAATATTGAAGCCATAATGGATTGGCATACTCCAAGGAATGTTTCAAATGTTAGATATTTTATGGGTCTTGTAGGCTATTATAGAAGGTTCATTGAAGGATTCTCCATGATAGCTCATGCAATTACATCATTGCAGAGGAAGAATGTTAAATTTGTATGGTCTGAAAAATGTGAGAGAAGCTTTCAACAGTTAAAGAAGTTGCTTACCAACACTCTTGTTTTGAAGAGTGCAAATCCAAGGAAGGATTTTGTAGTGTGCACAGATGCTTGCGTTGAAGGGATAGGTGGATTTCTCATGCAGGAAGGATTTCTGATTTTCTATGAGTCGAGAAAATTAAAAGAGCATAAAAAGAATTATGCCACACATGATTTAGAGCTAGCAACCATAATACATGCTCTCAAGATGTGGAGACATTATTTGTTGGGAAGAAGTTTTGAGCTTAGGACATACCACATGAGCTTGAAGTATTTGTTTGGCCAGCCAAACTTGAATGCTAGGCAAGCTAAGTGGATGGAATTTCTCTATGAATTTGATTTTGAAATTAAACATGTAAAAGGAAAAGAGAATAAGGTTGCAGATGCTCTCAACAGAAAGTTTCATGTTGCAGCATTAAGTATGTGCAAATCAGATTTGAAGGCAAGAGTTCTTGAAGCCCAAACCAGTGATGGAACTTACCTTCAAATTAAAGAAAATTTGCAGCAGGGAAATAGAGATGAAAGGTGTGCATGATATCAACTTGGTGAATATGATATTCTTCTTTACCAGGGTACTAGACTGTATATTCCAGATTGCACAGATTTAAAGAAGCTAGTGATGGATGCAATACTTCAAAAGCCATACTCTGCCATACTCTGGACATCCAGGATATTAGAAGACAATAACAGCAGCAAGAACGTAGTACTTTTGGCATGGGATGAAGAAGGACATAGCATAATACATTTCTAGGTGTAAAAAATGCCAACAAGTCAAGGCATAACAGTAACATCCAGTAGGATTGTTGCAACCTTTGCCCATTCAAGAATGAAAGTGGGAAGTAATTTATATGGATTTTATAACGAGTTTGCCAAAGAAAGTAAGGAAGCATGATTCAATTATGGTATTGGTGGAAAAGCTATAAAAGGTAGCTCAATTTATTCCAGTCAAGTCCAATCATAAGACAAGTGACATAGCCAATATTTTCGTGAAGGAGATATTCAGATTGCATGGATTTCCCAAAGCAATAATTTCATACTGAGATGCAAAGTTCACATCCAATTTTTGGAAGGGACTATTTTAGGAATTGGGAACTCAACTGAAATTTAGTACACCATATCATCCTCAAACAGATGGTCAAACTGAGAGGGTGAATCAAGTTCTTGAAGACATGTTGAGAATGTATGTGATGGACAAACCATCCAAGTGGGAGGATTACCTACACTTGGTATAATTTGCATACAATAATGGAGATCATGCATCATTGGGGATGAGTCCTTTTGAGGTATTGTATGGAAAAGGATGTAGGACTCCAGTGAATTGGGATAGTCCAGTGAACAAGGTAGTGCTTGGGCCATAGATGATCAAGGAAATGGAACAGGAAATTGTTAAAATCGAGCAGCTCAGTACATGGATAATAGTTATGCATATTTAAAAAGAGTGCATAAGGAATTTAATATTGGGGATCATGTTTATTTGAGAGTGAAGCCAAGGAAAATTTCCCTAAAGTTGGGGAGTTGTGCCAAGTTGGAACCAAGATATTGTGGGCCATTTGAAGTCCTTGATAGGATAGGACCCGTTGCATATAGAATTGCATTACCTGCTAACATGAGAGCTCATAATGTTTTCCATGTTTCTTTGCTTAATAAATATGTACATGATCCTAATCACATAATTGATTGGAATGTGATACAGGTGGAACCCGAGGGAGAGTTCCAAGTGGAGCCTATGCACATCCTCGACAAGAAGGTCGCATTGCTTTGGAACCGATCTATTGGATAGGTGAAGGTGCAATGGAATCACCTTAGTCCCGATGAGGCTACATGGGAGCTAGAGGATGCCATGAGAGAGGAATTCCCATTATTGTTCAGTTTTGAGAACATTGAGGATGGTGTTGTTCTAAGGGGGAGGGAAATGTAATACCCCCATTTTGACCCTTAGGACATATTTGGATTTCAATGTAAATATTGTATACATGCGATGTATGTTTTCCTAGCGTGGAGTTCAAGGCCAAGGCACCGCTAGTGGATGCTAGGTTTTTATGTAAAGGCAAGTAGTTTATATTATGTTATCCATGTGCTATTAAGCCATGTGACTTTGTAAATGATGTAAATATTAACATTACAATAAAATACCAAAGAATCTGGCTATGGAGGCAACTAATAAGAGGGGGTCATGTGTATCCACTAGGGAGAGGTGAGGGGGTTGTGGGATTGAACCATAGACTGCCAAATGTCATATTTAGAACCCATTTGACCTTCCTTGCTGACATTTAATTCTGCTGTAGAAGGTGGTTGAAGAAACTGTGCTTGAAGTTGATGGAGTGTGGGAAATCCCGAAAGTTCAGATGGTAGGGTAGGGGACTCTATCTACCTTGATCCACAAGTCACTCTACCTCCTAGGAATTCATATTAATTTATCCCCATTCCATTAACAACGAGAAACGAGGGAGTTTGGAAGCAGAACAAGGAGCCGAGCAGTGATAAAGGAAAGAAAAATCGTGATTATGAGAAACCCTTATTTTTGAGTGCCGAAATTGCCCAGAAATTCATGTGGGAAGCTCAATCCAACAAGGTATCCGTTGGCCTGAACCCTAGGGTAATTTTTAGCATGGGAGATACTCAGAAAACCATCCAGAAAACCTTGATTTGATGACCGAGGACCCAGCTACAGGATAGAGTCATTTGGCCGTAGAAAGTGAGAAAAATCATGTGGGAATGACAAAGAAGAATAGGATAGAAGATAGGGTTGCTTGATAAACCCAGTGAAGGATAGAATCTCAAGGATCCAATAGCTTGGAACTTTCTATGCCCACCCTGAAGAGCATTGGAGGGAAGGTATGTCCTGAGGGACTGTTTAGCAGTGAAGGGAATACTTCCTTGTGTTGGGTGTGGTAGGTATTGTGGGTGCCAAGACTATCTGAGTGTGAATTGAGAGGCCTGTAGCTCTGAGGTTGAGCTCACTGGCTTAGCATCCTCCACCATTGTTCCTTTAATGATTAATAAACCCAACTGTGTGTTGGATTAGCATGTTTGTTGTGTGAAGCCATGGCTGTGAGTGAGCCTGTTTATCCCTCCTTAGTGGATACACAGCCGAGCTCGGGGGTGGTCTCTCAGCTGAAAGAGTATAGGTTGGACAAAGACCTATGGTTGGGTGGAATGTTACTCTCACATAGCTAGTTGCTTGGACAACTTATTTCTAAAGATAAGTGTTCTCTATGGTGTTAAATGATGCTAATTTCCTATGTATGTTTATCTATTATTTCAAGTAAATTGAATGGAATGATCACATGAATTCAGTTAGTAGAAATTTTGTGTATAATCCTGAGTATGAGGCTGATTCATGCTTGATTTCTTCACCATTTACTTGTGTTAAATGTGTTGCTAATCTTGCATGTTGTAGATACATGGGTCAGATTTAATTCCACTGTACATGTTTGTTATGCATTGCACACACTTCTAAATGGACTGCATTGCATCACTTGGACTTGGGGAAGGAATTTGGCAACCCCTATTGTGTTTCATGATCCCTCTATGGGTCAGATGAAGGGGGAAGCCATGACAGAGTGCAACTAGAACTCCTTGTAGAAAGGTAGAGAGGTATTGAGGAAGTTTGGGGCAATGATTCAGTTGGAAAAATGAGAAATTCATATTTCTTATATGTGGCAAGGGATCACACCATTGCATAGTGCTCGCTGAGAGCTTTCTAACGATACCAGATTTTTCCAAAAATGGCCTTAGGATGAGAAAGTTATCCGCCTGGGAAGTTGGCAGTAGCAGGGGTATGTGATCCCGATCTTCCGAACCCGCAATGCGGATTGAAGATTGCGGAGGTCAGAGGATCAAAACTTCAGAATTATACGTTGTGGACCCATATTTCTGAATCCAGAAGGCAGATTGTGGATTGCGGAAATCAAAAGGTGATTTTTTCCCGGAGTTGTGAACTGAGTTTTCGATTTCCGACTTCCACAATGCAGATTGAGGATTGCATAAGTCAGACGAGTGATTTTCCTGGACTCGTGAATTTGAGGTCCTAACTTCCGAGTTCTGCAACGCGGATTGTGAAATTCAGATAAGTAAATTTCTCGGATTGGTGAATTTTGGAGTTCCGACTTTCGAGTTCCGCAAGGCGGACTGTGGATTGCAGAACTCGAAGGAAAAATTCTTCGAAGTTGATATTTTGGGGTTCTGAATTCTGAATTCCGCATCGCGGATTGCTGAAGTCAGAGGCGTGATTTGATGAGGTGGATTTTTTGGGTTCCGAATTTCGAGTTCCGCAAGGCAGATTACAGATTGCGGAAGTCGAAGGAGCAATTCTTCGAAGTTGAGATTTTGGGGTTCCGACTTCTAACTTCCGAATGCGGATTATGGATTGCGGACCAAAGACAATTGCGGCTGTGTAAAAGATCAGAGTTGCGGATAAGTTTTGAAAAAAATAAAAATAAAAATGATCTGGCTTGTTCCCCCATCACTCAAAAGGGCACTGAGGGGATTAGGGACGTGACAGGACCACATTGTCATCTACTTGGATTCACAGCTTGTGGTCTACCATCTTAATCGAGTCTACGCCATCCGTGACCCCACACTACTTCGCTTGTTTCGGCGAGCATGCCTCTTGGAAAGGTCCTTTGATTTCATTCAATACCAATATATCCCGAGAGGTATGAACACGACTGCCGACTCATTGGCTAACTTTGTATTAGATTGGCACATTGCACATTTGTAAACATTTTATTAAGGATGTATAATTGGCACGACATGTAAATTATCCATTGATATATAATAAAACATACATAAGACCCCCATTCATCATAAAGACACATTGTATAAACTGCTAGATAATATTTTATATTAAGTTTGGCAAAAATGTTTTACAAAAAGGTACTGGTACAAAAACTTGAATCCCGCGGATTTCATTCAATCACATCTACAAAAAATATGAATCTCATAGCTTTCAGTACATCATCACATATACATTTTATCACTAATGGTGCTCATGGTAGCATATTATGGCCCTAGCCACCCAGCGTAGAAATCGACCAAAATGGCTTGAAACTCCAGCTGTCTGACACTAATAGTTATGTGGTAGGTCGTCTATAGAGATATCTAGATTATGTGTGGTCAGTCACTGGAGGTTCTCCTCGAGCTCATCGAGCTCCTCCAAGACCTCTCGATGAACCGTTGCCATCTCACGGACTACCCCTCACCTCTCAATAGGTGAGGATCTTGCTGGTCTCGAAGGGCCAATATCTGCATAAGAAAAGTATAGGGTATCGGTACTACAAAAAAATAAGAAATCCTAAAACACATAAAAAATGAAATACAAGAAAAATATTCTTCTTACCAAGGTCACCCCACTGCTCTCCCTATGGACTATCCAAGTCTGGATCTCCTTGGAAGTATTCTCCCACATATGCGTAGTCCTCTACCATGAGGAGTTGGCTACGTAGCCACCTGAATAAAGTAGGTCCATAGGTGATCATGGGCCCACCACCGCCATGATGGGCCATCACCTCAGTCCATCACTGCATGCATGGGTCACGCAGATCGAGATCACTGATCTCCACCCGAGGATGGAGAAGGGGGATCCTCTCCAATAAGAAAGAGACCACAATGGACCTGTAAGCAAACTGGTTGAGCTCCCCTCTCCTGCATTTGGTCAACTATTCCTTCAAGTTTGTGAGGATCCACTCACACCAGTTGAAAAATGTGGGTGCCATGCACTCGGTGGCATATAACATATGAGACTTGGTGGCTTGGTGCGGAGCCCTACTCCCTGCCACTTGCTCAATAGTGAACATAACGGTCCTTAAGGGACGGTCCTGCATGTTCTTTATGGGAATATTCCCACCCAACATTTGTGTACCAGGAGTGCAGAACTGCGCGATCAAGTCTCAGTGGTTCTATCTCCACCTCTAGGACCAGATTATGATACTGGGTCCCATCGTCTTGAGAGTCCCGTCAGAAAGTATATATCTTCAATGTCCAAAAAAATGATATATGTGCCCACTTGGAAATGCTGTTGGTCCGGATCCCACATTCGAATCAAATATTCCAACAATTATAATTGGGCGCTCATCCCTTGTACCTGGAAGAACTTCAACAAACCACATTATCTTAAAGCATTGACTGAATGTGGATCGTTGGATGCTTGAACGTCTTCCAATTCATGTTCGCATTCCTTCTATTGAACCATTTTGATGAACAAACTCTCTTTAAACATCAAAATAAGAGTTATCAGGACAATCTCATGGCAATAAAAATCAAGTTTTGGCTCTCATTTGAAAGTTTTTGGGTCACTCTGCACTAACGCACCACCCTGTATTTAGAGACAGGGCATCAATGACGCACTCCATCCACACAGGATGTGTGTCACTGCTGAGTGACGCACTTACTGCAAGGGAGAAGTGTGCCACCTAGGGAGCGCACTTCCCTCTATGAAATGGCCCTCAAAAACCACCAAACCATGCATGAAAACTGAGAATTCAACCATGAAATTGAAGAGGACATGGAGTAGGATTACCTAGAGCTGATAGGATGACGAATAGATAACTGACGCTTCCACAATCTACACCGCAAAATTGAGCTTGAAAGGGATTTTTTCTCACTTTCAACTTGGTAAAAAAAAATGGTAAATAATTCTTACAATTTACCATTTTTAATAACAAAATGGAATATTCCTATTTTAATTTTTGTTATTATATATGGTTTTTGCTAAGTTGATCTTATTCTTGTGTTTTAAAATCCTCATAATGGCTCTAAAATTTGTTCTAAATTTTATAGGAAGTGGTTAGTAACGTTCACTATAACGGAGACCATTTTTTACCTTTCATGCCCCTTATTAAGTGTGAAAATCCCTCAGAACGTTGTTTGATATCATTATCATGCTCATTGAACTGAGTACAAAAGGTTTCGAGCTTAGTCTTTGTTCTTTCTCGTGCTCGTAAATACATGAGAATAAGTCACTGAGTTTTGTTTTATCTCTTTTTTGGGATCGTAAAACCATCACAAAAAAGGAACCCCCTCGAAGTTTTCTTTAAGCCCTTTTTCAAACTCCCAAAATATGAAAAGATTTCCAAGTGAACTTGTCTCTTTCATGCTTGTAAAAGGATGTGAAAGATTGTCTCCACGGTGATAGTTTACCCCTTTTTCGGACCGTGTAGACTATTTACGAAAAATGACTACTCTAGTCATTTTTTACTAGAAAGTTTTCTTAGGTCTGATTTTATTCTTTTTTGGACCTCTGAGACTAAATCTACGAAAATGTACATTCTAGAGTCTTCTTTAGTCTTTTCAGACTCTCTAAATATGTAATGATGCCGATTTTGCCTTCCATGGACTCATTGAAATTTCAACATCGAAGGGCCCTTATAGGGACGAACCCTTCCTATCTTAGGTTCATAAAACATGTGAGATTAGAATCATCTTAAGGACAAGCTATATCAAGCATCTGTTATTCTCCTCAAGCTTGTTAATAAACAGAGAGGTACTCGTAAATCATGATGGGGGATTAGGAAAGAACGTGTATTTACTTGTGTTAGTGGCAGCTTATAGTCATCCTTGAACATGGAACTTGTTTGCATTTCATTCAAAGAGCTTGGGTAATCTGCTTATCTTCGAGTCTTACCATTCTTTGAGTCACTATACTCCTTTGGGTCATCCGAATAATGCATCGATCATTAGTTGTATTAGGTTTTGGTGTCTATCTCATCATGTCAATGCTTCCAAGTCATGCCATTCCATATTCAAGTAAATTCTATTTTTTGAGTTAGTAGACTTTAATGGTAGGTTACCTTGCTTTCAACAGTAAGTTTAAATCATTGAATTCTGATTGAAAGATTCCACCAAATGTTCAACCTCAACTCATTGATTCACATTCAGTGGTATGTACTATGATACCTTGGGGATCATTGACATCAAAGGTGATTTCCCTCGCACTTGTTAAGGGTTTTCATCATTGACCAGTAATCAAGTGGTTTCTATCATGTTCAACTTCAACACATTGTAATCACATGGTTCTATTCGTGTCATTGCGGGTTCGGGTTGAAGACCCTGGGATAACTTATGTATATTACCTAGGCTGCGATGGATATTTTTTGAGTAGGTTCCACATAGACATCATGATGGGACCATTATACTATCACATAGATCCACATTGTATTAGTCTGTGGCTATGCTTGGTTCATCTCATAGACCCACTGTGTATTATCTTGTGGCTACGATCTGGTCTTGTCATGGATGTATGGATCCACATCTGTATTCCTAGAGGCCATACTTTTACTCAGTGTTTCATGGATCTATAGTGTATTGGTTGACAGCCATGTTCGAGTCATTTGAGACGCATGTCTTAGATTTTGTGGTACTGCAGAAGTCCTTGTTTAACATTTTGACCAATGGTCTTTGCCTTGAATTTTCACACATCAAAGCACTTCACGTATCATAATCCTGTAGCTTCATGCTTTGGGGGGGGAATTCTGTTACACCAAAATCTCATCATCATGAGTTATGTGTCCTTCACTTGCCTTGATTACTAAAGCATTGACCCTAAATTGACCAAAGGAAGGGAGTTGTTATGTTTTTTTCCTTTGTTGTCATGCTGACGCACCTTGCACATTGACAAAGTGCGTCAGACCCTTGATGACGCACTTTGCACATGACAGAGCACGTCACTGACACCTTTAGAATTTGAACAGAGTGCATCACCATTCAATGGTGCATGTTTCCTCTGTACAAAGTGCATCACTGCCAGTTAAAAGAGAAAAAGAGAAGCTTCGAGTGAATTCTAGAAGGAATATCTTTGTGGAGGCTTATCCCAAGAAATCAACCAAGGTGGCATTCAGTCCCCTACCTTCTTGAGATGATCCCTTGGCCTCCTCTTCATAGTTATATGAGGAGGGATTATAGTACCAAAATGCTGGAGGAATTCCATTAGAAACCTTTCATCAATTGGAGGCTAGCTTGGGATTTTTAGGCAAAGATAACTTGGAAGAAGTTGCGATGTCAAGGTGATGGTTGTAATCTCCTCTCCATTATTTTCATTAATGCAGTAATATTCATGTTCTTTCCATAAATATTTGTCTATTATATGTCTTTAGAACTTGCTTCCTTGAATGCTTGTTTAGATTGATTTATATCACATATTGCTTTCACGTTGGTTTCTTGTCATTTGTCTTGTGTTGTTTGTAGCTGAGAGACCAAGATCTACATCAAACGAGGAGGAAAAACCATGGATGTAAGGTAAGAATTCTATACATCCTTTGTGATTAAATCAATCTATGAAAGACATTTGTATTCTGTTTTTATTTGTTATAGATCTGAACCATTCGGACTAGGGATATCGGTTAGTGTCCGCACTAATAGATTCGTCCGGTAACAACATGATCTCTCGATAACATTGACATTATTGCAACACTTACTTTGGAACTCCCTATTTATGGTCGAGGATCCATTGGGACTACCATCCACAATGGTTATGGAAGCTAGTTTGGAAGGGGAAATGGGAGCTTCTAGTATATTTGATGGAAAATGATGTTGAAATTGGGCATCTCATAAGAATAAGCTTCCTAAAGAATTTATGCACAAACAATAGGCAATTCACGTGATAAGTCAAGTGAATCTATTATGTGGAGGGCACATGAGGGCTAGAAAAGCGTACATAATGAACACTACATATTCCTTCAATTAAAAATGTCGACACCATCTTGCCACCATCCATGCCACTCTATATCCCAATATTGGTGTCATACCATTGGCACTAATGAGAATTTATATAAATTGCATATCAAATAATTAAGAAAAATATAACAGTTTTTTAACTAAGCTAAAATATAGGGTAAGAAAAAAATGTTACTTGTACAAAATAGATTAATGAAAAAATGATTACACTAGTCTCCTGACGCTAAGTAGCTGGTACTAAAAAGTTTGTTGAATCCAATGAACCCTCTCATAACCACTAACCATTCAAATTGGGAAGCAATCCATGATTTAAGTGTTATGCCTCAAAGTACCACTTTGAACGCCATTCTGAGTCTTCATGTCATATCATCATGCAGAACCTAATGGTCCTACCTCCTAGCAAGTGTTGAGACTCATTTCCACCTTGTTGGTCCCCTCTTTGGCCTTCCTTGGAGGAAAATCCAACTTCCCTTGGTCGAATGCCACCTTGCAAGATCCACTTTTCTCGTATTTTCGCGCCCAAAGTGGATCTTGCAAGGTGGCATTCGACCAAGGGAAGTTGGATTTGCCTCCAAGGAAGGTTAGGGAGGGGACCAACAAGGTGTAAATGAGTCTCAACACTTTCTAGGAGGTAGGACCATTAGGTTCCGCATGGTGATATGACATGAAGACTCGGAATGGCGTTCAAAGTGGGACTTTGTGGTATAACATTAAGTACAAATAAAAATTTGAGTTGTAAATGAAATCACAAGTCGCCACCCCCACCATGGTGAGACCTTATTTCCTAAAATTAATCGTAAGTTAAAATATTCCTTCAATTAACAAGGATTTAGTTATCTTGTACAATGAAACCATACAACAAGTAACAAATAAATTTGAGTGAGATAAAGAGAGACCATAGCCTGAAATTAATTTTTTAACTAAGCTAAGACATAGCGTAAGAAAAATTTGTTACCTGTACAAATTAATATATTAATGGAAAAATGATTACAATCTAAGTCTCCTGATGCTAAGCAGCTGGTACTAAAAAGTGTGTTGAATCCAATGAAACCTCTCATAACCAATTAACATTGCAGTTGGAAAGCAATCCATGATTTAAGTACAAATAAAATTTTGAGTTGTAAATGAAATCACAAGTTGCCACCCCACCATGGTGAAACCTTATTGCCTAAAGTTAATTGTAACTTAAAATCTTCCTTCAATCAACAAGGAGAGAGAGAGAGAGAGAGAGAGAGAGAGAGAGCATACAAAAAGTAACAAATAAATTTGAGAGAGAGAGGGGGGTGGGTAATACTTCAGTTATTCAAGCTACAAGTTGGCAAGAGGTTGTAGGTTCAATTCCTAAGATTCTTGAGAGAGTTTTCATTTGAAGAGTGTTCTTGAGAGTCTTGAGAGAGTGTTAATTGGAATTTGTCCAAAGGTTGCGGATTCAATTCCTAAGATTATTGCTAGGTTATATGTGGCTCTTGCAGTTGGTAGTTGTCACTCTCTTCCATCCAAAAATTCCTCATTATATATATGTATAAAATTAATTATGTACCTTTCACCATTGTTGAAGGCAGAGCTTGGCCTTTATATTCCATTAACCCTAACCCAAGGTGATTAATCTTGTCGTAGTGACAAACAAAAGAATCCTACAAGCCATGTCGTCCTTAGGGAGATCCAAAATATGCATAGGTATTGATACAAAATAACCAAGAATGGGAGTAAAATATATGGCATGGTCTTGATATATGATTCTTGAACAACCACTAAACCCCAGAAGTTGTAACCTTCGATGAGAATTCCCACTGTGGAACTAGAAGGAACCTATATTGAGTGTGAGAAAATGCAGTTGACCTGAAGGAATGAGATATTAATGAGCTCATGGGGAGAGGTGCATCAAGTTTTTTAAATAAATATAGTTTAAGGCTTTACACACTACCCTTTCATGAAGTGTTATTGATGGCTTAATCCCTTTGAATAAATGAATCATAAGAACATTAGCTCATGAATGGAATAGAGGAGAAGATAAATATCATCAACTTGAACAATTGTGACACAAATTTTATATGAGAAGCACATACATGAGTGAAAAACATATATATCAGAGAAAATTTGATAGCAAGGTGGAACTTTAACTATACAAATGAGATCACTCTCCAATAACAAAAATTCAACCAAATTTACTTGCAAGAATTCCATCACAAATTAAGTCGATTATATATGCAATGTGTGAAATTCTAAATCATAGCAGATCATGGAGCTGAGTATACCTCACAGAGAAAGAATGAGCAGAAAAGATGAATTACAGTGAAAATTGAAGTAAAAATGAGCAAAGAATTAATCATGCATGTGAACTCAGATAGGAACAAAATAATGTCACATGATCCAATAATTAATATAGTCGAAAATGTTGATACAATAGAGAGAATTCGAATCTCCTAGGAGAATTCGAGTCACAGTCTGTCTAACATAGTAATTGTCACCTCAATCAGTGCTCTGGAAGTCCCAAACTCAATGAAATCTTAGTGAACTGATGATACAGTCAGTTAACTGACCAAGGATGGTGCATCCATGAGTTTTTCATGCAAATCAATCAAAAAAGGGTGCATGAGGTCACAATAAGTGGTGATCAGAGCTCAAACTCCCAATTAGAGTCACCAACTCATGTGTAACTCAGTTAGACTGAACTGAGTCATTGAGTGGGATCCTAAAATATAGGGAACTTCCTATGAGGGTCCTAAAATCATGCATGCATGGCGCATTAGGTGGCTAATGGGTCCTATATGATATATGCACACCACTAGGGGGAAAATAACATCACCAAGTGCTAGCAAATGGTAAATAATGCAAGTAGGACAAGGATGGAGTATTAAAATATCCTAACACCCCCCTTAATCCAAACTTGGCATCAAGGGCCCTGGTTACTGATACCAAAGGTCACCCATACAATCAAATAAATGATAAAAAATAAATAATTATCCATGCAACAAGGTAATGGGGAAAACATCATGGGAAACAACCCCCCCCCCCCCCCATAAAAAATAGGAGAACAGTATGGAACTCAAATAACCTTCACACTAATCAAAGAAAGAAAAAAAATCCTGAGTGAAAGCCTTTGTAAAAATGTAGGCAATCTTCTCTTATGTATGATAGAAATGCAGGTGCTGGATCTAGATATTGATCTAGATCTGCTCCTCTGATTTACCTCCCACTATGTCGAAGTTGTATTTTCCAAAACAAGTCTTTCAGGAACCCTTCTTTCTACTGGAGTGAATAGATCATTGTAGTCCAAATCATGAACCTTTGAGTACCCTTTTTCAACCAACCAAATGTTAGTATATTCCTATACTCCATCCTAGTCCCACCAGTATTTTGATCATTCACATTTTCAATCATGCAAGCACTTTTAGGGTTTTCATGCATTATTTAGGGTTTGCATGCATTTGCTTGCATTCCAGTCATCAATCCCAACACCTAGCCCTCAGTTAGCTAGCTCCCGGAGCTTCTTTCCACTCAGTTTCAGCCCTCCTAGCCTGTCATGCACCCAGTTCTCACCTTCCACTGAAGAAGGGTGCCTTTCTCACCTACCAGTCCAGTTTACTTTAGTTAGCCACCAGTATTTCCTTGATTTGAGGCCAGACTGACTCCTCACTGCTGTTATCACTCCGATTGACCTCCGATGAGGCATGGCTACCTGTTCTGACTCCAGTTAGCTCCTCATGCGCCCTCCACTGAGCCTCCTTCATTCAGTTAGTGTCTCCATGTGCCAGTTACATTCAGTGACACCTCCCACACTCAATTAGACTCAGTTTGACTGACGGTTGATAGTTACTTGTGCATTGATGACTCCATCGATGATGAGATGGACTACTAGTTGTGCTACGATGACACTGAAGTGATCTTTTGATCACTCCGTGAAGGCTAATTTGAATTTCCACCTTAGGCATTCGAATCCTCATGCATTGTACTACTTATTGTCCATATTGTGATTAATTAATTAGTGCGTGTGAAGTATTTTTGCTTCTATCCGAGTTCTACTGTATTATTATTCTGTTGCTCATTATACTGCATTGACCACTCTTCTTCTATTTTCCTGCTTAATCATAATTATTCTCTTGTGAGGTATACATCATCTCTTAGATCTACTATGAATATTTTCACATGGTATCAGAGCATGTTGAGAGTATTGTTTATCTCCATTCTTGAGAGTTTTTTGTAGGTTATTACCAAGATTTCAAGTGCAGCAGTTTCTACATTTTTACAGCAGTAGCAGTTGCAGATATTCTCTATTGTTTTTGCAGGTCTTCTATAGCTTCTATGTATTCATCAGGAATTACTCCTCTTTCTCCATTCAACTACGATGAATGGAAACCACCAATGATAGCAAATTTGAAGAGACATGGTCTCTTTGATTATTGTTTTGAAAGAGAGTTTGGAATCCTTTGAAGAAGAGTATGACTGGCTAAATGAAGGAGAAATAGCTTGTGCAGCCATGATGTATGCTATGTCTCGAGGCATGTTATATCACCTCCCTGATTTTTCATCTCCAAAAGATCTATGGGCCTACCTGGATGAAAGATTTGGTAGACAGAATGAAGGGATTGGTCTAAACCCCTTCGAAAGCAAGAAAAGTGATGCATTTGCCCTCCTTGATGATCTCATTGATCATGAACCAGTATCAAACACATCCCATATTGAAGTTGTCCACAAAGAACTTGCAGATTCTACACTCATGCTCCAACTTTCTTCTCTTTCTGTGCCAACTCACACTCTAGATATTGCAGAAGGTCCTAAATCCTCTCTTGCACTAGAGTCTGTTGGTTTGCATCATGATCACATGATTATTTCAGAGGTAAAATCAACTATTGGAGGTAATGCATTCGCTCTCCTCAAGCAATCACCTCTTATTTACTACTATATGATCATTATTCCATGCTTTCAGAAGGTTATTGAAGAATATGGCCATTGCCAATCGCTTGGGATAATTTCTCATGCACTTACTAGTTTTGATCTCACCTCTTATGGTTCAAAGGAGATCTCAAGAAACCATGATTCAAGTCTTGAATCTAATTTGGATTCTAAGCAATTACTACTTGGGATAATTTCTCATGCATATGATAGTTTTGATCTCACCCCTGTTGGTTCAAAGGAGATCTCAAGAAACTATTCTTCAAGTCTTAAATCTGATTTGGATTTCAAGCAATCATTATTATTTGATGGTTCTTTTTGGCATAATCTCACCCATGATGGTTCGAAGGAAAAAACAAAAGACTATCTGCATATTCATGTTTTTGATCCTACCTCAACTGATTCGAATCACAGGTTCAAGGATCATCCTCATACTTTTGGATTTGTTCTCATCACATTCGATCTAAAGAGCAAGTACAAGCACATGCTTTTTGAGCATGATCCACTTCTTCCTAAGAAGAAGATACCTCGAGACATATGACCAAGCATCACACCTGCTTGAGTTTGGAGCATTTATTTTTTGTGTGTACCTTACAGTCTGTTTTGAGGGGGGGGTGTTTTTCCCATGAAATTTTCCCCACTTCCTTGGGTTATTGACTGTTATTATTCATTGTATTGGGTGACCTTTGGTCTTAGTTACCAGGGCCCAGGATGGATTAAGGGGGTGTGTTAGGATATTCCTATACTCCATCTTAGTCCCACCAGTATTTTGATCATTTACATTTTCAGTTATGCATGCACTTTTAGGGTTTGCATGCATTCCAGTCATCAGTCTGAGCACCTAGCCCTTAGTTAGCTAGCCCCCGGAGCTTCTTTCCACTCAATTTCAGCCCTCCTATCCTGTCATGCGCCCAGTTCTCACCTTCCAGTGAAGAAGGGCGCCTTTCTCACCTACCAGTCTAGTTTACTTCAGTTAACCACTAGTCTTTCCTTGATTTGAGGCCAGACTGACTCCTCACTGCTATTATCACTCCGATTGACCTCCAATGAGACATGACTACTTGTTCTGACTCCAGTTAGCTCCTCATGCACCCTCCACTAAGCCTCCTTCATTCAGTTAGTGTCTCCATGTGCCAGTTACATTCAGTTACACCTCCCACACTCAGTTAGACTCAGTTTGATTGACGGTTGACAGTTACTTGTGCATTGATGACTCCACCGATGATGAGATAGACTACTAGTTGTGCTCCGATGACACTCAAGTGATCTTTTGATCACTCCATGAAGGATAATTCGAATTGCCACCTTAGGCATTCAAATCCTCATGCATTGTACTACTTATTGCCCATATTGTGATTAATTAATTAGTGTGTGAAAAGTATTTTTGCTTCTATCCGAGTTCTATTGTATTATTATTCTGTTGCTCATTATACTGCATTGACCACTCTTCTTCTATTTTCTGCTTAATCATAATTATTCTCTTGTGAGGTATATATCATCTCTTAGATCTGCTGTGAGGATTTTCACACCAAAATATGTACTTGGTTGTAGATCCCCCATGGAATGTTTCTTCAAGAGATTGTGGATCAAACCCCACCATCATGTAGTGCCTCCCTCCTTTTTCCTTTTTTGAATATTTTGAATATTTGTATTCCCTTTTTAATATTTTTGGGAATTTTGGACCCTTTTTTAGGGTTTTTTATGCTTTTTGAGGAAAAGTATTCATTTTGAGTGGAAAAAGGGGTGTATTAAGGTCTTTTGGTGACCTTTTGGTGGCTTTAGAGGCTCAAATGGTGAAAAAGTGGACAAATGGGTCATGTGAATAAGGAAATGAGCTAGTGAGCACTTTTTGGGTGTTAACACTGAGAGAAGTGGATTTGCATGACATAGTGCAAGGTTTGCATGATACTGATATTTGGTGGTTCTATGGTCAGATGGATCCCCAACTATGTTCCAAGCAGCTACAAGGACTTTGTGAACCCATATTGGCCTTGGCCATGGATTGGGAGCAGGTACTAGATATGGATTTGGATCTATTTGAACTTCATACTCAACATCAAGATCTTGGTCCTAATATTCATTAGAAGAGACATCATCCTGATTTTCATCAGATGCCAATGGAGTAGGTAGAGAGTATGGAAAAAAGTGAAAGAATTCATATGCCTTTGAGGAATGGTTTTCAATCCTTTTCTCTATAATCTTCCCAGAAGAGATATCTGCAATATCAACTGTGTCAGGACCAAAGACCACTTTCTTCGGTGAACCTGTGTGAGTCATATGATAGACAAACAACAAATTTGCTGACAAAGAAGGCACAAATAGAACATTTTTGAACTTTCCATTCTCTAATTGTATTGTTCCCTTCCATTCAACTGAGATTTGAGAATCATCCCCTATGTGAATACTAGGACCATCATTGATATCTAGAGAAGAAAATGATTCTTTGGGGGAAACTGTGTGGTTGGAGGCTCCTGAATCTATGAGGAAGGCCCGTGATTGTGAAAATCCAGCCTTCAATGCATGGCATCTCTCATGACCATCAAACGCACTTCCAGAATCAGTCTCTCTTGCTCCTTTTGGGAGGGAAATGTTGTGTTGTTCAAGAATTTTGGTCATCTGATCTATCTTCTTCTTCATGCATGAACTCTTTGGATGGTTTCCTTTCTTGCAATAGGAACACTTGGATTTCTCAAATCCATTTTGCTTGTCCTTCTTGGAGATGGAGACTCCTTCCAATGGACTAGAATTTGCATTCTGCTTGGATTCAAATTGCTTCTTCTCTTTTCCCTTTTGATTCCCTTTTGCATTCGCACTTTTTGACTCCCCAGCCATAAGAGCCTGATTTTTGGAGGCTTGCAAAGCACCCATCTGAATCATTTGCCTTGTTCTTTGGTGAGAGATTCGGTGAATGCATCTATAGAGGGGAATTTCTAGTTGGGGATTGAAAATATACTTGAATGGAAGGTAGAAAAAAATATGGAGAACACAGGACCAATCATGCTCAAAATGGATAGCACCAACTACTCATCCTTCTTCTCAATGCCACACTACTTGCATTGCATGACCAAAGATTTGAATTTGGAAAAGAATTGATGGATGGTTCCAAAAATGCTGGGTTGAAGAGAAATCAACTCATTCTCCAAAATATGGCCCCTTAGCTCATCTTGTTTGCCAAAGAGGGTCTCCAACTTCAAGCAAACCTCTCTTGGAGTCTTCAATCCTTTGAGGTGGAAGAGTAGATCTTTGGAAATATGAATACACATGAAACCAAATGCTTCATCCAATCTATTAAGATACTTTTGCTTCTCAACAACTACTTGAGGTTCGACCTCATTTCCCATTGTTACCATGTACAGTGACTTGTTGCACAACACCATCTGCATATCATCCCTCCAATCAAGATAATTCAAGGGTGTCAGGATCCTGGGAGAGAGAGGAGCATTCAAATTCTCCATTAGAGATGCTGGAGTGAATACAATGTGGTACTGCTGCTACTGTTGCACTAATGAACCTGCAAAAAAATTTCAATTTTGGAGGTAAACTCTGATAGTTAATCTACTGAGCAGTGCTTTAGGACAGTAGGCACTTTTATCCTGATCCTTCACACATGGATAGACCTCAAAGGATTTCTCCATTGAATTCAATGCAATGGCACCAGGATTTGCTTTGAAATCCAAAGGATTTTGGTGCACTACTGAAAGAATATGCTCAACCTAAACTCACTGATCTCTGATACCATGCGAAATTATAAATCAAAGCGGATCATGGAGCTGAGTATACCTCATAGACAAAGAATGAGCATAAAAGATGAATTACAGTGAAAATTGCAGTAAAAATGAGTAGACAATTAATCATGCATGAGAACTCAACTAGGAACATAATAATGTCACATGATCCAATAATCAATATAGTCAACAATGATGATACAATAGAGAGAATTCGAATCTCCTAGGAGAATTCAAGTCACAGTTTGTCTGGCATAGTAATTGTCACCTCAATCAGTGCTACGAAAGTCCCAAACTTAGTTAAACTCAACCAAATCTCAGTGAACTGATGATACATTCAATTAACTGTCCAAGGAGGGTGCATCCATGAGTTTTTCATGCAAATCAATTAGAAAAGGGCACATGAGGCCACAATCAGTGGTGATCGGAGCTCAAAATCCCAATTAGATTCACCAACTCATGTGTAGCTCAGTTAGACTGAACTGAGTCACTGAGTGGGATCCTAAAATATAGGGAACTGCCTCTGAGGGTCCTAAATCATGCATACAAGGTGCATTAGGTGGATAATGGGTCATAGATGACATCTGTACACCACTAGGGGGGAAATAACTTCACTAAGTGCTAGCAAATGGTAAATAATGCAAGTAGGACAAGGATGGAGTATTAAAATCACAATGATTACACAATTTAGTGGATATTTAACCACCTTCTTGAATAGAATTATCCTTGCAACACACACATGACTGTGAAGCATGTGATATTTTCAATGGCTTAGATCTAGATTCAATAAGACAACTTCACATGGAATATCTATGAGAATGAGAGAAGAAGAATAAAGAAGATAATTTGTGGAAAAAACTCTGTATCTTATTCATCAATATGATTACAATATATAATACATATTCCATGGAGAAAATCGAATACCTTAGAGGCAAGTTGAAAAGCACAAAAAGAAAAGGCTTACTAAAGGCAAAAAACCCCCTAGGTGTCAAAAAACACTTTCCTAAACAGTCTAAAGGCTCACGAATTGGATGAATATAGTATGGAAGCTCATGAGTGAGGTAAATGGAATGTAATGATGGATTTAGGAGAGAAGAAAATATGTGGAGGTCAAATTTCCCAAGTGGTAAGAGTTTCCAAGTCAACTAGCTTTTCCTTATCCACTAGAAAGTAGAAAAAACAGGATAAAGTTGTCTAAATCAGGAAACTGTATTCCTAATTCAGGAATAGAATAAAATCAAACAAAATCCAAGGAAATCTTATCCAGAATCTATCCGAATTCGTTTTGGTGAATTAGGATAGCATGTGGTCCACTAAAAAACAAAACTGGCCCTATTTACCTAATCAAAACTTAGGAAATTAATCATAAATGATTAATTAATTATATCCTAAGTCTAAAATGGTATAAGTAGGTTTTTTAATACTCCAACACCCCCCCTTAATCCTGAATTTATGTGGTGAAAATCATAAAAATATCATAAATATAGGGCCCAAGCAACAAGGCTTATGGTCACCCCAATACAAAAACAACTAGTCCATGTAAAACGAGGAAACATGGAAAACCTCATGGGAACAAAAACCTCCCTAAAAAATGGACATGCTTGGAAGTCTTCATACTGCCTTGTTCCTCGTTTGGAGGAGCTGAATGAGCTGAATGGGCTGCTTATGAGTAACAGACTTGCTGAAGAGATTGTGAATGTCATGATCATGCATGAGTGCATCAATGTGGTGTAGGTAAGAATCATGTGTAGAGGCTCTATGAAGCTTATATTCTGATGATGGAGGAGCATCATATGAATTCTTCTTGCTGTTATAACATATACAATCTGATCTGGAAACATAATCAATAATGGAAAGAATATCTATGAAAACTCCTTCCCAAAGAGCATCAATGGACTCAACAGGATCAACTTCTTGTGCAGCTGCAATGTGGTGCACTAATTCTTGTACCTTCTTATCAAACTGATGTAGAACCTTTTTGATATTGTAAAGGATATCATGCAGCTCTAAAATATCAAAATTTGAGTCATATGGAGCAGCAAAAACCAAGGGTGGAGAGTCTCCATGATCAGATAGAGTTTCAGTAGGAAAAAAGTGAACAACTAGGTCACCCTGAGAGCTGAGCGAGCCTGGAGAGTTTGAGGACTTGAATTTTGAATCATGAGTGATGGGGTCAAGTCCAGATGTGTGAAATATCATTCCAATGATGACCAAGGACATGGCTGTCCAACCAATGAAATATATGAAATACATAAGAACAACAGAGGCAAGTGACACAGTGTAGGAAAACATGGAATTGTGTTGTTTCTTAATTGAAGAACTTGGGATTTGTAGGGTCTTTTGTGCATCCAATGGTCTGGAAATTGGTGTGGGAGGTGTCATGACCTGAATATAAGACTGTATATCATCTTCAAAATCAGAATCTAAAAGATTTGAATGGAGGTGGTGTTAGGATATTCCTATATTCCAACCTAGTCCTACCAATATTTCCATTATTTACATTTTCAGTCTTGCATGCATGCATCCCAGTCATCAGTCCTAGCACCTAGCCCTCAGTTAGCCAGCCCCCCGGGAGTTTCTCACTGATCAGTTTTAGCCCTCCTAGAGCTTAGTGCGCCCTTCTTCCTTGATTTAAGGAAGCCACTCGTCCTCTCTCACCTACCACTCAGTTGCAATTCAGTTAATTGAGTTATCTTTAGTTCTTTCCTTGATTTAAGGAAAGTCTAGCTCTCAACTGACTGTATCACTCCGATGGACCTCCAGTGAGACTAGACTTCCCATTCTGACTCCATTTATCTCCTCATGCGCCCTCTACTAAGCCTCCTTCATTCAGTTAGTGCCTCCATGTGCCAGTTACACTCAGTCACACCTACCACACTCAGTTAGACTGATGGTTGACAGTTACTTGTGCATTGATGACTCCACCGATGATGAGATAGACTTCTAGTTGTGCTTTGATGACACTACAGTGATCTTTTGATCACTCCATGAAGGCTAATTCGAATTTCCACCTTGGCATTCAAATCCTCATGCATTGTACTACTCATTTGTCCATATTGTGATTAATGAATTAGTGTGTGTGAAGTTATTTTGCTTCTATCCGAGTTCTACTGTATTATTATTATGTTGCTGATTTTACTGCATTGACCACTCTTAATCTTATTCCTAACTTCTTTCATTGTGAGGTATACATTAGCTCTTAGATCTGCTGTGAGTATTTTCACATGGTATCAAAGCATGTTGAGAGTATTGTTTATCTCCATTCCTGAGAGTTTTTTGCAGGTTATTATCCAGATTTCGAGTGCAGCAGTTTCTGCATTTTTGCAGCAGTAGCAGTTGCAGATATTTTCTATTGTTTTTGTAGGTCTTCTACAACTTCCATGTATTCAGAAGAAATTACTCCTCTTTCTCCATTCAACTATGATGAATGGAAACCACATATGATAGCACATTTGAAGAGCCATGATCTCTTTGATTATTGTTTTGAAAGAGAGTTCGAATCCTCTGAGAGTTTGAAGAAGAGAATGACTGGTTAAATAAAGGTGACAGTGTCTATGCAGCAATGATGTATGCTATGTCTCGTTGCATGTTTACACACTTCATTGATTCTGCTGAATATCCAATAGAGCTATGGGCCCAATTGGATGAAATGTTTGGCAAACAGAATGAAGGGATTGGTCCAAACCCTTTCGAGAGAAATCCCAGTGATGCATTCACTTTCCTTGATGATCTCATTGATGATGAATCAGTATTAAACATATCTCATATTGAAGTTGTCCACAAAGAAGAAGAACTTGCAGATTCTACACGCATGCTCCAAATTTCTTCTATTTCGAATTCTGTGCCAGCTCACACTCTAGAAACTACAGAGGTTCCTAAATCCTCTCTTGCACCAGAGTCTGTTGGTTTGCATCATGATCTCATGAATGTTTCAGAGGTTAAATTAGCCATTGGAGGTAATGCATTCGCTCTCCTTGATCAATCACCTCTTATTTACTACTATATGATAATTATTTCATGCTTTCAAAAGGTTATTGAAGATCATGGTTTTGATCTCACCTCTATTGGTTCAAAGGAGATCTCAAGAAACCATTGCCATTCGCTTGGGATAATTTCTCATGCATTTACTGGTTTTGATCTCACCTCTAATGGTTCAAAGGAAATCTTAAGAAACCATGATTCAAGTCTTGGATCTGATTTGGATTCCAAGCAATCACTACTTGGGATACTTTTTCATGCATATGATGGTTTTGATCTCACCCCTGCTGGTTCAAATGAGATCTCAAGAAACCATTTATCAAGTCTTGGAGCTGATTTGGATTCCAAGCAATCACTAATATTTGATGGTTCTTTTGAGCATAATCTCACCCATGATGGTTCGAAGGAGAAGACAAAAGACTATCTACACATTCATAGATTTGATCCTACCTCAACTAATTCGAATCACAGGTTCAAGGATCATCCTCATACCTTTGGATTTGTTCTCATCACATTCGATCTGAAGAGCAAGTACAAGCACATGCTTTTTGAGCATGATCCACTTCTTCCCAAGAAGAAGATACCTCCAAACATATGACCAAGCATCACACCTGCTTGAGTTTGGAGCATTTATTTTTGTGTGTGCCTTACAGTCTATTTTGAGGGGGGTATTTTTCCCATGAGGTTTTCCCCATTTCCTCGGTTTATTGAATGTTATTATTATTCATTGTATTGGGTGACCTTTGGTCTCAGTTACCAGGGCCCAGGATGGATTAAGGGGGGGTTTTAGGATATTCCTATACTCCATCCTAGTCCTACCAGTATTTCCATTATTTACATTTTCAGTCTTGCATGCATTTCTGCATGCAGCATGCATTTCTGCATGCAGCATGCATTCTGCATGTAGCATGCATTCTGCATGCATGCATCCCAGTCATCAGTCCTAGCACCTAGCCCTCAGTTAGCCAGCCCCCGGGAGCTTCTCACTGATCAATTTTATCCCTCCTAGATCTTAGTGCGCCCTTCTTCCTTTATTTAAGGAAGCCACTCGTCCTCTCTCACCTACCACTAAGTTGCACTTCAGTTAATTGAGTTATCTTTAGTTCTTTCCTTGATTTAAGGAAAGACTGGCTCTCAACTGACTGTATCACTCTGATGGACCTCCAATGAGACTAGACTGCCCATTCTGACTCCAGTTAGCTCCTCATGCACCCTCCATTGAGCCTCCTTCATTCAGTTAGTGCCTCCATGTTCCAATTACACTCAGTCACACCTACCACACTCAGTTAGACTGATGGTTGACAGTTACTTGTGCAATGATGACTCCACCGATGATGAGATAGACTTCTAGTTGTGCTTTGATGACACTCCAGTGATCTTTTGATCACTCCATGAAGGCTAATTCAAATTGCCACCTTGGCATTCGAATCCTCATGCATTGTACTGCTTATTTGTCCATATTGTGATTAATGAATTAGTGTGTGTGAAGTTGTTTTGCTTCTATCCGAGTTCTACTGTATTATTATTCTGTTTCTCATTTCACTGCATTGACCACTCTTAATCTTATTCCTAAATTCTTTCATTGTGAGGTATACATCATCTCTTAGATCTGCTATGAGGATTTTCATAGGTGGAAATATCTTTCAGAAGACAAGTCAGAAACTAGTGAAAAATGACTAGGTTTGAGAGGAGACTTAGGTGAACTGATTGGAGATTGCACTAATGAAGAGGTGGAGGTTTCTGATTCTAATATATCAGAATGTGAATCAAAATCAGAGACATAAGAAGGATTTTTCACTCTAGTAGTCAAAGCATAAGCATGATTACCTTTGAGAGAGGCTTGGAGACAGTGTTCTTGCTTTACAACAAGTTTGCCTTGTTATTTTCTTGCAAAGTCATGAAAATCTATGTTATGCTCTTCAAGCATCTTGGCCATGATGTCCAATTTATTTTTGAAACAATATTTCTAAGGATGAGTTCCTTTGAAGCAATAAGAACACTTGGGCTTCTCCTTCTTCATCTTCTTGGATTTGGAATCTTCATCTTAGTCCTCTTCATCTGACAACATATTTTGTTTGGATTTGTCATTCTTGAAACTCTTTGCTCCATCAGCAACAAGTGAAAATTCCTTGGAGGGTGTTAGATCCCTCATTTGGACTAGCTTGTCCTTATCCTTAGTGAGCGAATCAATGAATGCATCCAAGGTCGGCATCTTCCAATTGGGAACTGCAAGTTTTGTAGTATGAAAAGTAGACACAAATACTGAGTATTCAGAGCTCAGTTTTGACATAATGGTAAGGATTAGCTGCTCATCCTTCTTATCTATGCCACATTGCTTGATTTGAAGCACCAGGTTCTTGAATTTTGATATGAACTCTTCCATTGAATCTAAATTACTTGGACTAAGTGAGATCATCTCAATCTCCAATAAATGACCTATGAGCTCGTCCTGTTTTCCAAAGAGAGACTCTAGCTTTGTCGACACTTGATTTGGAGTGGATAGAGAGTCAATATGGAATAGAATATCTAGAGATACAGAGAGACAAAGTAACCCATAAGCTTCATCATTCCTATTGAACCATTTGGATTTTAATGCAACAGTTCTTGGCTCAGTTTCAAGCCCCATAGTGACTCTATACAATCCTTTACTTTGAATTCGGATGATCATATGCGCCTTCTAGTCAAAGTAGTTGAAGGGAGTGAGAGTCACAGCTTTTGCTTAATTTTGATCCATACTGATGCGCTCCTGGTGATGGAAATACTTTGCAAAAAACACTCTGGAAATTGTTTTGAATCAATATAGCTTTGATACCATGTGAGATTTTCAATGGCTTAGATCTAGATTCAATAAGACAACTTCACATGGAATATTTATGAGAATGAGAGAAGAAGAATAAAGAAGATAATTTGTGGAAAAAAATCTGTATCTTATTCATCAATATGATTACAATATATAATACATCTTCCATGTAGAAAATCGAATGCCTTAGAGGCAAGTTGAAAAGCACAAAAAGAAAAGGCTTACAAAAGGCAAAAAACCCCCTAGGTGTCAAAAAACACTTTCCTAAACAATCTAAAGTCTCATGAATTGGATGAATATGGTATGGAAGCTCATGAGTGAGGCAAATGGAATGTAATTCTGGCTTTAGGAGAGAAGAAAAGATGTGGAGGTCGAATTTCCCAAGTGGTAAGAGTTTCCAAGTCAACTAGCTTTTCCTTATCCACTAGAAAGTAGAAAAAATAGGATAAAGCTATCTAAATCAAGAAACTGTCTTTCTAATTCATGAATATAATAAAATCAGACAAAATCCAAGGAAATATTATCCAGAATATATCCAAATTCTTTTTGGTGAATTAGGATAGCATGTGGTCCACTAAAAGACAAAACTGACCCTATTTACCTAGTCAAAACTTAAGAAATTAATCATAAATGATTAATTAATTATATTCTAAGTCTAAAGTGGTATAAGTGGGTTTTTTAATACTCCAACGCATATACACAAAAGAAAGAAACTTTGATAGCAACATGGGAATTTGACTATATAGATCGGATAACTCTCCAATAATATAACTCCATCCAAATTTACTTGCAAGATGATCACCACAAAGTAAGTAGATTATACAAGTAGAAATTGCATGACTTCGTGGATCTTTAACCATGTTTTTTAATATCGGTATCCTCGCCATGGAATAGAGTTTCTTACTAATTGTTTATTAAATAGATATATTTACAATGGAAGACTCGTATCATTCTCCATAGCCAAGCTTATCTATGGACAAATGTAGTTGCAATGTGCACCAGCATAGATCCATCTTAACTCTAGATCTATCATGCACCGATAGGGATCAAATCCCTCGAAGTGTAAACATTTTTTAGAGTGCAAAGACTTAAGGAAAATTTTGCACCTTGAAAGTTTTGATCCCTATCGGTGCATGATAAATCCATAGTTAAGATGGATCTATGTTAGTGATAAAACTATATTAAATAAAATCATAAAAGATGAACGCCATCACCATTATATAAAAAAAAAAACCATGTAATTTGCAAAGAGGTAAAGATAGATAAATTACATATATCCATATCAAGTAATTACTAAAGCTATATCAATTAGTAAATTAGATAATATATGACATGGTTGAAAATAGGGAGAACTTCATACTTGGATAGTGAGAATGTTCCACGCACAATCGTATAGCAAGAACTATCCAAGTTTCATTAATTTTTTAAGTATTAATTCATTGGAATATATAATATATTTTTATTTTGAATTGTAGGTTAGGGTCAACATTGTATTTTATTTTTACTTTATATATATATATTTTTTAAAGTGCCATGTGTCAACTCTAGGTTGAGCACGGAATTACTCTTCTCCCCCATATGAGGTTGTAGAAAGCACCTTTCGATGCAATAATTTTTTTTACTTTATATTTTATTATTTTATTAAAGTTCCATATGTCAACTCCAGGTGGAGCACAGAATTATACTTCTCTTCCATACTAGCCTATATAAAGCGTCTCTCGGTGTAATAAATACATACAAAGAGTGTGGCTTTTGTGCACTGGCTTCTTCATTTAATTTGTAACCTTTTCCAGCCTAAACAAAACACTAAATGTGATTAAATACAAAAAATTAAATTATATGCCTATAAAAGGGATAAGATCAAGCCCTTTATTATCTTGTTGAGATGTTGGAGTCAATAATTTATTTACATTTCATTATATTTGGTACATAATAAATAATGGAGCAAACTAGAATATTTTATTATTTTCATATATCTAAAGTTGTCTTCTATATAGAATGATCTTATTTTTATAAGCAAAATACAAAATAGGAATTGCCAAGTTTGACTATATCTTCCCCGTTTATTTTAATATATATAGTTAATTGCCTATTATCAAATATTGACAACATTACTATTCTCAACTTCATCCTTTCTTAGGTTTTGTACCAATATCCCATTGCTACTTTTGTTAAGTTAGAGTGTTCAATAGTCTTTCACCATCCTTATAGAGTCAATTAAATTGATATCTAGTAATGTCGTAAAATCCATTATATACCAAAAATAAATAATTAGAAAAACATGTAGGTTGGGCCTAGGTTTAAGGCTTTGTCTCACATGTGCAAGTTGCTCCATGTGGGTTGGAGCAAGATGTAGTACTTAAATGATTTTGGTGAAACAAATACCCCAACTTGTAGTGTTTTAGTTGAAGGATATTTCAATGAATATTGCAAGGAAACTACACTTTGATTGTAAGACTCTCATATTAGGAAATGGCACACTTGTTGCATTGTGATAAGATGACATTGCACGCACGCACAAAAACCTAGGCTCGATCTTTGTCAATAGGAATCTACCTAGTGAGCATGTTTCCGGGCTCTCTTCTACATACACATCATTGTTCAAGAGCACAATGTGTATCTTCTATGCACTTGCATACCTTACCTTGTGTGCACCTCTCATTTGACTCTTCCCATTTTTTCCCCTCAAACACTCAACAATGCATATACTTATTCATTAGATAACACTCCCTCTTAATCATATTTGTTATGTACTTGTAAGAAATTTTCTCGACTCGCTGCCCTTCCCACCAACACCCTAAATAAGTACCCTCCCAATATACCTTAGTGTAGTGTCTCTCTATGTATTTGAATTATTGTCCACTCAATTTCTTTGCATACATCTTCGTTCCACCTGGGATAGACATATTTTATTAAATTGTCCATGAAACTGAATGACCATACTACAAGACAACAAAGTTTACATTTTGTGCAACATTTTCTAAGATATTAAAGAAATAGATTACGATAATCAAATATGGTGGTGTGCTCAATTCTCTTGAATAGTGCCACATGGATAAGAATCACTAGAAGAAGGCACTTTGTGAGACATTACCCAAAACAAAAGCTGGAAGTTGGATTTAAAGTGTAATTCTTTGGAATGCTAATAATCATGCAAGCTATCTTCTTCTTTTTCACAACACTACCTATTAACTTTTAGCAGAGGTTGGGGACTTATTTCCCCAGTGGTCCTAGCATGCTAGCACTATTTGTCGAAATCAATTATCTATCGAAATCAAGGTTGATTGGGGTCGGATTTAATGAAACGATCACTCTTAAGACATGTTGTTTTAAGGATTCTCAAGTAGAACTCAAACAATGTACATTAAGAATCGAACATGTAGTCGCAATACACTCCTATTTGATCAACTACCAAACCAAAGTCTAACCAACTTACAAGCTATCTTATTATGACAACTATTATATATCCCTAAGATTTATTTCACATAACTATTTCCTAATGTGTGTGTTGTGAATAATTTACATATATAACATTTTTAAAACAAAAGCAATTTATGAGACATTTACATGCATCACAACTTTACTTTTTAGGTTTCTAAGTGAAAATCAATCATTTTGATTTCATCCATAATACTTTCCTCCTCCTTTGAAGGATTGTTTAAGTCAATCATCACATTAATGGCGTGCAAAATCCCTAAGGAGGCGTGACCATATGTTGATATTTTTTAATATTATCTAATTAATTTTTATTTTTTAATATGTTGTGGTCGGATAATAGGTCGCCTCCCCAACTTTCATAATGGATTGGTCAATCAAATGTATTGCAAATTATTATCGAAAGCATAATATTTTTAATATAAAAAGTAACGAGGGGATTTTTAAAATTTTAGTGGAATCTTCAAACTCCTTTGCCACTTGCGTGGAAGATGGAGAAGGTTGAAATTTCCACCCTCCTTATTAAAGCATAGTAGCATAATTCGGCCGTATTAGTACTTCCTGTACGGAAATTCGGAACAAATTCGAATTCGCTGAATATTCAATGTAGGTAATACGGATATGGATTATTAGTGGACATTTAAATTTTGAAAACCAATTTAAAACAAAACAATTCTTTTTTAATTATTTAAACACTATCAGTAGAAATACCATTCAATTTCATACTTTCTTATTAAAATAACTATTAATAAGTAGTTTTCAACTCTGACACTTCCATATAGGAAGTTGTTGAGATTTTATATATATATTTTTAAATATAGATTAAATTTTATTATATAAATGTCTATGTATATATATGGTATATTTGTAAATATTTGATTAAAATACTATATATAAGCAAGCTACTTCCGTATTTTACCCGTATTAGATATTTTCATTACGTATTTTTTCCGTATCGAATCGTATTCGTATCCGTATTCGTACTCGAATTATGCTACTATGTATTAAAGTAGTATTTTAAAGAAGAAGTGGTTTTCATAGCTTTTAATAAAAGCAAAATAATAGCATAGTATCTTATTATGAAAGTGGTATTTAATTATCTTAATGCATAAATTATAAAGTTATCTTTATAGCGTTTAATAAGGTATTGGTATTTATATATTATTAGTACATACCTGTTTTGTTTTTGTTTGGAGAAGGTTGAAATTTCCACCCTTCTTATTAAAGTGGTATTTTAAAGTAAAAGTGGTTTTCATAGCTTTTAATAAAAGCAAAATAATAGCATAGTAACTTATTATTAAAGTGGTAATTAATTATCTTAATGCATAACTTATAAAGTTATCTTTATAGCGTTTAATAAGGTATCGATATTTATATATTATTAGTACATACTTGTTTTGATTTTGTTTTCAGCATATATTATAGTAATCAATTTGTAGTTTTTTTCTTCTTCTAATATTAGCGTTAGTTTAGGAAAATTGAATTAATAATATTAAATTGTTTGCTTAGAGTTGATAAGTTTCAATTTTTTATAGTTTTTGTTTTAGGTAGTATAATTATGGGTTTTTGTTTTCAGCATAGATTATAGGAATCAATTTGTAGTTTTTTTCTTATTCTAATATTAGTATTAGTTTAGGAAAATTGAATTAATAATATTAAATTGTTTGTTTAGAATTGATAAGGTTCAATTTTTTATAGTTTTTTGTTTTAGGTAGTATAATTATATTAGTTTAGGAAAATTGAATTAATAATATTAAATTGTTTGTTTAGAGTTGATAAGGTTTAATTTTTTATAGTTTTTTGTTTTAGGTAGTATAATTATGGGTGGGGAAAATTTTAGGGGGGAAATTTAGCTATGGGTTATTTTTAGAGGTCAATTTATAGAATTACTACATATTGGGTCAAAATTCGATGAAATATGGACAAAATATTTGTTGTTGCCGAAAATACTTCAAAATCATGAATTTGTTTTTCGCTGTGCCCCAATGTTCGTCAAACTTTTGACAAATTATTACACATGTCTGAAATGGTATATACCCATTTGGTAGGTAGCAACGATCGTCGAATTTCTATTTTGGTCAACGTTAACCATGTTTGACGATCGTCGGAAGTTCGACTATATAAACTTTATAAATAATGTTATTCACAACACGTTTAGACAAATTTGCTATAGTTGCGACATGAATTTCTCTCTTCATTATTGGACGCATGAAATAGTAAATTATTCTATCAAATACTTGTTTAACACAACCAAATCTTGATCTACATAGCTCGATTTTTACAATTTGAAGATTAGTATTTTTTAATTTTTGTGTCTCCTTTAAGATATTTAGTCCTATACTTATGGCATAGCAAGATCATTTGTACTTGTAATGTTTCAATGGATTTTGTTGTAATAGGTAATTACAATGCCAACTCGATAAGAATTAACAACGCTTGGTAAATTAAAGAGGCGAATGGTGACTATGGGTGATGGGAAATGCTATTGCCCCTGTTGTGAATGCAAGGGCTTTAATGGAAAATGAATTTTATTAAGAACAATTGAAAGACATTGTAGGGAGCATGGGCACGTTGAAGGGGGGTTATGAATATTGTCCCATGGTAAGTTATTCATTAAAGGTCTTTGCATATATTATTGATTGTTTTAATAATTTTT
Source organism: Larix kaempferi (assembly GCA_027924585.1). NCBI lineage: Eukaryota > Viridiplantae > Streptophyta > Pinopsida > Pinales > Pinaceae > Larix > Larix kaempferi. The sequence goes on along the minus strand of BSBM01000267.1, from coordinate 15,326,181 downwards.
TCTTTCTTTTTAATATTTGTTATATACTCTAATTTTATTTCATTGCTTGTATTATTTGTAAAGAGAAATCATCCTATGTATCTGACACCGCTTAGTATGTCAATTCGAAATAATGTTGTACAAGCTGAGGAAGATGGTCGTATGGATAATGCAGATCATGTTAATCCTATGGAAGAAGATGACACTAATAATATAGTTGAGGAAGACAAGACAAATATATTGATCCAAGACTTCTTTACTGCCCCCATGGATGAGGCCAAAAACTTGGATGAGGAAACTTATGGTGTTTTTGATGTTCTTGTGCTCGCCACTTCCATAGAACCCCTTCATGAAGGAACCTCAATGTTGTATTGTTGTTGGTGATCTTGAAGGTATCGAATGGTTTGTCCAACACAGGTCTCACATAGATCTTAAGGTACACAATACAATTCATCGCATATACATAAATGTCGACTTCTTTTTATCTATTTTTTGTGTCAATTGATACGTAACTTAAGGATGCAATATGTATATTGATTACTATTATTTACATTAACCAATTATTTTTTTATATTGTCATAAATTGATAGGTGAATTTTTCTTACCATCACCAAATGAGTTATCTCGCACCTACCGAGAATTATCTAGCATTATGAAAGATATTGGAATGTATAATCAGGCTATTGATGCATGTCCCAATGATAATATTATATCTTATGGAAAATATGCATCGGAAACGAAATTCCCCCAATGTCAAATCAATAGATATCAAACTGATCAAGTAACAAATAAGGTGCCTCACAAGGTTCATTGTTATATTCCCACAATTCCACGTTTGCAACGATTGTTCAGGTGCAAAATCATAACACAGTTTATGGATTGCCATGCACGACAAAGAAGTGAAGATGGTGTTATTCAAATGCTTGCAAATGGTTCTATATTTAGGAATATCAAATAAAGATGGTTTATTTTTAAAGACGAACCTCGTAATCTTAGGCATTCATTAGCAGCTAATGGTGCCAATCCATTTGGTGAGGCGAGGTCTATGTACTAAGTGTGGCTTATTTTTGTTATAAATAATAACCTTCGTCCTTGGATGTCATTAAAGAGGGAGCACACAATGTTGGCAATGATTGTTCCAAGTATTTTTTTATAATGATATTTGTGTTTGAATGTAGCATTTAATTTGTCTTGTTCATTGCTTAATTTATCTCTCTCTCTCACACACACAAGGTAGTAATTATGTGTGCTTTCAACCAATTAAGCAAGTACCAAGTGAAAGATATGAATGTATATATTGAGCCTCTTGTCGACGATCTACTAAAGTTATGGGATGGCATCACTATGTACGACATCTATAGACCAATAGGTCAAAGAAGATTTCAATTCCATGCAATGCTTATATGGACAATTCATGATGCCCAGGGATAACACATTTAAGTGGTATGCAACTACTATTGCACTTCAATAGTATAGAATTTTGTGATAGTATAATAATGCATACTTTTTTAATAATTCATTGTTATATAACTAATACTGGCATTAATCCATATCTTGCAGGTCTTCAAACAAAGAGTAAATTTGCATCTCCAGTTTGTGGTCCTAGGATGAAATCTCATCGTTCAAGCAGTTTAGGAAAGAAGGTGTTTGATGAATATAGGAATTTCCTCCCTAAGAACCATACATATTGAACAATCGATAAAAATTTCTTCAATGGGAAAGAAGAGACTGCAATAAAACCACAAACAATGACACCTCATCTATGGAAGTTGGAATATAATAAAAATCATCGATGTAAGCAAATTGTCTATGTATCATATGCAATGTTTTACAACTGTGATTTGTGTTGAATTCTCATGTCTACCATATCTAACAATTATTGTTTGTAATTTCATTTACGTATCATAAATCTTGTCATCAAGGTAGTGATCAACTTCCATGAGGAATGAAAAGTTACCCCAAACAATTCAGTAGGTTGTCATACTATGAGCACCTACAAATAGTTCATTTGTTTGGTACAATGCATATCGGGAAGAACATAACATAAATGTTGTGGAGAATCTTAGATGGAAGGACTGAAAACAGAAAAAATTCTCAAAATTTGTAGTGACATTCAAGAAGCCAATCATGCAATGCAAAATATGATTGATTCAAATAGAAATGGAGTATACCAGATTAGTCTTCCATGGTTATTTACAGACCAAGAAAGAAATGTTGTAAAAGAGGTCATTCAGAAAATTAGATTTTTGACAGGATTTTCTTCAAACATAAAGAATATCTTAACAAAGCAAGGTGATTTTGGTGGAGTAAAAGCTCCTGACCGACATACCTTCATTAAGGTAATTATTCTGGTAGATTTCTACATAGATTGTTAGTAATTATTTTAATCTAATTTAATTTTGTAATACTTCTTTTAATCTATTTTTGAAAAAATATTGATTCTTTTTTTGTTACAGCATGTTCTTACTCCATCTCTCCTTGATAGATTTGATAAAAACATAAAACAAATTATATATGGCATTGGAAAATAATGAGGCAAATAACGTTTTATATGTAAAAATTTTGTTGCACAAGTTGTTGATCACGTGTTTTACTTGCAATGTATATATTGTTTATGTTGAAACCTATGTTTTGCTTGTATTATTTGTAGGTGGTTGTCATCTAAAGAAATCCATAAAGAAGACATGAAATATTGAAGGATAAAAATTCCCCAACTAATGTGTGAAATGCAAAAGTATCTACCTCCAACATTTTTCAATGCGCACGAGCGCTACCTCATACACCAAGTTGAGGATATTGAAATGTGTGGACCTATACACACAAGGTCAATGTGGATGTTGGAGAGGCACTTGAAGTCATTGAAGGATTTGGTTAGACAAAGGGCACATCCTGAGGGTTCTATGGTGGAGGGATATATGGTATATCAATCCATGGTGTATGCTAGTCAGTATCTTCCTAAGTTAGCAATAAAAATTAATATGCATCTTATTTGGGATGCCGAATCCATGAAAATATTTGAAGGTCAGGAGGTGCCGCTTAGGAATAGTAGACCGAGGAAAGTGGAAGGTACTTATACATTAGATGGTTGAGATATATATAAATACTTTACATTTTTAAGTTTTATCTATATTGCATTTATTTAATTTTTACTATTCCATCAATTATTAATATTCTTTATTCTTATTAATTATATTATTTTCTCATGCAGTCAGTAGAGAGTGGGATGCACTACATTTATACATTGCAAACAATGTTTATTGGAGGAAGGAGTGGATAGAACAATGTATACATCATGATGGTCGGTTATCATGGGAAGGGGTGGCTACATTAGTTACAAGAGCTGACTACAATGAAGATCTGGATTTTCTCCAGATTGGCTTAGTTTTGTGTGGTTTTTCAGGATCCTCATTTTTGTTTTCTTTTTTGTTGCTTGGTTTTTTAACTAGAGACCCTTCTCTGATCAAGTTAGCGCTTGGGAGGGGTTCTCTTTTTTAGTTTTGGATGTATATTTTTTATTCTGGCGGTACAACTGGAATTATGTCGGCTGATCGTCAGTGTGGTCCTGACACCCCTAGAAGTGGTGGGACTTTGATAAGGATTGATGGAAACTTGCAGAAGGGTTTTAGGGCCACCGCTGGAAAATTTTGGGTTAACCCCGATGTTTAGGTTGATTTTATGGCGAGCTCAATTAACCCTCAACTTTTTTATAATACTTCGTGAAAACATTACAATCTTAACCCTAATTAGTTAATTTCTTTGAGCTGTAGAGATCTCAAGTATTCTTCCTCCCTTATCCGATGTTGTGACCCTGCAGAGACTCACAGTAGGCCCTCTCTGGCGAACAAGCTTTAAGCAGGAGGGCGTTAAAACTTCAAAAGGTGAAACGAGTTTGAAAAATTTGCGTCTTGGGTAAGGATATTACGATCAATATGGTTTTAAGTTTGGAAATGCGTGTTCTATTGGGTCAACTTGATTTCATTAAAATATCAATAACTGATATAATTGACTGGATAACAAATAAGTGGAAGCCATTGATCGATTATGTGCCGAAGGTTACGATGTTAGTTAACGGATGGATGGTTTTCCATTTTCTTTTTGAAGATAGTTTACAAAATATTTTTAACAAGTACTAGATAATTGGTAGGGTTCGCTTGTGTTATGTAAGTGGAATCAAAACTTTGACCCCAAGAAAGAGAATTTGAAGTGAAGATACCTTTGGGTATATCTTCCAGGTTTTCCATTACATTGTTGGTCTTTGGAAGCATTTAAGGTTGTTGCAAACAGTATTGGATGCTTGATTTTGGTTGATGAAGAAAATTTATTGCCTACTAAAAATATTATGTGGGGATCTTGGTGGATTTGGATGTCTCGGAGAGACTACCAGAGGAAATTGAGATCCAGTGGGATGGGGGCTCTTTTATTCAGCATATGGACTACTAGCGGGTTCCTTTTGGTTGTCTACAGTGTAGGGAAACTGGGCATCGTAGATAGAATTTCCCGGATCTCAATCCTAAAGGATTTAATGCTCCTTCTGTCTCCTCTCCAACACTTGGCATTTCACCAGAACTGGACCTGGAACTCAAGGAGACTCTTCCCTTGGATGTTGATTCTGCGGCTGGGGTGCTTCGTAAGTTCCAATCTTCTTTACCCCTCTTAATTAAATTTATTTCATAGAAATATATTTTAGATGCTATTCTTCCTAGTTTAAATCAAGGTTCTTTGGATTATGGGGTTTTTTCCTCGAGAAAAATTCGAGAAGGGTCACACTTTGAAGGAATTTCTTTTGACCCTAATTTTATGGGGGTGGAAGGTAGGGATGGTAGTGGTTGTCGTGATGATGGTTTTATTTCCTTCCTTTTGCCTTCCAATAGAATGGACGACTCTCCGACAGAAAATTATGTGCCTTATGAAGGTTTGAAGGGAGGTATTCAGACTTTAGATTTTCCTCCCCTTGGATCTAGTAAAACTCCTTTGGATATTGAAATTACTCCATCGCCTCTTATGTATAATATGGAATCCAATGTCTCTAGTCATTCTCCTTCGACTTTCTCTCCTGTAAGGGAAGGTATTAGAGGTAAGTTGTTATCAAATTTTTCAGTCATTGCCAGTGAGGATCCAGATTTAATCCCTATTGCTTCTATTTGTTGTGATAATGTCACTATCAGAAAGAAAGAAAAAAAGGTAAGAAAGGGAAGGAGGGGGGTTTCGATCTCAGGGATCCAGTCCTTCAACCTAAATTGATTAATCCGAATATTTCTTGTTTGTTTTCCAAAGGTCTTTCTTCTTATCTGTTTGATGAAACTGTTGGGGCACTTAGACATGAAACCCCCAGAACCTAGTTTCTTAATGAATCTTCTTACTTTCAATATCCAAGGGATTGGTAGTTCTCCCAAAAGAACTACACTAAAAATACTTATGGAGATAGTTAAACCCGGGGTTATTCTGTTACAGGAAACTATGTCCCCTTCTGTCAAGGCTTGTGAGTTTGTTTTAAATATTTTTCCATCTTGGAATTGTTGTGGCATAGATGCAGTAGGTATGTCAGGTGGATTATTAATAGCTTGTATTCTCAGGATTACTAATTTCAATCCTTTTGCATCTGCAGCTGGTATTATTTTGGAAGGAAAATTCAGAGAGTTGGAAAGAAAAATTAGACTGCTGAATGTATATGGTCCCTATAGTCAAATGAATTTTTTTGGGGATCGTATTGCATATTCTGGGATTTTGAAGGATTCCTCTCTAATAATGGGAGGGGATTTCAATCTCACTCTTTCATCTGCATAAATTTGGGCTTGGGTAAAGTTGTGGACCCCTTAGTTGATTATGTTTAGTCTCTTTTTGAGGAATCAAATATATTTGATGTTGTTCTGAATGTATTATGTCATACTTGGTCTAATGGACAAGTAGGGAAGGCAGGTATATCCAAGGGACTTGAATTTTTTTTATGGAAGATGACTTAAGAAATGTGATGAGTAGATTTAGATTGTGGGCCATACCATCGGGAGTCTCTGATCATAAGGCTGTAGTGTTGCAACTAGACTTCGGTGAGACTAACACTCTCTTTCCCCTTAAGTTCAATCATACCTGGCTAGATAAACAACCTTTATGTGATTTGGTTAGACGCAGTTGGATATCTTCATAAAAGTTGGATAATTTTCCTCCCATGCTGAAACTAGTCAAGAGGCTAATGATTCTAAAAAAGGATTTGGCTAAATGGGACAGAGCCAAGAAAATGGAAAACAAATTGGAATTATTTCAAATTGAGAAGGAGTTGGAGAAGGTATCGGGAAGAGTGGATGATTGTTTATTCTCCTCTGAATACAAAGAAAATCTTGTTCTGCTAGAGTACAGGAAGGCGGAAATTTTAAGGCAAGAGGAAGAAACTTGGAGACTTAAGAGCATAGATATATGGTTATCACAAGGGGATAGTAACACCAATTTTTTTCATAATTTTTCTAGTTAGAGAAGGCTGGTAAATTCCATTTGGGAGGTTAGAGTAGAAGATGGGTATTTTTTTTATGATCAGGTTTCCATTGAGAAGGAAGCGATAAATTATTTCAAATATATATATAATCAAAATACCTCTACCAATTTATGTTATTAGTTGAAAGTACTTAAACATTACCCTATATTTTTCTTTGAAGAAGACAAGATCAAGGTTGGGGCTGAAGTTAGACTAGAGTAGGTTAAATCAATTCTAAGAATTTTGTTAGAAAAAATCCTAGGTCCAGATGGCTAGACAATGGAGTTCTTTCTCCATTATTTTGATCTGGTTGGAAAAGATTTGGTTGTTGTAGTGGAAGAATCTAGAGAAAAGGGGTATGTTCCTGGTAATATGAATTCTACTTTTATTGTACTGATTCCTAAGAAGGATAGACCATAATATTTTGATGATTACATACATATTTCTCTTTGTAATCTAGTTTATAAAGTCATCACCAAGGTCATTGCGAATAGGATAAAGCCTATTCTAGAGAAGAAAATTTCCAAAGAACAATTTGGCTTCCTATCAAATAGGAAGATTTTGAATGTAGTGGGAGTTGCTCAAGAATGTCTCCATTCTATCAAATCTAAGAAATTGCAGGCATTCACCCTTAAAATAGATTTGATCAAAGCTTATGATAGGGTGGATTGGTCCTTTTTGAAATTTGTTCTGGTTCAGATTGGGCTTCCCGCTGATGCCACTATTTGGATCATGGTCTATATCACTTTTGCTAATTTTGCAATCATAGTAAATGTATCTCCTATAATTTTTTTTTAAAGCTAGAAGAGGTCTTCGTCAAGGCTACCCATTGTCTTCAGTGTTGTTCCTCCTTGTGACTGAGGGCTTTAACATTCTTATCGTCTCTGCTAGATAGGACAAGCATTTTAAAGGTATAAACATCTCTAAATTTCTTTCTATCACTCATCTTTTCTTTGTGATGTTGTTCTTATCTTTGGGAAAGGTTCTGTTGATGAGCGGGCTTACTTCAAGGAATTAATTCAGTCCTTTTTCTCATTGTTGGGAATGATTGTCAGCCCTAAAAAATCAATTTTTCTATTTATGTTTTGATCTAGGAATTAGGAATAAAATTGAACATATTTTTCCATACAAAATGGATGAATTCGATTAAGGTGTCAAATACTTGGTATTTTTCTTAAATCCAAATGTGTACAAAAAGGTGGAGTGGTCATGGTAACTTAGGAAGGTGGATAGGCAGATTAATATTTGGGATTTCAAATTCTTATCTTTAGGGGTAAGACTTATATTAGTGAAAGCTATTATTGAGAGTATCCCAGTTTAATGTATGTATTTATCAATGGTTCCATCTTCAATTCTTGTGTCTATATTCTGACAAAGAATGTTCCAGTTCCTATGGGAAAGCAATCTGAAATCTAGAAAGTTTCATCTATCATCTTGGGAGAGTTTGTCTCTTCCTAAAAAGATGGGTGGATGGGGCTTAAAACATTTGGGCTGGTTCAATTTGGCGTTGAGTTTGAAAAGATTATTGCGGTGTATTTCAGGGGAAGGATTATGGAGTTTGGTGATCAAAGCTAAATATCTTAAAAGATGGACTGTTACATAGTGGATTCAAAAGCCTGATAATTTTTTTTCTAATCCTTCAATTATTTGGCGAAATTTGATTAATGTTTACTATGTCCCGAGTAAAAAACTTTCTTGGAAGATTGGATGTGGTTCTCAAATAGTGCTGGGAATCGATACTTTTATTGGAGATAAGGGTAACTACACTCTGTCGGGCTCTCTAATCTCTGTACTGAATAGGAAAAATATTCATTACCTCACACAAGCAAGGAGACAAAATTGGTTTGAAGCTGACTCCCTGTATTGGTTTTCCTCTAGCGATTTAGAAATGAATGATTCTCTAGTTGTAGAATGGGACAACTATACTTATATTCTCAATAGAGCTGGTATTGTTTTGAGAAATGAAGAATATAGGATTGCGTGGGAAATAAAAAACTCAAACGGGACTATTTCAACAAAGTTGGCATATGATGTCATTTATTCTGAGTCCAGGATTTGTTCTTCCAATTAGTGGACTTTCTCATTGTGGCAAAGGAAAAATCCTATAGCTATTAAATGTTTTTTATGGCTTTTCCTCAAAGGAAAGATCCTTACTTGGGATGTCTTAATTAAAATGGGTTTCAAAGGTCTAGGTATGTGTGTATTGTGTAGAAACGAATTGGAATCTATCACACATATTTTTGTAAATTATAGTTTTGTCAAGGGGATTTGGGATGAGCTTGGAAGATTATTGAACTTTCATTTCTCTTGGGAAGCCATCAAGCTTCAGGAATGTCTCTACAATTGGTTTATGGCCAATTTCAAGTTTAAATATCTTCCTTTATTCATGATATGGGAGGTATGGAAAGCTCATAATCTTGGTATATTTGAAAATATTGTTCCCTTAGGTTATGCTGTTACTTTTAGAACTATCTCCTGTTGTTTGGATCATTTTAAAGAAAAGATGCCTCCTAAGCCTAGGATCCTCAACAAACCTTGTTTGTAGGATAAATTTCCTTATGGATTTTTCGATGGCACTGAGAGGAAAGGCCTCTATGGTGCCAACATGACCTTGAGTTTAAAATTTGGCCATATAATTAGAATGTGGTTGAAAGGGGGAGCTGGAACAAATAAAAGAGCCGAGCTTTTAGAACTCTGGAGTCTTCTTTGGATGGCTAAAAGAAGAGGTATTGATAGGTTGCAGGTAAGGGAGATTCTAAGGCTATCATTGATTGGGAAAATGGTTTATCAGGTTTGAACATCCTTGCTATTGACCATTGGATTAAAAGGAATAAATATTTGATTTTCAACTTCTTGGATATCTCCTTCAAGCATATCGATAGGGAATTCAACAGGACTACAGATGACCTTTCAAAAAGAGTTGTTGGTGAAATGGATGGTGTTCTTCACTATGGAGATTTTATGGATGAAATATTGATAGATAATGGATCAATTTTTGTTTTCTAGTTTGTTAGTTTGACAGATGGTTAGGTGGATTATGTCCTTTGATGGATCAAATGACATTGTATAAGCATTATAGTAGATTCTTGTATTGGTGTGAAAAAAAGATCTTTATGCACCTTCTAAGCTCTAGTTTTTATCTGTTAAGAAAGGACTGATGTAACTTTGATTTTTATAAATAACAAGTTACTTTTTTTTCTCTGGATTTATTTTTTGCAGAGGGAAATTGATTTAGCAGTACACGGTTTAAAATATAAACAAGTAATCATATTCACCAAAAATTTTAGTTATTTTCCATTATATTGATGTAATTAGAGGTGTTTTTTAAAAATATTTTCTAAGTCAAAATATGTTTTTTAATTGACATTAATTCATTTTTTTATGTGTTAGGCATATTGCAGTTGAAACACCACAAGGATATGTGGTGCAATGGCCATAAATTTTGCATCAAAACATTGGATGACAAGAAGAAAATCACATATTCTAGGATAACTGTAGTCTTTCAGGTCATTAGTGCTTCCTCTAGAAGTGACGTGCATCCAACCGTATTAGAAAATATATACTATGGGTATTTGGAAGATATAATTGATTGCGACTTTGGATCCTTTAAGTTAGTTCTATTCAAGTTAAAATGGTACAGGATATGAATGAATGAATGTGATCCCGGAAGAGTTGCTATTGATCATGCCAATGTATTTACCATGGTTAACACAAGGATGTTTGAACTGGGTACATAAACCTATGTCCTTCAAAGCCAATGTCAGAAGGTCTTCTATTTAGAGGTTCCAAGTAAAGTGGGTTGGTTGTTTTTTGTTAGATATGATCCAAGAGGAAGGTCTGCAAAGTATAATGTACCGGAAGAACATGATATTGAAGAAGAAGATGGTGTAAACGAGCATCATGGGCTAGATGTACTATCAGATGAAGAGGTTGAAGAAGATGACCATCCAAATGTAGATTAAAATGCTCTCGATGATGATATATATGATGAGAATGAAATTGTTGATGATGTTGATGTTTTCAATTCATTCAACATCGATTCTAATGCATCACATGATATAGATGTGGAGTTCGATGAAGAATAATATCAATGTATTTCTTAAATGTATATTAATTATAGGTGTGTGAAGACAAACTAATATATAGGTGGGTGAAAACAATCTAATATATAGAATTCCATATTCCACCCAACTAATAAACTACACCTTGCAAGGAGTTCTATCTTGACAATTTTGGTTGGCGTAGAATTGGCATTTAAAAACTTCGCTTTCTAGCGAAATTCCAAAGATGAGTATGGGGGTGATTTTGATTTGTGATCATACCTCGGAAAAGACAAAGTTTCCTTTATTTTAAAATTATAACCCATTGAAGATATTTATAATTTCTATGTTAATTACCCATAACCTTAAAAATTAAAAACCTTGTTCACTTATCATAGCATTGAATCCCAATGATCAAATGTTGCTCTCTTCTCGAGGTAGGAGAAGGGGCACTCAAAACAACTCTGCCCTTATCATAGTTCCAAAGAAATCGATGGTTTTCCCATGGTATAATTATAAAACCCTAACCCCCTAGACCTATAGACTCCTAACACCTAACCCTATGAAACTCCTAAACCCCCTAACTCCCTAGCCCCTAATTACCCCTAGCCCCTAGCCCCTAACCCCCCAAAAATTTATATTGAAATAATTTAAAAAAAAAATAATATGTGATATATTATTATCACATATAAATTCATATGTAACTCTACCTAAAACCAATTCCTCCAAATGCATCCCTCCTAAATGCATCCACCTTCCTCTAAACTAGTTCACAACCACCTTCCTCTAAACCAGTTCGCAACCAGTCTTAAATCGATGCCCAAATTCGAATAGCAATATGACAAATATTTCTCTATGAAAAAAATCACCAAATCGAAATCAATACCCAAATTAAAATAGCACTAAGTGCAAAATTGTGCGTGGGGAGACTATTAGATGCTTGCAGAGGTAGTTGACTAGTGGGCCGACAATGGAAGCTGCAATGATTAGTAGATTGAGTTAAGATAGGGTTTTCTCAACAATTATGTTGGTAAGATTTCTCTCAGTAACTCGTCCCACATTGTTTTTTTATTAATGGTTTTCTCAGTAACTTGCCCCACATTGTCTTCTCAATAAGGGTTTTCTTAGTAGCTCATCCCATTCACGCCACATTATTTTCTTACTAAGGGTTTTCTTAGTATCTCATCCCACTCATGCTACATTGTTTTCTCAATAAGGTTTTTCTCAGTAGCTCGTCCCATCTATTTTTGATGACTTTCTTATCTCGGTGTACTATGTTAATCGTTTTATTTTCGTTTCAATATCCTCATCTCAAGCCCTTAGTCATGCGACCTTCGACCTAGTTAACACATTCTTCCCTTTAATTATTTGGTCACAAGGTTTCTACCCCCATTCTTAATGTACTCACCTTCTTCTATTCTCCAATATTCCCATGCTCTATTTCCTTAGTTTTCCTCTAGCTCGAATTAGTTTCCCCAGACATAAAATATAGTCAATGCACTAGCTTCCTTGCATGTCAGAGATCACATCACAGCTCTAAAATTTGCACATACTAAAACCCCAAGTCAATTGACTCACTCCATTATATAAAGACTTAAGAACTTCTTCACTCTCTATATGTCATTTTCCCGTGGCTCATATTATTATATCCCACTTCAACTCATCTCTCACTAAATCGATCCTCTATTTATACCCATCGTGCTCAAAAACATGTGGACCAACATGGCGTATTGTTAAACTGTCGGGGACTCATCAATGAACCAATGTTCCACTTGGAATTCATTCATCCAACAACCATCCAAGTCTCATATTGTCATACATATCAAGCTGAAATTCCCTATAACATTGATGCCATATCTACTTGTCTTCTATTCTCCAATATGCCCATGCTCCGTTTCCTTAGTTTTCCTCTAGATCAAATTAGTTTCCCTAGACACAAAAGATAGTCAATGCACTAGCTTCCTCACATGTCAGAGATCAAATCGCACCTACGCAATTAGAACAAACTAAAACCCCAAGTCAATTTACGCACTCCATTATATAAAGAATTCAAAACTTCTTCACGCTTTTCATTCATGCTTTGTACTTCGTCTTCTTGTGGCTCAGATTCTTGCCTCACACTTCAAGGCATCTCTCACTGAATTAATCCTCTATTTATACCCACCATGCTAAAAAACACATGGAACAACAGGGCATATTGTTAAACTGGTGTGGACTTATCAAAGAATCAATGTTCCACTTGGAATTCATTCATCCAACAACCATCCAAGTATCATCTTGTCATACATCCAACTTCCTCTTTTGTCTCATTTGATATTTATTTCAACCTTTGGTCCCTCTACAATGTGAAAATACAATACAAAATATAGATTGAAACTGAAAGGTGTTTTACATCTCTAATATGCAAGGTTACATGAATCACCCCCCCTTGTCTCGATTCCATACCAGAATCTCTTCGGAATCAGGGAATTGGGGATTTGTACCAGATTAATCCTAGAAAAATCGTGAAGTTTGGTTTAGATTCGATTCCGATAATCAGAAACGATTCCTTCCCGAGTGGATTCGATTCTATATTTTGGAATCATGTTTTTTAACTAGGAATTTGAATTGGAAAATAATTTTAGTTTGAACTCAATAATATTAAATGGCAATGTTAAATTCTTAAAGTAAAAGTGACATTTTCCTTATCTTTCATTTTCTATCTGTTTACTTAAATTTTTAACATTACCATTAATTGTTTCAGGATGTTTGAGAGTGGTTCCAACCTCGTCGGTCTTCATATGCAAAAAATAGAATTTTAGATTTCATTCAGAATTCAACAGACTTAATAGTTTTTAGGATATCAGGATTGCAACGTTTCCACTGGATTCTATCATGTATGAGGGTAAGGGATTGGAATTTAGCCAAGCACATCAAATTCCTATGTACCTTGATGTTGGTGGTGTTGATGATTGATTATTGAAGTTGATTCAACTCTCCTGTCATAACCTTAATAAAAACGTACCCTTCAAGAAATAAAAAGCAAGCTTATTAAGCATGGTTCTGAGTCATTGTCGGTTCTAGTTCTAAGCAGAGGGTCACTCGGTCGATTCAAAGTCAAATTCCAAATTTTAAGACATTTGTTATGATGCATGAATTATGATGTATCCAGTATTAGTTACTCAATGTGATTATATGATCAATATCATTGATGTATGTAGCATGTTACATGTATGATGAATTAATGAATAATGTATGTTGTTAATGTAGGAATCCTTGTTGTTAGATATCTAATGTTACATGTAGGATGAATCAATGATTATTGTATGTTGTTAATGTATGAATCCTTGTTGTTAGATATCAAATGTTACATGTATGAATCTATGATGTATTTTGTATGCAATTGAATCATTGGAAAATAATAAATTAGGTTTTTCTATTTTAGAATCCATGATGTAAGATGTTATATGAATCATTTTATTTTTTTACTTTTATATTCTCATTATAAATTAAAAATATAAATATAAATATATATTTATTAAAAAAATTAGGGTTAGGGTTCCAAATCCCCGATTCCTATTTTCAGGATGAGTGACGAATCCATACCAGATTCTTCATCTGATTTCAACCACACCCACGATTCTTGTAACCTTGCTAATATGTGTTCATTAGTTAATTTTTTCAAACATTATATTTTATATAATTAACATACCCTCATTATATATATTGCATATTGGAAACGCTTTTCTTTGTATTGAACAAGATTTGCAAGTATTTCCTCTTTGTGCATTAGAAGTAAATGAAGAAATTTGTAGAGCCATCATGAATGAATTGCCGTCGGAGTCCTATTATGGAGATTTTTCACCCTAGAATGTTTATGTTGATTCAACACATGTTCTCACTATTCAAATTAACCATGGCCGATGGGAACAAGGGAGTGGTATGTCTGTATACATGCTTCTAAATGTACCATGCATGAGTACATTCATCATTGGAAGATATGTCAAGTACACCAATGTAATTCTTACCATCCTCCTTGAAACCTATTTCCCTACAACCTACAACTGGAAGAGAATGCCTGAGAAAGTAATGTTTGTGGAAAAGCGAACCATAGGTTCCCCATGGCATTAGTTTAGCTTGATCACTCACACAAAATTAAAAATGGCTCAACCAAAATTAGATTGGGATTACGATTCCAATGATGATTCCGCTGGTCATCCATTAGGGTGCACTTGTGGGGAAGACGACTATGTATGTTACAATCATGACATTTAGGAATGTAATAAGGCTATTGTTTGAAGACACTTTGTCTATGCAGACAAGGACAAAGCGATCTAGTCTAAATGATGTAGATCTAGAACAAAAAAACCAGGACATATAAAATTTATATGAGAATTCTATATAGGTTCAATACCATGAAAAAAGTCTAATAGGAAAGGATATTGAAGCAAAGAATTTCTCACAAGAATTTATTCAAAGATATACACGAATAAGAAGAAATATTGAAGCAGCAACATAAGAGAGAGGACTCAATTGATGTAAATATCATATCTATATTATTCAACAATATGAATACAATATATAATACATCTTAGGACAAAAAATAGAATTCCTTATAGGAAACTTGAAAATATCACAAAAGGAAGCTTTACTAAAAGCATAAAACCCCGTAGGTGTCAAAAGCACCTTCCAAACCTGTCAATAGGATCACGAATGAGCTAAATATGGTATGGAAGCTAATGAGGGATGAAAATGGAATGTGATGACGAATTTTGGATATAAGAAATAGGTGGAGGTCGAATTGGCCAAGTGGAGACAGTTTCCAAGTCAAACTAGCTTTATCTTATCCACTAGAAAGAAAAAAAAGTAGGATAAAGTTGTCTAAAGTAGGAAGGATCCTTTCTAATACAGAAATAGAATAAAATCAGACATAATCTCAGGAAATCTTATCCAAAATATCCCTAGTGACTCAAGATAGCATGTGGTCCCATAAAAGACAAAAAATAGGCCAACTACATAGTCTAAACCTAGGAAATTAACCATGAAAGATTAATAAATTATATCCTAAGTATAAAGTGGGGCTTTAAATATCCCTGTTGATGTATATGTAACTTCGGAATGTATTTCATCTATGTATTTCATATATATTTATTGTACCCTTATTAGAGATGTGTTATTCCTCTATAAGGAAGTGTCGTCATGTGGATTGACAAGTGTCGCAAGTGTGTATACTTGCCGATGGGTTATTAAACCACCATGTGTGGGGTCGGCCCTGAAATATATATATTATATTGTGGATGTACCTAGCTAGACAAGTCGGCCCCATAAGGTCACTAGGAAAATAGGTTAGTATAAATAGAGATCAGAAGATCTCTATTTAGATCATTCGGAAAGTCATATCTCTCTCACTCAGAAAGTGGCGCACTAGTGAGGAGGAGGATCATCTGCTTCTAGGAGACTATCTCAAGTGTATTTTGGTTGTACTTTGGTTGAGCCATTGCTCTCTCTATCTCCGAGGAAGTTGTGGGGTTTTTCACCTTAGGGTTTTCCCCACTGAAACTCTGTGTCTCTTGTCTCTCATGCTTTTGATTCTTGTGATGCTTGTCATGCTTATTGTGATTGTTATGCATTGATATACTATATATGTTATTCTCTCAATGAAGATCCTAGAGTATTGTGAATTAATGCTCAAAATTTAACATGGTATCAGAGCTAACCTGAGAAGAAAACATTTTGCAGTGACGGAAACTTGAGTTTCTTGTTTATTGGGTTTCTCTCCACAGATTTTGGAAAAGCAGTATAGTAGATTGACTCTACTCATCAAGGAGAATCTATCTGTCCAATCAGAATTCAATTCTGAGCATTTTCATATTTGGCCCTAAAAATTAGGGTTTCCACAAAAATAGGAATTTTTGAAATCGAAAGACATAGCTGGAAGCTCCTTGAAAAAATCAAAGTTTAGAGCTTTGGATCGAGATTTTTGGCTGGGTAGATCTCCGGGAAACTCAAACCCTAATTCAGGGCTCTCCCTAATGAACCCGGGAGGACAAAAAGGAAAATCTGAAGGGTAAATCTTTGATGATCTCAAATTTTGAATACACCAGGCTGATCAGCTCATCAAGGCGCATCTTTCTATCCTTTCAGAAAATTGAAATTCACATTTTGAATTTTTAGGGTTTTTTCGACAAACCCTAATCCGGGACCAGATCCAGTTTTCAACATTTCAAGTGGTAAGACCTAAATATTTTCTATTTCCATTTGAAGTACTCTTTAAGATGTCTCACCACACCAAGCTTGAGGATAAGCTTGAAGGAGCTGATAACTTCCGAGCTTGGAAGTATAAGATTGGGTTAATCCTGGAAGAGAATGAGTTGGACTCATATGTAAAAGAAGACATCCATATCCCAGAGGATGAAGAGGCTAAGGTATTCCATAGGAAAAACTTGGTCAAGGAAAAGAGAATCATTTCTAATTCTATCAAAGACCATCTCATACCCCATGTGTCTTCTCTAAAGACACCCAAGGAGATGTTTGACTCTTTGACCAAGCTATTTGAAGGGAAGAACATAAATCGGAAGATGACCCTGCGGAACCAATTGAAAGGAGTAAAGTTTCAGAATGGAGAAACCATTCAATCTTATTTTTCAAGGGTCTCCCAGATCAAGGAACAACTAGAAGCAGTGGATGAAATGGTGGAGAATGGTAAAGTGGTGATGACCACTCTAAATGGCCTACCCAGGTCATGGGATTCCTTTATTCAAGGAATTTGTGCAAGGAAGAAGTTGATCTCCTTCAACAGATTGCAGGAAGAATGCTCTCAAGAAGAAGCTACGCTTGTGGCTCGAGAAGAAAAGATGGGAAATGAAGATCAAGCTCTCACAGCACATGCCAGGAAAGGCAAGTCCAAGAAGGAATCATATCATAACAGGAGATTCTCACACCACCATTATCATAAAGATAAGAAAGATCTCAGATGCTTCAATTGCAATGAGAAGGGACACTTTGCTTCAGATTGTCCCAAGAAGAAAAAAGACAACAACAACAACTTCAATAAGAAGAAGAAGAATAACAAAAGAAGATATCATGCTCATGCCACCGAAGATGATGAACCCCCAAAGAAGAAGGCTAGGGCAAAAAGTGATAGTGATGATGACTCATCAAATGAAGAAGAATATGTTATAATTTCTGCTCTCACGGGTATTATCTCCCATGGTTGTAATGATTGGTTGATTGATAGTGGGTGGGGCTTCCAAACACATGACTGGGTTTAAGGAATATTTTGTGAATCTATCTGAACATGAATCACCCCATAAGGTGAAACTTGGGGATGATTATCAATACCCAATCAAAGGAAGTGGTGAAGCCTCCTACAACCTAGATTCTGGAAAATATTTGAAGATGAAAGAAGTCCTTTATGTACCCGGGCTCAAGAAGAACCTACTCTCCATCTCTGCATTGGATGCAAAAGGTATGAGGTTTGCATTTGTGGATGGCCAAGTCCTAATGTGGCCAAAGGGAAAGACCATAGATGATGCAGTAGTGATTGGAGAGCAAGAGGGAGGTTTGTATAAATTGAAGGGACAACCTGAACATGCCATGGTACATGAATCCATGGAGCCAAGTGAACTTTGGCATAAAAGACTTGCTCATATGCACTATAGGGCACTTCCAATTGCAAGCAAGGCTGTAGAGGGTCTTCCTGAAATCAAGACCAAACATGAAGGTGTTTGCAAAGGATGTGCAAAAGGTAAGAACATTAAGAAGGCTTTCCCAAGCAGTGAAAGCAAGGTAAAAGACATCCTGGAAATCATCCACTCAGATGTATGTGGTCCTATGTCATCCAATTCTCTGAGTGGATATGTTTACTATGTCTCATTTATTGATGACTTCTCCAAGAAGACTTGGGTATACTTCTTGAAGAACAAAGATGAGGTGTTTGATAAATTCAAGGAATTCAAAACCTTGATGGAGAATCAAACTGACAAGAAGATCAAAATATTTAGATCCGACAATGGTGGAGAATTCACCTCAGGTAACTTCAAGAAGCTTTGTAGTGATTCAGGGATTAAGAGGGAGTTGACTGCTCCTTATAATCCTCAACAGAATGGAGTTGCAGAAAGGAAGAACAGAACAATCATGGAAGCAACAAGGGAAATGCTGCATGACCAGGATCTACCTATGCATCTATGGCAGAAGCAGCTAGAACAGCTGTATATGTGCAGAACAGAACACCCCACAAGATATTGGACAACAAGACACCAAAAGATGTCTTTTCTGGTAAGAAACCTAAAGTCAGCCATCTCAGAATATTTGGTTGTCCAGTATATACTCATGTCCCAAAGGAAAAGAGGACTAAACTAGATCCTTCAGGAAAGAAGGGTATCTTTGTGGGTTACAGTGAATGCTCGAAGGCTTACAGAATATACTTTCCAGGGTTCAAGAAGATTGATGTCAGTAGGGATGTAACATTTGATGAAAACTCAGCATTCATCAAATCAAGGAAGGCACCTATCGAAGTTTATGAAGAACCTAAGGAAACTAGATTTCAAGACACTACCATGACTGAAGCAGTTCCAGAAGTTGTTCGTGAGTTTGAAGATCCGCAAGAACCTGTAGATCCACGCCGTGAGGTTAACTCTCACAAGAGGAAACCTGCATGGGCTAGAGAGCTCATTCAAGATGCAGAAAGATTTGGCATTCCAGAAGAAGAACACAGAGCAAAGAAGAGAACCAGATCACATACCAGCTATGTTGCTTTACTCTATGACATTATGAACAAAGAACCTTCCAGTTATGAAGAAGCAGCGGAAAAGAAAGAATGGAAGGATGCCATGGTTGAGGAATACCAATCAATAATGAAGAATGATGTTTGGGATGTTGTACCAAGACCTAAAGAGAAGTCTGTTATGACTTCTAAATCGATCTACAAAATCAAGCATGCTGCAGATGGCAGTGTAGATAAATACAAAGCAAGATTCGTAGCTCGCGGCTTCTCTCAGAAAGAGGGAATAGATTATGAAGAAACTTTTGCACCTGTAGCCAGGTATACTTCCATCAGAACAGTACTTTCCCTGGCTGCAGCGATGAAATGGAAAATACACCAGATGGATGTCAAGACTGCTTTCTTGAATGGTGTAGTTGAAGAGGAAGTATATGTGGAGCAGCCACTCAGTTTCGAAATACATGACAGGGAGTCATATGTGTGCAGATTGAAGAAAGCCTTGTATGGCTTGAACAAGCTCCCAGAACTTGGTATGGTAGGATGGACAGTTTCCTATCTAGTTTGGGCGTTACCAAGAGTAAAGCGGATTCCAACCTTTATTACAAGGTTGAGGAAGGGAATCCTATGATTCTACTCCTATATGTGGATGACTTATTTGTAACAGGAGATGACAGATTGATTGTAGATACTAAGAGAAAGCTTGTTTCTGAGTTCAATATGAAATATTTGGGAATGATGCATTATTTTCTAGGTATGGAGGTGTGGCAGAGTGCAGGTGGGATCTTCCTTGGTCAAGGGAAGTATATAGTAGATATCCTAAAGAGATTCGGGATGATGGATTGCAAGGCCATGGCCACACCTATGGCATCGAATCTGAAGCTTCTATGTGATGCTTCATCTGAGCCGGTTTATGTCTCTATGTATCGTCAGATGATTGGGTCATTGATGTACCTGACGAACACGAGACCAGATATTTGCTTTCCGGTGAACACATTGAGGCAGTTCCTGACAGATCCGAGGAGTGTTCATCTGGTTGCTGTAAAGCATGTTCTGAGGTACCTGAATGGTACAGTGGATTATGGGCTCAAGTATGAGGTGAATCAAAAGTTTAACCTACAGGGTTATGTTGATTCAGATTGGGCTGGCAGTGCTGCAGATAGGAAGAGCACATCTAGGTGCTGCTTCAGTATGGGATCAGGTGTGATCTCTTGGTTTAGCAGGAAGCAGTCCTGTGTAGCATTGAATACAACTGAGGCAGAGTATGTTGCAGCCTGTTCAGCTAGTTGTGAGGTAGTATGGCTACGGAAGCTACTGTCTGAATTATTTGATCTCCTATTGGATGCTACTGGTATCTTCTGTGATAACCAGAGTTGTGTGAAGCTGTCCGAGAACCCAATGTTTCATGGCAGGTCGAAACACATAGAGATCAAATATCACTATATCAGGGATATGGTGCAGAGAGGAGCTGTGAAGCTCCTGTATGTTGCGACGAACGAGTAGATTGCAGATGTGCTGATGAAGCCACTAGCCAGGGTGAAGTTCGAGTACTTCAGAGAGAGGCTTGGTGTTCTTCGGATTGATGACACTTTGAGGAAGAAGTGATGGAGACATTTGCTGAAGCCATTCCAAGCATGTTGGAAGGAGGATCCTTCACATGGCTGTGGATGTAAGCGCTGGATGATGAGCATCAGGACGATGTTCTGGTATGATCAGTTGGATCATTTTTATATGTATGTATGTATGCATCATGTTGGATGCTGGATATGATCAGTTGGATCATTTATATGTATATGTATGTATGCATCATGTTGGATGCTGGATATGATCAGTTGGATCATTTATATGTATGTACGCATCATGTTGGATGATGGATATGATTAGTAGGATCATTTGTATATATTTTGTATATGCATCATGTTGGATACTTGGACCATGTATCTATATATGTATCAGGTGGATACATTGTATGATCTGGTGGATCACATATGATGATATGTATCATGTATTTGTATTTGTATAAGGTGGATACACTGTATGATCAGGTGGATCATGTATGATGATATGTATTAGGTAGATACTTGGTATGCATCAAGTAGATGCATTGTATGATCAGGATGATCATGGATTACAAGCTTCAGGATGTTGCTCCAGATGACATCCAGTAGGATGTTGTAGTGATGATGATCATGTGTACATCATGATGATGTATGGTGAGTATCAGGTTGATACTCTGTGGCTGTGGAACAGGTTGTGCAGATAAGCATGTAATTTGTGCCCGGGGAGATTTGCAGATAGTCTTTCGAGGTTTTGCCTATGGTATGTAATTTGTACCCTGGGATATCTAGCAAATGCTCTTTCGAGGTTTTGCTTGGGAGGACATATAATTTGTGCCCTAGGAGATCTGTAGATAGTCTTTTGAGGTTTTTCCTATGGCATGTAATTTGTGCCCTGGGATATCTGGCAGATGCTCTTTCGAGGTTTTGTCCTATGGCATGTAATTTGTGCCCTGGGAGATCCGATAGGTTGAGCCGTGTGCTCGTAATCAGTCCTGGGATGCTCTTTCGAGGTTTTTCCATGACCACATGTAATTTGTGCCCTGGGAGATCCGATAGGTTGAGCCTTGTGCTCGTAATCAGTCCTGGGATGCTCTTTCGAGGTTTTGTGGTGACCACATGTAATTTGTGCCCTGGGAGATCTGATAGGTTGAGCCTTGTGCTCGTAATCAATCCTGGGATTCTCTTTTGAGGTTTTGTGGTGGGGTCACATGTAATAAGTCCTGGAGATCTGGACAGGATGAAAAAGGCCTCAGATGCTCTTTAGGGTTCTTGCTAGTCAAGAGACTCTTTTAAGGTTTTGTGACACACGTAATAAGTCCTGAGATTTCCACAGTATGGCCAATGATGATGAAGACCTGCATGTGGTGGGCCTACATCCAGTATGAAAAAGGACTGGCTCTGTAGACCTTCCTATGACGAGTAGAGTCAAAGATTGGTTGAGATAGCAGCAGCAGTGACGATGATGATGACGATGCATCGATGATGATGATCCCAAGAAGAAGACTTGTCTAGCAGATCTGTGTCAAGAAATACCTTCCTAGTTAAGAGGGAGTGTTGATGCATATGTAACTTCGGAATGTATTTCATCTATGTATTTCATATATATTTATTGTACACTTATTAGAGATGTGTTATTCCTCTATAAGGAAGTGTCGTCATGTGGATTGACAAGTGTCGCAAGTGTGTGTACTTGCCAATGGGTTATTAGACCACCATGTGTGGGGTCGGCCCTGAAATATATATATTATATTGTGGATGTACCTAGATAGACAAGTCGTCCCCATAAGGTCACTGGGAAAACATGTTAGTATAAATAGAGATCAGAAGATCTCTATTTAGATCATTCGGAAAGTCATATCTCTCTCACTCAGAAGTAGTGCACTAGTGAGGAGGAGGATCATCTGCTTCTAGGAGACTATCTCAAGTGTATTTTGGTTGTACTTTGGTTGAGCCATTGCTCTCTCTATCTCTGAGGAAGTTGTGGGGTTTTTCACCTTAGGTTTTTCCCCACGGAAACTCTGTGTCTCTTGTCTCTCATGCTTTTGATTCTTGTGATGCTTGTCATGCTTATTGTGATTGTTATGCATTGATATACTGTATATGTTATTCTCTCAGTGAAGATCCTAGAGTATT
Organism: Larix kaempferi; assembly: GCA_027924585.1. Classification (NCBI taxonomy): domain Eukaryota; kingdom Viridiplantae; phylum Streptophyta; class Pinopsida; order Pinales; family Pinaceae; genus Larix; species Larix kaempferi. The sequence goes on along the minus strand of BSBM01000267.1, from coordinate 15,303,309 downwards.
GTGAATTAATGCTCAAAATTTAACAATCCCGATACCCCCCCTTAAGATTGACTGAGAGTGAGTAAAATATGATGAGGGCCTAGGAAAATGTGACCTATGGTCACCCTTTATTATTATGCCTATGCAAACTAAGGAAACATGGAAAACCTCATGGGAAAAACCCTCCCTAAAAAATCGACACGTGCACACCAAAAAAATTTGCTGCTCCAAAATCTCTGTATTATTAAACAATATGAATACAATATACAATACATCTCAGGAGAGAAAATAGAATTCCTTAGAGGCAAGTTGAAAAGATCACAAAAGGAAGGCTTACTAAAAGCATAAAAAACCCCTAGGTGTCAAAAGCACCTTCCAAACCTTTCAAGAGGCTCACAAATTAGATAAATATGGCATGGCAGCTAATGAGTGTTGAAAATGGAATGTGATGATGACTTTTGTAGAGAAGAAAGAGATGGAGTTTGAATTGGCCAAGTGGAGACAATTTCCAAGTCAAACTAGCTTTATCTTATCCATTAGAAAGCGTAAAAAGCAAGATAAACTTGTCTAAAGTAGGAAGGCTCCTTTATAATACAAGAATAGAATAAAATAAAATAGAATCTTAGGAAATATTATGTAGAATCCATCCAAATTCTCCCTAGTGACTCAATATAACATGTTGTTACACCAAAATCTTGTGACCATGACTGATGTGTCATCTGTATTCCCTGATCCCTAAAGTCCCTAAGCTAAAACACTAAAAGAGACGTTGTTGTATTTCCTATTTAACCTTTTGTTGTCACTCCGACGCACCCTGCTTCCTAGCAAGGTGTGTCAGGTCCAAGGTTACACGCTCTGCAACTTAGCAGAACACATCGGTGACACAGAATGCTCTTTTACAAGGCATGTTGATCACTTCCTGGCGCATGTTTCCCTTGTGCGAGGTGATTCACAGTTGGTTAAAATGGAAAAAGAGAAGATTCAACCAAATTCTCGAAGATTGGATGGTGTGGAGAATTATCCCTACTTACCTAGGAAGGTGGTAGTCAATCCCCTTACCTAGTGGGATGATCCCTTAATCCTCTCCCCTAAATCCTCAACCTCTCCTATCCATTTAGCTCTACATATATGAACCCCCTCTCCATTTTCAATGGAGGAAGGATAGAGTAATCTTATGATGGTGAATTTTCTCTAGGTGATCCCTCTTCATCCATTAAGAGACTAGGCATTCAATATTGGAGGCTAGGATTGTTGGAAGGAGGTTATGGCATCAAAGCTTTGGTCGTAACATTATCTCGCTTTGTATTTTTTATCATTACATTTAATACAAGTTCTTTCCATAAATGTTATTATGTTAATGATATTTAGGATTTTCTTCTTTGACTGTTAATATAGATCAATTCATGGCCATATGCTTTTACCACTTGTTTGTTTCCACATGCTTTGCTTAGTTTTGTAGCTAAAGATCTAAAGACTTGGAGCTTGGAGCAACAAGGAGAAAGGAATTGCACAATTGAGGTAAGCTATCTCTTCATTTGTATTGCATTTCTATTGATCTAGGGAAGATACTTGTGTTATGTAATTATTTTTTCTAGACCTAAACCAGTTAGGCTAGGGAGATCTATTTGAGTCCACTCATACATATTGTCCATAAACAAATCTGGCGACCATATTGGGGATAGTAGTCCAAGTTTTTTATTTGATTTGATTTCATGTCGGGTTTCATTAATTTGTTTCCAATTAGCCTATATCCTCGAAGTTACTTTTTTCTCTTTGTATCTGACCATCAGAGAGTCTCTGGGCTATACAGACTCTATTTGGGATATTCATTGGGCCTTTTAACCTTTTATTCTTGGATTATTTTTATTTTTGTTGCTCAGACCTCACCCAACGCATCTGGGCCATTCATCACCTACGTCACTATGTTTCTGACGCACTTATCTAGTTTGCATACTGCATCGTTGACGCTCTATGTTGGTTTGCAGAGTGCGTCATCGACGCAGTTACCCAGTGTGCAGAGCGCATCGTTGGGTATCCCAACGATCTGGTGCACCTTTTTAGGGCGCGTCTCTCTTCAATGCTTTGCACTTAGTGTTAAGAAATCTCAAAGTTTGGTTTTTGGCTTAGTTTTTGAGTTATGTGTGTTTTTCATTGATTGCTACAGAACCCCCTAGACCCAACATACTTCATCCTTGGCTTGTCTTTGAAGTTTGATTATTGATTTGAGTCCTAGCTAGTCAAGCGAGTGCATCCCTCGTTGTGGGAAATTTCAATTCCCCATGAGCACACTCAGTCTTGTGACTCCTTATCATGCCTTCTGATCCCTCCGACATTTGATTTTTGTCATTTTGCTTAATTTTGTGTGTTTTTGTGCGTTTTTGAAATTTTGGGTGATCATTATCGAAAACAAATAAAATTTCTCCTTACCTTAGTCAGTTTTCATCGAAAAGAAAAAGAAAATATTTGCATTTGCATGTAGTTAAGATTTGCATCTTTTTAAATTCTTGTCTACACCTCATGCATTCACTTAACCGTCAAGATAAAATTTAACAGTAGCTTTAGGTTAAAAATTAATAGAAACTTGTGTGTTAAGTTAGAGACATGTTCCATCGTCTTTAAGCATGGAAGATATAGTTCTTTTCCCGCACTGCATCCCGAGGGATTCTAGTTATTCCACGTACCAATCGGTATATCGAATGGCCTTTCACGTACCCTTGGGTATATAGAAAGGTACTTCATGTACTCGATAGTATATCAGAAGGCTCGTGTCATGCGGTTGTGAATTAGACAACACCACTATGGATTTGAGCTCCCACATACCTTGCGTATATTAGGAGACCCTACTAGGATTCCCGTAACCATCTGATTTAACCTATTGGCCATCTTGGTATGGAAATACACCGAGAACAACATTCAGGGAGCTACTATGCACGTGCTATCAGGTAGTCGGGTTATACGGTCAGGGGTACAGTCCTAATCCTCCTTGGTTAGTGCTTTGAAATATCGGGCCGAGTATAAATGTTGGATCCTGTGGTATATCACGAGTTGCACCGCCTTGATAATCTCATGAGGCTCTAGACCATTGAATCCACACCTACCACATAAGTTTTCTTGCGGCTTTAGGTTGTGTACATTTTGGATTGTAATTTTCTTTTTCTATATAAAACCCTTAGGATAAATTTTGATTAAGTCATTATGGCTGATGAACCTTTAAGAAGATCCCGCGGGATTTTAAACTTGCCACCTGAATATCCCCTTAATCGGGAGGAGAAATCGGGAGCAAACATGGATCAACCTACCACATCTATGTCACATGAAGAAGATAATTCTACCATGGAGTCAGGGATGAACTATTCACCTACCACAAATCCACTTACCACTGATCCTATAAGTCTTGTGATTGTGGCACAACCTCCTTCACATGGCACATCTTTTCATCATTCGATGGAAGGACATCCAGGAGCTACATAATGGATTTTCAGTCAACCCCAGGATGACACGGTATCAACAGCCTTTGGTCCAACTGCATCATTTTGGGACACTTCTTTAGGACACCATGTTTCTGATTTTGAGTCACTTTTGATGGTGGAAACTCCATTTCATAGGATTCCTCCATGGATCCCTAATGATGTCTTTCTCCAACCTGTTTATGAGACTATCGATCATTTACGAACATTCGGCAATGAACTTAGATGATAGAGTTTCCCACCTATGCCTAATCTGGAAGTGTCAGCTATTGATCAACATTCCCCTATCCATTCTTTATCATTTTCTTCACCAGGAACATATATACCTACCTTGAACACTTATGAACCAGGTCAACCATTGTTCTTGTCGAGTACACCTCAAAGTCAGGTGACTGGTTCAACACCTCATTTGACCCCAACCACTGGAGGGAAACCTTCAACCACTATTAACTATGTTACCACCCCCACCTCAAAATTCAAGGGGAGGTTATAATCACTAGTACAAAATGAGAAATTAATGACTAAAAAAATGACTAAAATTCGACTATAAACGATTATTTTTGAGCCGGTGACTAATAGTATCCGATTTCCACTATCTTATCTCTAGTCGTATTTCACTAGTCATTAATTGGTTGACTTATTAGTCATTGATTTAGTCATTGATAGTCACTGATTAAGTCATTGATTTAGTCATTGATACTCACTGATTTACTCATTGATTTAGTCATTGATTTAGTTATTGATACTCACTGATTTAATCACTGATTTAGTCATTGATTGTCACAATTAATGACCAAATATACGACTAAATAAACTACTAGATGATAACATATTAATGACTAAGCTAAATACGACTAAACGTTAGTTGTGCTATAAGATACTAGAAATTAGCTACTAATAGTCGTATATATGCGAATTTAGTCATTTTCTTAGTCACTAATTTATGATAGGGTACAGAGGAATCGGACCACCAATATCTTGCCTATAATTAGGCAGGTGCTCTACCATTGAGCTAGCACCTTTTAAGAAGTTGTTATTTCTTGACAATGATGATATTCAAACAAATTTTGCATGGGAACAAAATGAATGTCAAACATATTCAAGAATAATGCTTCAAGTACTAAAAGAATTCTAAGATATAGCAGTTCAACTGTGACAATGATGAAAATTCAAAGAAGATTGATCTTACAAACTACACATGAGTACAATAATCCATGGCTGTACAAATTATCAGGAACAAAAGAAAGCTGCCCTTCACAGACAGAAAAGAATGCAAGATCCAACTTGCAATAAATTTCTTTTAATTGTCTATCAATTGTTGATCTCTCTACAGCTAGACATGTTTTCCTATCTGAGATCCAAAATACATACAATTATCTTCAACTTCACTTCTTCAAAACCAGTTGCAGTAAAAATTATTCTAGGAATTGTCTTATGAGCAACAACCACTTTTTTGAAAAACAGGCTTCCCTTTCATTTGTACACTTGGATATTCTCCACCACCAAGTGTATATAATGAAAAACATAAAAAAAAATTAACTAAGACAACCAACCAAGGAGACCCTTTTAGAAGTGAATCTCAATGCCTCAGGACTAAACTTGCTCAACATAATAGATTAGAAAATCATATTCAATGATCTATATCTTATAAAATCTCTACTTTCTCAAAATAATAGAACAGAGAAAGCCATAGCAAGAGACCAATACAACAAAACTTTGAATTTTTTTCAAAACACAAATTCTATTCTTGATTTTGTAATAACCCTTGCCAATACTACCTTGGACTTTTAACTCAATTGTTGTTAGGGAAGACTTGTTTATACCACTACTCCTCCTTTAAACTACTGCTACTTTGTTTTCTCTTGCCAACTGATAATGGTTAGGCTTACTATAAGGGTTATTTAAATCCTGATTTTGTCTAACACTTCACTTTCCATCTACTATAGCATACTATTGGAGTCTAGAGGCTTGAAGATATATTGTATGGAATATTTTGGTTTTGATATTTCGTTAAACACTTCCTCTACCCACTAACTTCTTCACAACTTAGTTTAAATATGATTCTTGCACTCTCCTTTAAAGCTTCTAATTGTGTTTTCAAGGCATAGTAACTTGTGGTTTCAAGGTTAGGGCCATGTATGATATAAAGATCATTTAAATATTCATATCTTAACAAGAAAACACAAATACACAAACTGAAACAGAAAATGAGAAGCAACAATACAAGGACCGATATATAATAAGAATTCACTGTATTACATGAATGTGTTTTGGTGTGCAGGATAACTTGATATGGAAATTAATAAGTATTCTTCCAATTGACAGACATGTAAAGTGGATATTTACTTATTTAGCTTAAGACACAGTTAGAAAATGAAAATTAAATGATTGTAGCTTAAGGGTTGAAGCACATGCACGATTATACTGTTATATCATGCTAATTGAAAATTTGGCATTAATTTAATAATATTTGTTTATCATTTGTAGAAATTGATAAATGTTTTAAATAAATAAATTCATTTAAAGCATAAGATACACAAATAATAAGCCAAGACAAATCTAAACTATAGATCAATGTATTAATTATGATTGCAAAACAAAATAGTGTTAATTTAATACTTAAGGTGAAAAAATTGGATATCATCAAAGAAATTTGACAAAAGACAAAGAAGGTGACAAAAGAAACTAACTTTGATTCATCAGGTTTGCAATAAATTACAATAACATGGGTGAAATAATGTTTCTCCAGTCCTTCTCTGGTGATTCCTTCCCCCCTCCCCTATGAGATCTCTACCCCTTAAATAATAATTACAATCAATATACAAAGGGTTGACTTCCCAAAACAACAGGGATTACAAAATCAATTTGATCTAAGAATGGACAAGGGCATCTTGCCACTTGGCCCAAACTTCTAACAGTTCATCCACATTGAAATACTTAGCCAACTCAAGTCCTAACTAGGCATCACAAGTGAAAGATTCAATCTCATTCTTTCTTAATTTGTGCCAAGTACGCAGAAAGTGTTGGCATAGGATAAGTCCGCATAAAGTGCGGAAGCTGACATGTGCGAAAGAAGGACCATTCGCGGAGTTCGAGGAAGTGTAAGAATAGTTAAATTAGTTAGAATTGGTCATGTGGGCCATTTTGTAACCGCATAGTAGCATATCAATAGAGTAGGATTGTAAGCCTAAGGGCATCCATTTTTTGGTCAATCTTTCCATCTTTTTTATCTGCTTTGTATTCCGCGATATGGTGTATTGACTGTTTCTGTGAGTTTCATTCTGCAGGGTTTTAATGAATGCATGGGGATGTTCGATTATGGTTCTATTTCTGTCTTTGTTTCAATGCGATGATGAATGTGAATGTTTGAAACATGTTTAATACGCTATGGGTTTAATGATTACTGTTTAGGCGAATGAGTAGATTGAATATGTTGTTGCGAATGGTTATTATATGTTGAATCTGCGAATGGTCTATGTGCGAATGATGAGTTGGTAGTATGATGCGAAGGTCATAACCTCTGGTTTCTGCGATAGTGATATATGTGTGAAGCATATCCTCAACTCCACTATAGAAACTTGGTTCCTGCAACCCCCTTATCCATATCGAGTGAGACTGCACTTTCTTCGCATGTGTTGCTGGGAAGGGTTACATGTTTACGGGCCGGTGTGTAAGGGAGTTTGGGTTGGTGTTTGTTGGCGACAGTGCGAAGTGGACCCCTATCGATAGACGTTGCATCAACAAATGGTTCTGTTGTCGGGAACTTGAGGAAGAAAATAAGAGGATATGTTGTGGCATTCGACGAAACCAGAGATCCAAGAGTGGTTCGATAAGAAGGCAGAGGAATTTGCAGAAGGCGAAAAGAGAGACCCTAAATAGACAACAACCAGTTGACTGTAGAAATACATTTATTCAGATATCCACATGTGAATTCCCAGTGTTGCTGTATGAGTGGCTAGCGCAGTTGACGTTTCGAAAGAATCATTGCCAAAAGACTGAACCTAAATGTTGGATCCCAAAGTTGATCCAACAATTGAAGCAAGTCGATAACAAGGTATCGCGACCTGTTGTTTTTTGGGTAGATAGTATCCTTGAGGGATATGTGAATGAGTTCACAGTAGACACTATCAAGTCATATAGGGACGCAGAGAGGAACTTCTTTAAGGGACCGAGAGGAAAGTTCTTGTCATTGTTAAAACTGTGGATGAAGATGCTTGTCTGCGAAAAGGGAATATTGAGGATGTCTTCTGACGAGAAGAAAAATCAGTGTGCGGAGGTTCAGGGTATCACGTGAATGAGGATCTGATAGAAATATGTGGGGTAGATGGACATAAGCAATGACGAGTATCTAAGGGAGACTTACGAAGAGTGTGGTACCTTGAGGAGTGGAGCGATATTCCAGCATCCTGAGAAGCAAAGGAGGACTAAGAGAGAGTCTCCTGAGAGGACCGGAATGGAAGACTATGAAACAGGACCACAAGGGAGGAAGCGACCTTATTGCGAAGGAGCCATTGACCAGGCTACCCCAGAAGTAGAAGAAGGATAGATCGTAAGTTACAACATACCTTCAACCCCGTGCACTACTCAAAATTTTATAGGAAGAAATAAAAACTACTTGCAGAGTTTCCCTATGTGCAGCGGTTAGAGCAACACTTCAGTAAACAATAGTAGTAGAAAAGTTAGGATGGAAGACGAGGTGAAGATGCCTACCTTTCAGGGGAGCATGACTGAGGATCCCGAACAATATTGGCTCATATGTGAAGCAGCCTGGACTGTGAAGCAGGTCCAGGACGAAGCCTTCGTATATCTCCACCTTTTTCCTTTTCTAGGTATTCTCGAATGAAAGATAGTCCCTATGTGCAACGCAGAATACAAGAAGAGAAATTGCTTGCTTCAAAGTCTTTGCAGCCACATGCTCCATAAACCTACATTCTTTCTCCTTTGCACATCTATTTTGCATACGTATTACTTTACTACATTCTCCTTTTTTCAAAATGAATTGTCAACTTTTTTCAGATCTTGTATTCCTATTGCTACCATCATTGAATATTTGCCTATAGAAGCCAAGAAAATACTACTCTATAAAGAAGACAAGAAATTTAATCTTCATATCAACACTTTTCTTGTACTACTCTATCTTATTTACTACAATGTGTTGTCATCACTTTTTTTTAAGCAAGCACATCACAACATTTCATCCCATGTTAGTTTACTCTTTTTCCAATAAATATAAAATGTCCCAATATATATATTTCACTATGGTACCATGCATTGTTTGAATATGTAATCTTTACTGTCACGGGTCTGCAAATAAAATGTCTCCATAGTCTCCCCATGGTCGACGATGATTTTTTTGCTTGATGAAGTAATCTAATCGAAATGGTCAATACTCCAGCCGAACAAATAATGATTGACCGTTCAAGCAAGTTCATTTGTTTCAGCTGACCAACATGATAATATTGTATAGTTCGACTTGATGCATCGACCAGTACAGTTCATTGATTAAAAATATGTTGATTTGCATGTTTAATATTTTAATTCCTACAATCTTCAAACATTGGTCGACTCAAAAAAAAAAAGCTCGACGTCCTTTGACAAGAGAGAAGTCTATTCCTTCATTTATTGCATATCATTTATTTATGTTATATGCTCGAAGTTGAGTCGATATGCTTTTTGATTGAAGCGATATGCTTTTTGATTCTTCATATGGTCGAAAATTTTAAAAATGGTCGGTTGTTGTTTTTAGTCGAAGTTCGACATGTACAAGTTGTAATGCTTTTTAGTTGTAGAAGGTCACTCGAAATAATGAAGTTTTTTCGAAATAATGAATCTTGAAATGTTAGGAACCCATGTCAACCCTTCTCTTTACTATATTAGTATATTGTTGTTGGACGCATATGCTTTGTAAGTCGTCCCGTAGTATTTGTTGATCCGTAGTTGATATTAGCCCATAGTATTGACCCATAGTATTGGACGCATATGCTTTGTAAGTCGTCCCGTAGTATTATATGTCCCATGGTTTTGACTCATAGTATTGGGCATAGACTTAGTATATAAGTGTGTGTTGAGGTCATTGAAGGCACCGTAAAGTTAATTGTATTGAGCTTGATCAAAGGAGGTTGCCCCCTCGAAGTGGCCCGTGATCAATATAAAAGCGATTCTGTTCTATTATTTCTGATTACTCGTGTATTTGCATTAATTAATTATTGCAGGTATATCACATCTGGTATCAGAGCACTTTCCTTGGCACAAGTGAGAATTTTTTTTTTTTTTTTTCTTCTTTTGGGCGGCGACTTTCAGATCAATTTCTGAAAAATTTTGCATAAAATAAGAAGAAACCGATTGTATATCTGAATTCTTCTTTCAAAAATACGCAGTTTCAAAAAAAAAATCATCTCATTTGGAGTTCTAAAAGCGGAGATATCGCGGATTTAAAATCAGCAATTTTTCAGAATTTCGGTGACGACCGCGGAAATTGCGGCGAGAAAATCTTTTGACCGAGTGCCCAGATTTCTATTCCGCTTTCATGGGTAGAAGCAGAGTGGTTGTTCCAGTTCCGGAAACATGCTATAATAGCGATTCTGAGCAATATAGATCCGGTTTTTGAACATTGGGTGAAATTTCTGCCCAAATTTTTTTCTGTTGCAGGTTCGGATCTGGGAATACTCCCTATCCGCTTAACTGTGGGAAGTACTTGGGCATAAGCCCTAAAACTCATTGTGAGGAGTACCACAGGAACCCCGAAGTAGCTGGCAATTGAGAGGACCTGCCAAGCGAAAAGGGCAACGACCCCTACCTGATTGACTAGTTCCCACCCGTGAGGTAAACCAAGAGCTGTCGTTTGTGGCAAAGCGGTTATCAGTTTTACCTGAGCCGTGGAGTGAGGGGTACTGCCCCAATACGCAAGCCGTCAGACAGCATTGGTGGCCGAGTGAAAACCCTGAACTGTTAGGAAGCCGCACATACCTGGGGTCCATATCTACTTTCAGCTGAACTATTGCCGATCACTGCTGCACCGTTTCAGATCCATTTTGCACGTCGTTCCAGATCCAGCCGTTCGGCGTTGTTCCAGATTCCTTCCGAGCCGTAGCCGCTCCAGTCTTAAAAAAAAAAAAAAAAAAAAAAAAAAAAACCAACCAACCTGGTTATGGTTGTCACCCGTGCAGGAGCACACACCATGGAGGAAACACTTGCAGTGATCCAAACCAAACTCCAAGATTTGGATGAAAAATTTCTCAGCCTCCATCTTCAGCATTCAGCCATGAACAATACCAGACAGCTAGAATCTTTTGCAGCCACCGGGTTCTCTGCTTCTAGCACTTTTCGTGGGCCGAAGCTTGATTTTCCTCGCTTCAATGGTACTGATCCGACTGGATGGATATACCGAGCAGAACAATATTTCAGTCTGCATAATACTTTTGATGTTCAGAAAGTTCCACTTGCATCCTTTCATTTGGAACAGGAATCCCTTCAATGGTACCGTTGGTACATCAAAGCTCATCCCGAGCCAAACTGGACAGATTTTTGCCAACTCATTTTGCCACGATTTGGTCCTAGTGCTTTTGACGACTTCACAGGAGCACTCACTAAACTTCACCAAACTGGCACAGTGAGAGAGTATCAGATGGAATTTGAGAAACTAGCCAATCACACAGAAGGATTGTCTGATGAATTCTACAGGAGTTGTTTTATCAGTGGTCTCAAGGATGAAATCCGCTCAGAGGTCAAAATGTTTTGTCCCAACACAATGATGGAAGTTCTAGGGTTGGCTAAGTTGGCCGAGGACAAGATCGCAGCTCAACAACGCTCCAAACCCACCTTTGTTCCCTTCAGAAATATGGGTTCCCAACGACCTCCCATCACGCCTGCTCCGCAACCAACTCCTATCAAGCATTTGTCTGAAATAGAAATGCCAGCACGCCGAGAAAAAGGGATTTGCTATAATTGTGATGAGAAATTCACTCGGGGACATAGATGTGTTCAACAAAAGCTCTATCTCTTGGATGTGGATTCTCTGCCTGCCTTAGAACTTGGTGAAGAAGCTACAGATACAGTAGATGATCAGGTCGACATTCAACACCTGCCTGTTGACACCCCATCTCAGGACGACCCACCCGAGATCTCTCTCCATGCTGTAATCGGAGTCACCACCCCACAAACAATGCGAGTCAGGGGATACTTCAAGAAGCTCCCTCTTACCATCCTCATTGATTCTGGTAGCACTCATAACTTCATTGACCCTCGGATTGCCAAACAGGCTGATTGTTTTGTCCATCCTTGCTCCAACTTTGAAGCCATGGTTGCCAATGGGGGTACCTTACCTTGCAAGGGGAAGTGTCACAATGTGCGTATCTCTATGGAAGATTATAACCTACGCTCTGACATGTTTGCCTTGTCCTTAGGAGGATGTGATGTGGTTTTGGGCATTCAATGGTTACGCACACTTGGCCCCATCTTATGGGATTTTGCAGAACTTTGGATGCAGTTCAAAGTCAATGGGGCACAACACAAATTTATGGGCTTACAACCAGGGTCTCTCTGCATCATCAGTTCACATCGCCTGGAAAAAATCCTTAAGAAGAATTCACATGGTGTCATCGCTCAGGTCAATTCCATTCAGATGCACCCATCAACAGTCTCCACTACTTCCTTGGATAGATATGCAGGTATCTTTGCTGAACCAATGCGCTTGCTGCCTTCAAGAGACCTTTTCGGTAAGAATGTAGCCACATCTACCTCTCAACAGGAAATGATGGCTATTTTGCATGCAGTACAGAAGTGGCAGCCATACCTATTAGGGAATTATTTCTGCATTAAGACTGATCTCCCGAGTCTGGAAATTTTTTTGGAACAATGGGTCTCCTCCCCAACACACCTGCAATGGGTTATCCAACTCATGGGTTGTCCCTATGTGATCACTTACAAGAAGGGTAAGGACAATATGGTGGAAGATGCTCCTTCTCACACAATTGATGACCCAGTTTCTCTTACAGCTCTTTCTCTGCTTGTTCCAAATTGGTTGCAATATGTTCAACAGGGCTCTCTCTTCTATGAACTCCATGCTTCTTCATCAACAGGGCACTCTGGGTTCTGCAAAATGTATGACCGAGAACAATGTAACTTCTTCTGGTCGGGACTAAAAATGACAATTCAACAGATGGTGGTTGACGATGATACTTTCCAAGTCAACAAGGGGGAAACGACACTCCTTTCGGGATTGCTCAACCCCGTGCCCATCCCTACACAACTTTGGCCAACTATTTCTATGGATTTCCTAGCAGCGCTCTGGTGGTACAATACCACATCTCAAAGGACACCATATGAAGCAGTCTATGGAAAAACACCGCCTTTTCTTCTTCCATACACCCTTAGCAGCTCTCCAGTTCAGGAAATTGACTCGGTTCTTCGAAACCGCGATCAGATTCTTCTCATTCTGCAGGACAATCTTCACATGGCCAGAATTCGCTTGAAACAACAAGCTGATCAACACCGTTCTGAGCGCATTTTCCACGCAGCTGACAGGGTTCTTCTTCATCTACAGCCTTCCAAGCAATCCTCCTTGACACTCCAAAGGCGTCAGTGGCCCGAAATGCAAACCGAGGATGCTACCGGGGAACCACTCCTTCAGATTTTGCAGCAATTTCTCCAACCAAAGCTTTGAGGACAAAGCTTTTTCTAAGGGAGAGGGGATGTTAGGAACCCATGTCAACCCTTCTCTTTACTATATTAGTATATTGTTGTTGGACGCATATGCTTTGTAAGTCGTCCCGTAGTATTTGTTGATCCGTAGTTGATATTAGCCCATAGTATTGACCCATAGTATTGGACGCATATGCTTTGTAAGTCGTCCCGTAGTATTATATGTCCCATGGTTTTGACTCATAGTATTGGGCATAGACTTAGTATATAAGTGTGTGTTGAGGTCATTGAAGGCACCGTAAAGTTAATTGTATTGAGCTTGATCAAAGGAGGTTGCCCCCTCGAAGTGGTCCGTGATCAATATAAAAGCGATTCTGTTCTATTATTTCTGATATCTCGTGTATTTGCATTAATTAATTATTGCAGGTATATCACATGAAATGGTCAACTCGTAGATCTCGAGATCATCAGTCTGTATGGTAGTCGGATCTCTGTTTGACCAAGACTGTCGGTCATTATTGTCTCTGTTAAAAAAACTCTTAAATACACATGATTACTGTATCCAAGTCTACAACAGATTAGTTGTCTTCCTTGTCGGTGGTCGACAGTTTCAATAAAGTTCTATGAATTTAATCGTCGAATTCTTTTGTTGGTCAATTTTTTTTATCTGAAACGAAGCACTCTTAGTCGATTCTATTGTTGGTCAATTTTCCATAGTTGACATAAGCAACAATATCATCCTGCTCCGCTCTCAATCATTGGTCACTGGTCAATGCACGCTCCATGAAATTCAATGGTGGCAAAAATTTCTTGTCGACTATTCTTAAATTATCCAATCAACTATTTGCTCAAATGACAAATGCTGATGGATTACCCAAGGAATTCTCACCATCGTGGATATTGATGTCAATTTTGTAGACAAAGGATAAATCATTCATCATTTTCTTTGTATTTGGCATTAGTCTGTCACGCAGTCTTTCCAGGAAATCAACCACTTGCCTCTTAACTATGTGGTCGAATTCCTGGACAATTCATTTTGGTCAGCTCCGTCAATATTCATAATAATTTATTTTGAAATTAGTCAAGGTAATATTTCGTCGTGCATCGACAGAATTACGAGTATTTGGTAGATATCAATTTTTTTGGTCGAGGTTCATTTTCGTGGACGTGACATGAAGTCTAGGATCAAGATTTCATGCAACTTAAAATTTGCAACAAAGTCATTTTCAAATTAAAAATAGTTTTTTCATTCACATAGGTTGTGCATTCAACCCTTCCAATTTTCAGTTTCCATTATGTGACATAAAGAAGAGTTCCATTCAGGGGATTACCTTTTACTGTATTCTTTCCATTCATAGTTGTATAACTTATATCGATTCAACATTTCATTAGTATTGTTTAAGCAGAAAATGTACTATATCTTGTGTTCCCCAAATATATATGCTTATGTCTACCCATTTTAAGAAATACAACTAATTAGGATGGAAACAGAAGTTTACAACCTATATATGCTTAAGGCTGTCTATTTGAACAAATAACATCGATTACTCTACGTTGAATACTAGGTACCTTGTAAACATTTCAATCAAGATTCCTCACTATTCACCAAATCAGATATGTCTAAAAAAACTGCCAAAAGGAAGGGCCAACAGATCAAGCTTCAAGAAGAAACAACTCCAAAAATACAAATGGAAACACTCATTTGAAGACACCAAACACATCATAGGAAGCACCCATGAGTTCAAATGGGGCGAGCTGTACATAGCTATCACAGACGAAAAAATACCTAATTCAACTCAGGAGGAAAACATGATTTATCAAAACATCAAGAGGTCCAGCCTTCATAAGGCAGCTACACGGCCAAACTTGTTTCACTACTCAGAGTTGATTGCATGGATCTTGCCCCATGTAGATACCACCACAAGGATAATTTCAAACGCGACTGGAGGAGGGCTCGCATCCTTCCAACCAGCCCACCTTACCACCGCATACAAGCTTCCTACGTTCAAAGTATTCCTAGCTGACGATTGGGTAAGATGTGCCAATATAGATAATGTTGAATGTGCAAGGAAAATGCTCCTACCAGACAAACAACTTAGACCCAAATCTAGCAAGGAATATGACAGCCAAAACTTAAGGACACCCTATCAAATCATAATGTTATTGTTGAGTAGAGTCTTCGGTCTACCAAATGGAAAAAACTATAAACTCAATTGGGTTCCATTGATATACCATGTTGCCACACATGGTACAGTCTTCAATTGGGCACATATTATTTCAGAAAGTATGGCGTCAAACATTTATGCAGCTCAAACTCGCCTTTCACAAGGGAAATCAGAATTTTTCATGTCTGGATACCTCATTGATTGTATATTAGTCAGCCACCCTTTCCGTAATTTGAGATGTACTTGGAATTAGAATGAGACTCCCATTCATGTAGCATATCGGCTAACTTGGTCTCACCGATATGCAAGGTACTACAAATTACTATGTGAAGAACTAATCATGCCCCTTTATTCGCTACTCTTCAATAAAGAAGCAAATTGTATGTCAAACAATGCCTTGGATGTAATAGGTGAATATGGAGACTATTATTCTCATCAGAAGGCGCATACATTAGAATGTATGGGGGCACCCAACCTCCTTCTCTATTTCCCAAATATACTACAAATTACATTGTGCATAAAGAAGCGATAAGACAAGTGTTCATCAATGGAATTGGTGACTATCTCCATCAAAAAAAAAAATCCTCTTACCCACCTGTACCATTCAACATTGGTGGATACAAATTTCCTAAGATTAAGGCAGTGGAAGCCTTTATTGCAGACTTGGAATCTTTTCACTTTGGAACTAAACTATTTGTAAGAAACGACAACAAAGCCAAGGTGGCCAAACATTGTGCTTCTTGTCAAATCACTTTTAAGTACTCGAATCACTTTCTCAAAGAAGAGGAAATATATAAAAGGGTACACAATATGACAAAGCTGCACAAGAAACTAAATCCCAACATTGGATGCACTTCTACCCAAACAACAACCAAAGAAAAGCAAGGAGAAATACATAAGCAAAGAAAAGAGGCCAAAATACTACAAGAAGAACTACGCCTGCAGTAGGAAGCAGCAACAAAATGAACACACAAAAAAAAACGAGCATCAGAGACAGGAATTGGAAAAAAATAAAAAACAAAAGAAGCAAAAATGCTACACAACGAAGCCGAAGAAGCCCGTTGTAAGAGAGAAGCTGAAGAAAACAAAACTCAGCAAGACCAAAGCACAAAAGAGACGCAACATAATGTCTAACATGCAATGGACCCAGAACTCACTAGTCCACATACCATGGACCTAGATCCACCTGCAATTCCAAGTGGTCCAGTAACAAGAGCCCAGTAATAGGAGGCCACTTCCCTTTTTCTGAACTTTCCCTTACGCCATTTACCCCATCCAATGTAATCACTAGTCGAAAGTGAGTAGTTGGTCGAATTCCTCAATCCCACCTGACTAACCATAGTCGACAAGTTCAGACAAAGGAATCACGACCTCCCGACAAATATCTAGCAACAAAAAACAATCGGGATGCCCAACCAATAGATGAGAAAAACCGACATCTACGCGACAAGGCACAAATAGGCTCTCCGTCCAAATTAAATACCTTATCGAATCATTCTTTAATGCAGCCATCTACTTCGCATTCACACATGCCAAATGCTTCCTCCATAAATCCCGTGCTCAAGGATTCTTGGATACTCTTTTTCCAAGCTCTACAAAACCAGACTTCAGAGCAAACAGAAGCCCTTTACGAACCTGAGAGTTCTAGAGAAACAATGGCACCCAAGAAAGGTCATAGTACAACCCGTTCAGCCATAGCTAAAGTGTGTGAGTTGGAGAATGACCAATCACCGCTGCAGAGCCGCTTACAGCTGATTCGAAACGCTAAAGTATAGGAACCACACTAGCAAAGAACTTGGAAAGATATTCTTGCGTGGGGAAAGGAATCAAATTGCCATTGGAGGGACGAAGCCCAAAAACTACGCACTACTACTATTCTGCAATACATGAACGCACCTTTGCTAGAACAGTTTGGTGGACTCAAAGACATTATTGCTCAATTCGTAGTAAGTAGATATCATAATGGAAAATTCTATTTTGACGTTCTAGTCGAAATAAATGGTGAGATCATCCACAAGATTACAGGGTTATCAAACAAAGGTGCAGATGTACCTAGTCGACAGAGACCAGAATTGATCAAGCATTTTACAGAGCACCCAACTGGAAAGAATTATCGAGGGTTATTGGTGACTCAGATAAAATACAAAAATTATTAAATAGCTGTCCAAAATCCTGTCGACCGCTTTATCAAGCTCCGATCGGGGGTCCAACTTAAAAATTGAAATTCTAGAGGTAGTGTTGGAGATGGAAAAAGATGACAAAATATACAACTGGGATGACTATCTAGCTGAAATTATCAAGAACATATGTTTCAAGTGTCAAGATGATGGAACAGCCATTCGGTACCCATGTCTAATCATCTGGATTGCAATGACCCACATAAGACCAACAGGAAATAAAGACTTTACTCAAGAAGGACCTTTGTTAATGCAGAACTTCCGTTTCTTTACGAAAGGAGGTAGCAAACTTGGGCTGTCAACAACAAAGATTTGGCTAGAACTCTGGTTCCAAGACTTAAAAATTCAACTGACCAAATGGAGGGTATCTCAGAATCTTCGACGAAGTTGGCCTCCGTCGGCCCACATTGAACTTGCACTCAACCATACATCAATTTGGAACTTGCAAGGACTAGCCGGGGCCGCACAAGCTCTCGACTATTACCCTTCTGTCAACGAAATCTTCAATGAGCTTAGCCTGTAATCCAAGACAAAATTGATAATTCCTGATAAGGCATGCGAGGTCGACATTCCCATAGTCGAACCTTTAATGGATGCAAATAAAGAAGAAACGTATGAAAGCCACCTATATATGCACAATTTTACATTTCAAGTTGAGCCCACGGTCGGATCACAACCTTTAGCACTTATGCTCACACCACCCCAAAATCCACCAAATGAAGCTCAACAATCGGATGAAGAGACCCTGTCTGATGATCCTGAGTACACCTTGACAAGTGACAACATCCAGAAGATGGTTGACCAGTTATCAGAAGCTCGAAAAGCAAGGGATGTAGAAATACAAGGGAAGGGCAAAAGAAAAATGATCATTGAGGAGCCGACAGTAGAATATGAAACTGAATTATACGATAGCGCGACGCGAATCTTGGAAGCTGCAACTAAGAAAAAAATTCCAGTCGATGAGCAGTTCAAGAAATTTTTGGAAGCTGAACAGCCTCAACCCAAAAAGAAAGTTAAGCTTATGATCGAGGGTTTTGTAGACCTCACAAGTATCCCACCTCCAGCATCCCCGACAATTCTCACAGAGGATACTTTTTTTTCTACACCTGTGGTAAGTACCCCACTTGCACTTGCAGCTCCATCTCAAGTTTCAAGTATTGTACAAAATATTCCTTCCCCCCTTCGACAAACATTTCAAAATGATAGCAACATTGCCCAATTCATAGCTCAACTCTCGGCCTTTTTCCCAGATTGGCAGAGTCTCATAACCAAAAGACCTATATTCCCAGACACTAGTTCACCGACACATTCTACCCCTTATGGTTTCACCCCAGCATAAATTTTGAATCCATCAGATACCTTAACACCGGAAGCAATTGGCATGTACCATACTCATCTCCAGTGCAATAATGATGCAAACAATCCAATTTTTGCTCAACAAACTTCTTTGTTCATTCCTTTTCCAGTCAATCCATCAGTGGAATCCCATTCACCTCACCGACATGTCGTCGACTCACCAAAGCATTCCCCTGACCTTGAAGTTTTAGATGCAGTCGCACCACTGATACCAGAAGTCTTGTCCCCTATAGTCAGTCGATAACCATCTAGCAGTCCAATTGCTAAATCCCTCCCCCAGTCGACTAAACATGCATGTCGCTGACTGGTGAAGTCGGTACTAGTGGACCATTCCGCACCCCTACCGATGGGACCACCACAACATCAAAAGTAGTGCAACTTCAAGAACAGGAAAAACAAGTTGAAAAAGCCTTGGAAGTAGTAGTTGAGCCAGCAACACAAACAACTGAAGTAGCAGTCGAGACAGTAGAGCAAGCAAAACAAGAAAAAACTGAAGAAGTGCTCCCAACAAACACAGTAGTCATATCAAGCAGCTCAATACAAACAGAAAATGATACTAAAGAAGCACAAGAAGAGACAGAACAACCATCAGCAACAATCGATACACGAAAAGACTCATAACAACAATTAGTGGCTCCAAAGTCTTAAGTAAAATCCAAGAAAAAGCAAGCTAAGGACAAACGACGCCATTAGAAAGATCTTCAGCAATAGCAGCAACATCTGGACCACATATCTCAATTGGGTCACTTATCTGTACATCTCGACCAATTCGGGTCAATCTCGGAATACCATCCACAAAAGGAAACACAAGTAGAGCTCGACTTACTGACTGATGCAATCAACCGAGAACACTGACATAGATGATTAGCAGCAGAAGACCGCATTCATTAGCTAGAAGAAGACCAAACTGTATTTCTGACAAAGTGTCAAGACTTAGCGCAACAGGTCATATTAATTCCAGTCAGCTCCGACAATACTAACACACTTGATAAAGAATTTCAGTTGTTCCAATCTGTAGTGTCAGCATTATCTAAACAGCTCACCAGGGACCGATAAGAACAAGCCATAGCAATAGTGTCACTAATGTCAGAACAGTTTGAAGCATTCAACTCAGCAACGATTAGCTCATCCAGTATAATGATGAAACAGAGACAACAAACAACATTCTCCGCAATTGGTACAAAGATTATGGCAACATCTTTAGACAAATGTGAGAGACAAGCGACTTAATTGACAGTCTTTGTCAACAACACCGAGTAGCTGATGAAACCACAGGCCGAACTATTGAGGAACAACTGGTAATCGAAACCAGGAAACTGGAGAAATTGGAAAAAAGTGAACAACAGTGGTTCAGCCAGGCCCATCATAACCTTGACAAAGTAGAACAATTCCGACCACATCTTAAAACACTACTCTCAGCTGCCAATGAGAAAATAGAGCTCTTCGGTCCCGACCTAATTCATCTACAGGGAAAGACTACTCAAGAACAGATAGTTGACTTGTCCAGCCTTACAACACTTACTATCGACATCCAAAACATGTTGCGCCATTGGGAGACCTTCTAGCACCACATGTTTGTTTCAGCCGAAGCAATTGTCGAGGTATGTGTACAACAACAAGCAGCGACAAGTTCCAGTCCAGACAACTCATAACAGGTACATTTATCAGTTAAAGCACAGTTATACACAAGTTTTGTTCAGTAATTTTGCACATCTCCTCCTTTCTTTGGGACAAAGAAAGATTTTGAGGTGGGGGAGATGTTGGAAGAACATACGTCGGCTTGTCGACTAGACACTCCACCGATTGTTTCCAATGTAAGACAACAAGTCGCGCCGACCACTCGGTATAAGTCAGTCGGTTGCTCTGACAATACAGTTGTATAACTGAATGTAAAAATCTATATATAGGTTGTTGACCCAATGTAATGGTTAACTAAGTAATAAAGGCTACTGCTTGTCTCTCTCTTGTCTCTTGTGCAGTTTAGAAGCTATTATAACAATTTTTTCATTGATATTATTACATAAATATTTTTTCAAATTGCTTATATATACATTATATAGCTCTTTATGTAATGGTTAACTAATCATTGTTGAGAATTTGTCATCCTAAATTCCGTTCAACGACTTCACTTGGCTATCGCCTAATGCAGCAGACTTTTTGATTGATCTGGGACCATCAAAATATTTTATGGCTTTGCTTAATTTATAATATATTTTAGTCAATTTTAACTTATGTCTATACAATTACAAGTCTTTGCATTTAGTCCAAATATAAAAATTGACTAAAATAAAAATTGTGGTCGACATGTTGGTCGACATGCTGGTCGATATGCTGGTTGACATTTTATCTCATTGATAGGATGGATGACATATACAAATTGTGGTCTATACTTACATCTGGGTCGAGGATACCTTTTCCATATTTAAATTATTATAGTACGGTCGATACTTTTTCATCGACATATTAAAAGTTATATGGTCAATATAGTTGATATTTATTAGTCGGTTCTTAAATTTATGGTCGAGGTGGTCGACACATCATTTGATCGACATGTCTTTTTTTTACAATTCGACCAACCGTCGACCATTGCCCACCACTCGATCAAAGAACCCAACCCACCACGCACAAGTTCACTACCGACTAATTACACCATCGCCCAATTATGCCGCGTTCTCCTGTTATCACATTTCTCATTCTGGAGCAGTCGCACACTGCCCATCAAATTTTATAAACAATTAAATGTAAAGGAGGTGCATCGGTGTCTCAACACATTTAACCAGGAGGTCCAATCCGTCAAATCCAGATATACGTCGATAGGCAGAAGTCGGTACTACTGAACCAAAGTTCATAACTTCGTGATGGATTATACCCCAAAGAAATGAATGTTCACATGGGTAATCTTATGGAAGGTTGTTCAATGTCCAATCCATCATTGAATGCTCAAGCTTCTAATAAAAAGGTAGATCTCGTAAGTTTTTGCCATGCAGAGTTGCACTGTCTACTTAGACTACATCAACCCAAATGCTGGCGAGTTTGATTGTATTTGTGCACTGTTATAAATAAAATAATAATAAAATAAACATCAACATATATATATATATATATATATAGAAATAATAATAATAATAACAACAAACAAGAATAATATAATAATATAATTAATTAGTGAAATGGTGTAACTCTTTATGAAGAGTTGCATTAGACACCCTTTAAACAATTATAAATACGGGAAAGTCTATCTTATAAAAGACCATATCTATTTTATCAACTTTTATATATATTCATGGATTATTTGTATTTTCGAAAGTGGAAGTTTGAGAAGTTCCAGTAAATGGATTTTTACGCTACATGCGCCGAGAGGTATTGGTAGTGACCGTTTCGAAGTGGAGGTCGTGTCGAACCCAGAACCTGTCAGGTTTGAGTTGTCGAAGTCGAGCCGCGACTAGTTGAAGAGGAAACTGTTGAGTTTGTTGAATTGTCGATGTTGAATCGAGACTTGTCGAAGGTGAACCTGTCGAAACCAGAACCTATCGCAAGTTGTCAGAGCCAGAAACGATCGCGAAGACTGTCCTTATGATCGGTAACCGAGATAGATCTTGTCGTAGATCAACGGTGGCAAATCCATATCGTGATGCATTGATGGGAAGACTGGTGTGTGAAGCAGAAGCTTCTGTTTAGTGTAACAGAAGCTTCTGTTTAGTGTAACAGAAGCTTCCAATGTTTCCAATGAACCTGTCGGGAGGAAATTTATGTTTCAATCCCGACAGGTTCTGATTCGACAAGTTTCAACTCGACAAAACCTGACAGGTTCCGGTTCGGCACACATACAAGAATTCGACGGATTCGAAAACCTTCGACAGATTCAGAAACCTTCGACGGTTTCGTGACATCGACCTTCTGCATCAAATGTTGTTGGAATGTCCGAGTTAGAAGAGATGCATGACGTGAAGGTGAAAGAGCTGCACGACCAACCGCGACAAGTTGTTGGGTTCAAGTGGTTGATATAGTAAGATCATTCGATCAATGATTATAGTAGGTCGATTAAAAGTGAATTCAATTGACGAATAAAAAAAAATTCCATGCAAAATTTCCAACCTGTTGGGAGGAAATTTATGTTTCAATCCCAATAGGTTCCGATTCGACAAGTTGCAACTCGACAAAACTTGACAGGTTCCGGTTCGGCACACATACAACACTTCGACGGATTCTGCAACCTCAGAAATGTGATGGTCGATGAGTCAACTGATTGTTCATCTGGCCATAGTCATCCGAAATTCATTTTTGCCCCTCCAGGGGCGAATGCTAGTTATTATTATTATTATTCTCTATTCATTAAATCTATATTGGTAAATTAATATCAAAATCATAAAAAAAATTGGGATATTTATTTTATTGTAAAGGAATGTTATAGTTAAGTCTCTCATAGAAAATAATATAAGACTTAATTTATTCTTAAAAATTGAGTAGTAAAAATATATATATATATATTTTTAAACTATTAATATTATATTTAGAACATTATTATTTTGTAAAACATATTTCTTAAAAGCTTTGAAAATTGTGATGAAATTGATTTTTTTAGAAATATTATAATACGTTGTCATGTATTATTATTATTGAAATAAAATAGACAATGTGTGTGTGTGTGTGTGTTAGATAGTTATAGTTATAGATAACTAACATACATTTTTCATATTAATATCATTCATGAATTTAATTTATTTTAAAAGTACAAGGATATATATATATATATATATATATATATATATATATATTAGTTTGACATTATAATATTAAATAAAATGGAGTGAATATATAATTAAAAATTAAAAGTATGAAAATGATAAAAATATTCTTTTATTAAAATATGTGAAAAGAATATATATATATATTAGTTTGGAATTATGATATTAAATAGAATGGAGTGAATATATAATTTAAAATTAAAAACATGAAAATGACAATATATTATTTTATAAAAAATGTGAAAGGGCCTTCTTTATGAATTATGAGTACTTTACTTGAAAATGACAATAATATTATTTTATGAGAAAGTGTGAAAGGAAAAAAGTTGGAAAAGACATTCATTATGAGTACTTTACTTGAAAATGGCAATAATATTATTTTATGAAAAAATGTTAAATGACTTTCATTATGAGTACTATACTTTATGACTTAAAAGTAATTATACCACTACCTTGGTTAACTATGGGTTTTCAACCACCATAGAAAAATTGACAAATAAGCACTATTCACTCCTGCAATGCCACCTCAACCATGGGGGATGATGTGATCTACTAGAATGTGATTGGTTGATTTTTATAGTACATTTTCTTTGTTTTGAGGCCCATTTTTTACCTTAAAATTTCTCTAATGCAAGTAGAACTTTTTGGCCATAAAAAATATTATGCAGACTGAAATATTGTTTTTCCCGGTATATCCATCCAGTCAGATTATTACCATTGAAGAGAGGAAAATCAAGCTTCGGCCCACAAAAATTGCTGGAAAAAAGATAACCCAATGTTCATGGTTGAACTAAGTTCGTCCTCCATGATTTGTGCTCCTGTGCGGGTGACAACCATAACCAGGAGTTTTTTTTTTGTGAATGGGTAAAACACAAACAAAAGCTTATTTAGTAAAGGGAAATTTGGATTTGGGAAAAACTCTGATAGGTAATTGGGGTTTGACTAGGTTTTGGACACTTTCGAATGGACATGGAAGCAGAAAATAAGGATTTCAGAAGCAAGGTGAAAGAATGAGAAAATTTGTCAGAGATGGACAAAGAAGCAGAAATAGGGAATGAACACAGTGGCAAAATTTGAAAGCGGTTGGGTGAAAATCAAAGAAGTTATGGCAAACCCTGAAAATAGGCAAATGTGGGATTTATGGATTTGGGATAATGTCCTTAGGAATGAAATATGAAGAATGGGATTGCAGGGGTGTCAGTGAAGTTTCAAGGAAAATGGTTAGATCTGGAATGGCTCGGAATGGATCGAAAACAGATGGATCTGAAATGACTTTCAGAATGGGTATGAAATGACGCATAATGGATTTGAAACGGCTTTTGGAATGGAACTGAAATGGCTAGATCTGCAACGATGCGGAAGTGATTGGCAACAGATGGATCTGTAATGGCACGGAGTTGATCAGAAATAGTTCAGCTGAAAATAGATATGGACCCCAAGTATGCTAGGCTTCCTAACGGTTCAAGGGTTTCACTCGTCCACCAATGTTGTCTAACGGCTTGCGTATTGGGGCAGTACCCCTCACTTCAGGGATCAGGTAAAACTGATAATCGCTTTTCCACAAACAACAACTCTTGGTTTACCTCACGGGTGGGAACTAGTCAATCAGGTAGGGGTCATTTCCATTTTCGCTAGAAGGTCCTCTCAATGGGCCAACTACTTCGGGATTCTTGTGGTACTCTCATAATGAGTTTTATGGCTTATTCCCAAGTACTTCCCACAGTTAAGCATATAGGGATTATTCCCAAATCCGAACCTGCAACAGATACGAATTTTTTTTGGCAGAAATTCCACCTAACAAGCCCAAGAAAGTGTCCTGATACCAGATGTGAGGAACCTGCAACAATTAATTGATAAAATGCACGATATATTAAATCACAGAATATTTTTTTTTATCACAGGCCACATCGAGAGGGAAACCTCCTTTGAACAAGCTCAATACAAATAACTTCACGGTGCCTTCATTGGCCTCAACACACACTTATATACTAATTCTATCCCCAATACTATGGATCTATACCATGGAACATATAATACTACAAGATGACTTACAAAGCATATGCATCCAATACTATGGGTCAATACCATGGGCTAATACAAACTATGGATCAACAAATACTACAGGACGACTTACAAAGCATATGCGTCCAACAATAATATACTAACAAAGTAAAGGGAAGGGTTGACGCGACTTCCTAACACTTTGTACATTATAAGAGAGATTTATACTATATAGTTCCAAAAATATTAACTTGTGTCTGGTCTAGCTTTGAATCCACCTTCTGGTCGTTTATGAATCGTGTAAGGCATATAAGTCACTAGAATTTTATCCCACATTACAAAGAAAATTTGTTGAAAGTTATACTTACTACCATATGACTGATGATGAAGGTCATGATATGCTGTATTATTCCGAAAGAGGATATGTAATGGATTTCCAGGTAGCCAAATGCCACAGTGATCATCAATTCCTTTAATTATTGAAAAGGAGAAAAATAATATTGATGTTCAAGGCGTCATCCCTGAGATAAAATATGACATAGCAGCACTAGCATTGTCTAGAAGCAAGCTTTCTAGTGGATGACAGTACATAGCTCCAAAAGCATATGGCACTATAAGCTTGTGATGTTGTGAATGAAAGTACCAATACAATAACTTGTTGCGGTGCATATAACGATGACGAAAGTATTGCCATGTGTCGAAGACCAGCATTGCTACTATAAATTGCCTTGCCTGTACCATAAGTGAAGGTTGTGAAGTTGTGCCAGCATTAACTGTATTGCGGGAAACCTGTTTTCACTCAAACAACCCAAGATGCGACATATTCACAATGTGAAATTTGACGTTCATTAAGGTTTGTGTCGCATTGTGATGCTTATCAAGGCTTATGCTTCATTGTGGCATTCATCAAGGGTTATGTCGCATTGCGACAATGCTCAATATATGACACATATTGCGACACAACCCAAGCTGTGACATATTCACAATGTGAATTTGACGTTCATTAAGGATTGTGTCGCATTGTGATGCTTATCAAGGCTTATTTTGCATGGTGGTGTTCATCAAGGGTTATGTCGCATTGCGACAATACCCAAGGTGTGAAATTTGGCATTCATCAAGGTTTATGTCGCATTGTGATGGTTATCAAGGGTTGCATTGCATTGTGGCATTCATCGAGGGTTATGTCGCATTGCGACAATGCTCAATATGTGACACATATGGCGACACAACCCAATATGCGACATATTCGCAATGTGAAATTTGACGTTCATTAATATTTGTGTCGCATTGTGATGCTTATCAAGGCTTATGTTTCATTGTGGCGTTCATCAAGGGTTATGTCGCATTGTGATAATGCTCAATGTGACACATATGGCAACACAACCCAAGATGCGACATATTCACAATGTGAAATTTGACATTCATTAAGGTTTGTGTCGCATTGTGATGCTTATCAAGGCTTATGTTGCATTGTGGCGTTCATCAAGGGTTGTGTCGCATTGCGACAATGCCCAAGATGTGAAATTTGGCATTCATCATGGTTTATGTCGCATTGTGATGTTTATCAAGGGTTACGTTGCATTGTGGCATTCATTAAGGGTTATGTCGCATTACGAGAATGCCCAATATGTGACACATATGCCGACACAACCCAAGATGCATCATATTCAAAATGTGAAATTTGACGTTCATTAAGGTTTGTGTCGCATTGTGATGTTTATCAAGGGTTATGTTGCATTGTGGCATAATTATTTATGAGTGTTCCAATAAACTTAACCCACCATGGTCAATCAACCTTAAATGAAAGGGGAGATTTGGGATATGGATAATTCTATTTTTTTTTTATTACCATTATATAAATAATTTTAATAAATATTAAATTGTATTTTAATTGATAGCGGAATTATATATTTTCTATTAGAACGATAGAGAATAATTTATAATGTATAATTAAAGAAATAGGAAACAAATATTCCAAAACAATTAAAAGGGCTTTGTAAATAAATTAATTTTTGATTAATAACTTGGTCTTCCTTCAATTTCCTGCATTTGGTTGTTCCTGAAAATCTCCATTTTCCACGGTTCTTGGTGGTGAAGTTGCAGCTGGTGTTGACGAAGTTGCTGCATAAAGCATGAACACAAGCATATGCAGAAGTGCAGATCTGCTTATCCATGTTTTTCCTTAAACAAACACTAAGTGAGCCACATGTGTCACATGTTGAGCATTGCAACAATGCTCAATATGTGACACATATGGTGACACAACTCAAGATGCAACATATTCACAATGTGAAATTTGACGTTCAGTAAGGTTTGTGTCGCATTGTGATGCTTATTAAGGCTTATGTTGCATTGTGGCATTCATCAAAGGTTATGTCGCATTGCGACAATGCCCAAGGTGTGAAATTTGATGTTCATCAAGGTTTATGTCGCATTGTGATGTTTATCAAGGGTTACGTTGCATTGTGGCTTTCATGAAGTGTTATGTCGCATTGCGACAATGCGACATATGGCGACACAACCCAAGATGCGACATATTCACAATGTGAAATTTGACGTTCATTAAGGTTTGTGTCTCATTGTGATGCTTATCAAGGCTTATGTTTCATTGTGACGTTCATCAAGGGTTGTGTCGCATTGCAACAATGCTCAATATGTGATACATATGGTGACACAACCCAAGATGCGACATATTCACAATGTGAAATTTGACGTTCATTAAGGTTTGTGTCGCATTGTGATGCTTATCAAGGCTTATGTTGCATTGTGGCGTTCATCAAGGGTTATGTTGCATTGCGACAATGCCGAAGATGTGAAATTTGACATTCATCAAGGTTTATGTGGCATGGTGATGTTTATCAAGGGTTACGTTGCATTGTGGCGTTCATCAAGGGTTATGTCGCATTGCGACAATGCTCAATATGTGACACATATGGCGACACAACCCAAGATGCAACATATTCACAATGTGAAATTTGACATTCATTAAGGTTTGTGTCGTACTGTGATGCTTATCAAGGCGTATGTTACATTGTGGCATTCATGAAGGGTTATGTCACATTGCGACAATGCCCAAGGTTCGAAATTTGACGTTCATCAAGGTTTATGTCGCATTGTGATGTTTATCAAGGCTTACGTTGTAGTGTGGCATTCATCAAGGGTTATGTCGCATTGCGACAATGCTTAGTATGTGACACATATGGAGACACAACCCAAGATGCGACATATTCATAATGTGAAATTTGGCGTTCATTAAGGTTTGTGTCGCATTGTGATGCTTATCAAGGTTTATGTTTCATTGTGGCATTCATCAAGGGTTATGTCGCATTGCAACAATGCTCAATATGTGACACATATGGCGACATAGCCCATGATGCGACATACTCACAATGTGAAATTTGACGTTCATTAAGGTTTGTGTCGCATTGTGATGCTTATTAAGGCTTATGTTGCATTGTGGCATTCATCAAGGGTTACGTCCAATTGCGATAATGCCCAAGGTGTGAAATTTGACGTTCATCAAAGTTTATGTCGCATTGTGATATTTATCAAGGGTTACATTGCATTGTGGCATTCATCGAGGGTTATGTCACATTGCGACAATGCTCAATATGTGACACATATGGCGACACAACCCAAGATGCGACATATTCACAATGTGAAATTTGACGTTCATTAAGGTTTGTGTCGCATTGTGATGCTTATCAAGGATTATGTTTCATTGTGGCATTCATCAAGGGTTATGTCGCATTGCGACAATGCTCAATATGTGACACATAAGGCTACACAACCCAAGATGCGACATATTCACAATGTGAAATTTGACATTCATTAAGGTTTGTGTCGCATTGTGATGCTTATCAAGGCTTATGTTGCATGTTGGCGTTCATCAAGGGTTATGTTGCATTGCGACAATGCCCAAGATGTGAAATTTGATGTTGATCATGGTTTATGTCGCATTGTGATGTTTATCAAGGGTTACGTTGCATTGTGGCGTTCATTAAGGGTTATGTCGCATTACGAGAATGCCCAATATGTGACACATATGCAGACACAACCCAAGATGCGACATATTCAAAATGTGAAATTTGACGTTCATTAAGGTTTGTGTCGCATTGTGATGTTTATCAAGGGTTATGTTGCATTATGGCATTTATCAAGGGTTAGTGTCGCATTGTGATGTTTAAATAATATTTATGTTGCATTGTGGCATTCATCAAGGGTTATGCCACATTCTGACAATGCCCAAGATGTGAAATTTGATGTTCATCAAGGTTTATGTCACATTGTGATGTTTATGAAGGGTTATGTTGCATTATGGCATTCATCAAGGGTTAGATGCGACATATTCACAATGTGAAATTTGATGTTCATCAAGGTTTATGTCGCATTGTGATGTTTATCAATGGTTACATTGCATTGTGGCATTCATCAAGGGTTAGTGCGACATATTCACAATGTGAAATTTGACGTTCATCAAGGTTCATGCGCATTGTGAGCGCGTCCAACCAGCAGGTGAGGGGATGTCCAGATGAAGCTTCTTGAATGTGCCACTAACAATGAAAGAAGGAAGGCATCCAGGCGGGTTAATGTATGTAATGCATGGTTCCACGTCGTGGGCTCCCATGTCAAGGAACCTCCAACACGTGTCGTCCAATTGTCGTGGTGGCACCCACATCCGGAGATATTTAATTAATTATTGAATTACAATTAATTAAGTAATTATTATATTAATTTTATTTACTAAAATATAGTTAAATTATATAAATAAATAATAGTTTTTATAATATATTATTATATTATAAATAATTAAATTATTTTATTTTATTAAAAATTATTATAAAAAAACATTATTAACATGTCAAATATATCATAATGTTAATAAATATCTCCAAAATATATGAGAATATTAAACATATCTCCAATATTAATAAATTGATAATGTTAATTAATTATAATATAATAATTAATTATTTAAATAACAAATAATTATTTAATATTAATATTAACTAAATAACAATATTAAATAATTAAATAATTAATATTATCATTCACTAAATTATTTTATAATTATTTTGTTTAATTACTTATTATAAAATATTATAAAATAATAGTAGTGTTTAATTAATAATATTTTTTAATTAAACAATATTTTTAATCAAACAATTAAAATATCGATTTCATTAAAATCATTAAATAATATTAATCTATTAATATTTTTAATTAATAATCATATTAACTAATATTATTATTAACTAAATAACTATAATATGAATTAAATTATTTTATAATTATTGTGTTTAATTAATAATTATAAAATAATAATATTGTTTAATTCAACAATGTTATTAATCAAACAATTAAATTATGTATTTCATTAAAATTATTAAACAATAGTATTCTATTAATATTTCGGAGATATGTGTATGCGCACACTCGTTACTAGCAACAACAACAACATTAATAATATTAATGTCTTTGAATACGTGGATAGGCGTAAACAAGACACATACTATAGGAAAAAACATTAATATGAAAAGTATGTGCCCCATTTACGCCTATAGGCGTATTCGGAGACATTAATATTATTAATGTTGTTGTTGCTAGTATAAAATATAATAAAATTAATTTAATTTTAAAGTTTTGATTTAGCTACTCAAATTTTCAAATGTTAATAAAATATAATAAAAAAAATTTAATTTTAAAGTTTTGATTTAGTTACTCAAATTTTCAAATGTTAATAAAATATAATAAAAAAAAATTAATTTTAAAGTTTTGATTTAGTTAAACATTAAATTTATGTTTAAGATATTTATTTTATTATTTGTTATTTGTATCATTATTTTAGGGGGGGTGACATTTATAAATATAATTATTTGTATCATACTATATAAAGATAACCAAATTCTGAAAAGTATCTTGTTTTTAAATATTTTTTCTCATGGCCGTATGTGTAATAAATAAGTTTAATTTAATTTAGAATTGGCAATAAAGTATCTTGTCTTTAAATATTTTTTTTCCATGGCCAGAGGTCCAATAAATAGGTTTAATTTAGAGTTAGCAATATAATAGATCAATTTTCATGGGTGAAATCACGAAATTGGTATACATTTTTTTATAGTTGGGTGAATTTTGATTGTAATTTTCAATTTCTCATCCGAGAAAATAGTCAAATCATTTTCTCGCCAGAGAATTTTTGAAATTCTCTCCCGAGAGTTTAAAAGTTTCTCATCCGAGATTTTGGTCGGGTTTACGTTGGGTTAATAATTTTCTCATCTAAGAGTTTAATATTTTCTCACTCGAGAGTTTTCTCAAACCCGCTAAGCAAACTCTTGGACGAGAAATAAGATTCTTTTTTAAACTCTCGTCCGAGAGACTAGTTTATATAAATAAACCAAAAATTGACTTTCCCCACCATATTTTTTTTTGTGTTAGGCTGCACTTGACAGACAACACCCGTGAGAACATATCCACTGGTAATGCATGCCTCCCACGAAAACGACTGCACTAGGGATACAATTTACCGCACACAGTACTGGCCGCAAGATCAACTCTGAAATGTCATTCCATTGGCCAGCAAGATCACCTATGAAACACCATTCCATTGGCTGCAAGATCATCCACTGGTCTTCATCTTCGTCTTCATTGTCTTCAACAGGATTGTGGTCAATTCTTCACCAGCAATCGGAAACACCGGGTATGTGACCCTTTCTTGAAGTAACCATCCTTTTGCCAACGCTCGGCAGCACCAGGTATGTAACCATTGCAAAATTCCACCAACCATAAGAATTCCATCATGTCAATGATGTTCTATTACAATACATGGTTTAGAGCTCTGTAGACTTTTGAAATTACAACAACTTCATATCACTAATGCTTCATAGTAGAGCTGCAAATAATCATCTTTATTTACCTCTAAATTCACTACTTTATTAAAAAAATGGCATATGACAATTTGATATAAAATATTGATCTTGAGGTGTATTATGTCATGATTGGATTCCAATGTGCATATGTATTCCAATGCAAATACTTTGAAATTTGAATCAATGTGAAGATAAACTATATTAGGGTTAAAATTTGGGGGTCTCACACTAGTTTCTTGCAAACCATATACACATGCATAGGGATATTAATCGCATATTCATTCGTCATCATGAAAAACAATTTCATTTGGGAAGAAAAATTACAATATTTTGAATCTAAAGAGTTGTACTAAGAGTATCATTATCCATAGTTATTCATCGATGGTATATTAAGTTAGGGGTCATTTGTTTTATAAAAAATATAAAAATTAAATTAAATGTGTCTATATCAAAATTTATGCTCAAATCAAGGATAATTTTAGGGGTGAAATTTAGCCCATGGTTTATTTTTCCAAAAAAAGATTCGTCAATTTGCATTTTTTGAACTTCCAAATTATTATATAAACTATATAAAATCCTTAGAAATTGAAATAAATTTATAAAAATATTGTCAAATATTTTATAGTTGACATTTTAATAATTGGTAAGATTCATCAAGGTTTATACACTTTTAAATAAGTATGGGTCCTTAAAATTATCCCTAGCTCAAATTGTGCAACAATTGGTTTACACGTTTGTTTCACAATGTCATGGTGTAAAGACTTGATGTAAAGGTTTATCATGATCTTTTTGCAAATTAAAAGTATGTTCCTTGGGATATAGTGATCCTCCAGTTATGTCATAACAGGGTCTTCCAATTTCTCTCAATAAATGGTGATGAACTCTATCGAAGAGGGAAACTAAAGGTATTATAGGGATAACTATAGTGAAGTATTCTTGGGGAAAATCCAAGAAGTCCACAAATATCTAACTTGGGTGCTTCCACAATCCCATCAAAGCCACCCAATGATAAAATAAAGTTTGGAAACTAAGATACTTCTTCACTTATCATGTACAAGGGGTTAATGGTTTCTAATGGTAAGGGGGGACAATGTAGCTTGAAAGACATGGGTGGATATGCCAAACTAGCAGTCTCGACCTATGAGTTGACCATTAAATGAGATTGTGTCCCTTATACTAGTAAATCACATCTAATAGAGGGATTAAAATATTCCTAGAAAGAGAATTATGTTTCATATGAAAAATAATTTTGGAGATTTATTTGGATGCCTATCCCACAATGGTAACATAAAATATAGGTTATTTATTCCCTAGAGGGAGGATTTAAGTTGGTTAGGTAAGGCCAATTTATTTTTAAGGAGCTAAGATTAATTTTATGAACCAAGCAAGCTTCATTTAAAGTGTGGAAATGAGGTATTTGAAACTTTCAACTATTTTCAATTCACCAAGTTCACCTATTAAAGCAAGGCAAAGGGCATAATACAATAGAAGATTCACGATGATGATGACAATGACGATGATGATGATGATGACAATGACAATGATGACAAAGGTGACATGATTCATGTTGATGGAAATGAGGATGACATCGAAGATTATGTGGGGACATGAGTCATCCTTGAGTGTTGAAACCTTCCCATATCGCCAATCTACCTAATATAACCATGCCAAATTTCAACGCATACAGGGACAGTTTGGAAATTTTAATGTTGTCCCCCTTCATTGTTCACTATGCAGGGTCGATGAATGACATTGGTGATGGGCGTTTTGGAATTTCCATAATGATGATGATCGTGATAACAATGAAAATGGTGATAACAATGTAGATGAAGATGGTGATTACGGTGATGATGATGAGGATGATGCCGATGATGATGATATGATAATGAAGATGGTGATGGTGGTGGTGATGACGATGAGGATGATGCTTATGAGGATGAAGATGACGATAACAATGAAGATGAAGATGGTGATAATGATGATGATGATAACAATGAAGATGAAGATGGTGATAATGATGATGATGATGACGATGAAGATGAATATGGTGGTGATGATGGAAATGACAACGATGCCGATGATAATGGTGATGATATGAGGATGATGATGATGATGATGATGATGATGATGATGATGAAGACGGTGAAGATGACGGTGGTGGTGGTGGTGATGATGATGATGATAACAATGAAGATTAGTATGGTGATGATGGTGATGATGGTGATGGTGATGATGATTATGATGCTAATGCTGATGAAGATGAAGATTATGATGATGGTGATGGTGATGATGATGAGGAGTATGAAGATGGTGATGGTGGTGGTGATGAGGATGATGAGGATGATGTTGATGAGAATGAAGAAGAAGAACATGATGATGATGATGATAACAGTGATGATGTTGATGATGATGATAACAGTGATGATGTTGATGATGATGATGATGATGATGATGAGGATGAAGATGATGATGATGGTGGTTATGATGATAACAACCATGATGATGATGGTGATGGTGATGGTGGTGGTGGTGATGATGATGAGGATGAAGATGGTGATGGTGGTGGTGATGATGTTGGTGATGATGATGAGGATGATGCTGATGAAGATGAATATCATGATGATGGTGGTGGCGGTGATGCTGATGAGGATGATGATGAGGATGATGATGGAGATGGTGATGGTGGTAGTGATGATGATGAGGATGACGATGACGATGATGGTGGTGGTGATGATGATGATGATGATAGTAGTGAAGATGAAGATGGTGATTATGGTGAAGATGATGATGACGATGATGATGATGATAGTGATGATGATGATGACAATGAAGATGATGAAGATGATGACGATGAAGATGAAGATGAAGATGGTGGTGATGATGAAGATGATGAAGATGATGAAGATGATGAAGGTGATGAGGATGATGAGGATGATGAGGATGAAGATGGTGATGGTGGTAGTGATGATGATGAGGATGATGAGGATGATGATGATGATGATGAAGAAGAAGATGAAGATGATAACAGTGTTGATGAGGAGGAGGAGGAGGATGTTGATGAAGATGAAGATGATGGTGATGGTGATGATGATGACGATGAAGATGATGTTGATGAGGATGAATATTGTGATGATGGTGGCGAGGATGGTGAGGATGATGTTGATGAGGATGAATATGGTGATGATGGTGGTGGTGATGATGAGGATGAGGATGGTGCTGATGAGGATGAAGATGGTGATGATGGTAGTGATGATGAATATGATCATGATCATGATCACGATGACAATGATGATGATGATGATAACAATGAAGATAGAGATGGTGATTATGGTGATGATGATGAGGATGAGGATGAAAATGGTGATGATGATGGTGATGAGAATGAGGATAAGGAGGATGAGGAGGATGAGGATGAAGATGGTGATGATGGTGGTGATGATGGTGGTGATGATGACGAGAATGATGCTAATGAGAATGAAGATGGTGATGGTGGTGGTGATGATGACGAGAATGATGCTAATGAGAATGAAGATGGTGGTGGTGGTGATGATGACAGTGAAGATGAAGATGATGATGATGATGATGATAACGATGAAGATGATGACGATGAAGATGATGATGATGGTGTTGATAATGATGACAATGATGATAATGAGGATGAATATAGTGATGGCGGTGGTGATGATGATGAGAATGATGTTGATGATGATGAAGATGATGATCATGACGATGAAGGTAACATTGATGATGACGGTGATGATGATGATTATGGTGATGGTGTTGGTGATGATGATGAGGATGATGTTGATGTTGATCATAAAGATGAAGATGATGAGGAGGATGACGATGATGCTAATGAGGATAAATATAAGGATGAATATGATGATGATGATGATGAAAAATACAATGATGGTATAGACCTGAATGAGCTCCTCTTTGTTTCAAGAATAATTTATTCTCTACTGAACAAGTCCAACCATGTGAAGGTGGAAAGCTCTTATGTACCCTCCCCCCCCTCACATCACTCTCAATTCCCCAAAACTCAAATTGACATAGTAAATAAAATTTAACATACAACATAGACAATTGCATAAACTTGAAAACGTGCAATTAACCCATATAAGTAAATTATTTAAAGATATTAAATCATAGAAAAATAATAATTACTACATACCTCATACATTTGAACTTATCAATATCGTTAATCATCTTCTTCATCCAACTAAACATCTGACGTATCATCTAGTTAAGAATCAATGTTCAAAGGATTAACCACACCAACATCGTCATCACAATTATTTTTCATTATACCATCAGCGGCATCATCATCGAGGTGTTAATCTAAATCATTTTTGAAGCAACATCTAATTTTCCTTAAAACCCTTTGTAGAAATTTACAATGTGGTACAAGGATCTAATATTTAAAAAGAAAGAAATAAACAACTAAAATCGTATAGCTACCTTTACCAAACGAAAAAACTATATTCTCTTTGTATGTTGCATTACAATGTGCACACATCAGCTCTGACGTCAAACATGTGAGTTGATTTCCTCTTACACATTTGTCTATAAACACTTATATGATACATATTAAACACTTATTCAACCACTAAACCATCCATTAGATCTCATTTTATAGTGAAGATCCAAGTTACCAAGCATAAATAAAGATAAAAGAAAGTAGTAAAGATCTTTACCCATTGAAATAAAGCTATCTATATTTTTTTTATAATATACTCAACTATGTAAATGCATTAGTTGCAAGAATAAACAAAATATGGCCTGTTATACCAAAAATATCTACAAATATTTCCAAGTCTTTTTTCTACTGCATCTAGAGCTAAAAAGGCATTGACTAACCATTTTCTCAATAGATCAACAACAGGGTATAAGAAACTTCGTGCCTTTCTAATAATAACCAGGCACTAAATTAAAACTATAATGCATTGACCGAGTGGCACTATGATCTGCACTCACAATTAAGTTGCAATGTCAAAACATGCGCTTGTCAACATCCTTAAAAGCAAACATATAAGCTTCCAGTTTTTATTGATTAGAAATATGTTACAATATAAAAGTAGATATTGTTGCTTAACCTGAAAAATGAAAATATCATATACTTGTCAGGGTCAACAAGCAACAAATATAGTGGTGGATCATTGTGTGAGGAACCTGCAACAATTAATTGAAAAAATGCACGATATATTAGATCATAGAATATTTTTATTGATCGTAGGCCATTTCGAGGGGGAAACCTCCTTTGAGCAAGCTCAATACAAATAACTTCACTGTGCCTTCATTGGCCTCAACACACACTTATATACTAATTCTATGCCCAATACTATGGGTCAATACCATGGAACATATAATACTACAGGACGACTTACAAAGCATATGTGTCCAATACTATGGGTCAATACCATGGGCTAATACAAACTATGGATAAACAAATACTACGGGACGACTTACAAAGCATATGCGTCCAACAACAATATACTAACAAAGTAAAGAGAATGGTTGACACAAGTTCCTAACATCCCCTCTCCCTTAGAAAAAGCTTTGTCCTCAAAGCTTTAGATGTAAAAATTGATGCAGAATCTGAAGGAGTGGCTCCCATGTAGCATCCTCAAGTTGCATTCCATGCCACTGAATTAATACCTCTATGATAGATTGAGAGAGAAGCTGACGCCTGTTGAGTTTCAGGGAGGATTGCTTGGAAGGTTGTAGACAAAGAAGAACCATATCACCTATGCTATGAATATTAAATATTGTATTAAATTAATCAGTAAATTATTAATTAGTTTAATTGAAGGGACATAACCCTTCTTAAGAATGCTCAAACCTTATAAAAGGCGAGCTCTTGTAAAACATTAAGCATCTTATCAATTCAATAATATATCTTTTTATTCAATATGGATTTCGTGCCCTAGATTTTTTGTTGCATTTGGTATCAGAGCTTGTTCGGCTCTCGGCAAGTCTTCGCTCTAGTGTTCACTGCGTGAAGTTTCTCTTGCAAGGATCTGTCCAGCATCCTCCACTCCATTCATCTCTCGTATCTCCTCCATATTCCACTCTTCCGCCCTACTCCACGTCTACCTCTCTTCCGTTCGCTGCACCCACCATTCCGACTCATCTCTCTCCCTCCAATTCGCTTCCATATCCACCGTGCTTCTTCTCCCCTCATCCCACCCCCCCACGTTTCACCCTTCACCCCGTGTTCTCTTGTCCCTCCCACTGCTGCACCACCATTCTGCCTGCAGCTCACCCATCACCTGCAATCTCCGTCCCTCCCACTCCTGTGCCGTCCCTCCCACTGTGTGCTCCCCATCCAACTTCCCACCATTCCCCTCTCCGCCTACGTTCTCCCCCATCCACCTTCGCCCGCTGCTACACCTCCACTCCTACTCCCCACTGCATGCTCCCCCATCCACCTGCCACCATTCCTTTCTGCACTCACGCTTCTCATCCCCAGCTCCACCTAGCACCATCACATCGCCCATCTCACCCCCGTTTTGTAAATCCATAACGCTCCTTATTCACTCCATTATAATATTATTGTAATAATATAATAATATTATTCCATTATAATAATATAATATAACAATATTATTATTATATTGTTTTTTTAATAAAAATAAAAATTATTTTTATTTTTATTTGTCCGTAATCCCATAAGCCAAAATTGGGTCCAATTATTCACCACCACACTTAAGAAGCATGACGACGGAGTTAAAAGCTCAAATTGCGAAAATAGAGAAGGATTTTCAAACTTTCAAGGAAATGATCACCAAGAGCCAGGAAGCGCTTAAGAAAGAAATTAAGGATCAAGTCATTCAGGTAATGGAGCAAAAAATAGACAACAAGTTTGACATTATGAGCAAGGAACAAAAAATGTTAGATCAAAAAGTGACTAAGATCCAGAAAGGTATCCATGCGATATTACAAAAAATGGATGATAAGGAAAAAAATCATAAACAACATGGCTCGGATATGTCAGTTACCCCATCTTCCAATTCTGAGTCACCAGAATGCAATAGGACGAAAGGTACTCAATACCAACCATTCGTAATGTACCCACCGAGAGAAAAAATAGAAATGACGAAATATAACGGAGGAGAAGACCAATGCGTCGCTTGTTTGAATAAAGCAGAAGAGTATTTCGACATATATAACATTACAATGGACGAAGAAAAGGTCAAGTATGCTTCAATGCACCTTGAAGGATATGCCTACAACTGGTATATGTGGTGGAAGGGAGACAACTTCACATACACTTGGAACTTATTCAAGAATGATTTCTTTAAAAGGTTTCAAGGAATCACAGAAGATGAATTCTTCTCAAAACTTACCAGATTACAACAAAGGGAAAGCATCGAAGAATTCACGCATCAATGGGAATCCCTCACTACCAGAGTATTTGGGCTATCTGACAAACAACGGTTGGAAACCTACTTGGGAGGACTAAAACCATACATACAAAAAGAGTTAAAAATGCATGACATAACAAATGTCGAGGCAGCAAGACAAAAAGCAAAAGCAGCCGAGGCCAAATTTGACAGTTTCCAATCAAATAAAGGGAAGTCATACTCACAAAGAAACATCCATTCGACTCCAGAGGATGATACAAACAAATAAATCCCTCCGCCTAGAAGGGACGATAGGAAGAGCCTCGAGAATCAACGTATGAGGGAAGGAAAATGTCGACGATGTGGAGACAAATGGAATCCTAAACATAGGTGTCGCCCCAATGATAGCTCAAAGAAATTATATACTTGTGAAGCAGAGGAGAATAGTGAATCAGAAGAAGAAGAAGAAGAAGAGCCAGAAGATGAAGAGGAGGAAACCACAAATATGGCAGCCGGGAACGACGAGACCCCCAAAATCTCCCTAGCAGCCATGACAGGCATTAGTCAACCGCAGAGTCTCAAGTTAAAAGGGCATATAAAAAATGAGAATGTTACAGTGCTAGTAGACACTGGAAGCACTGACAACTTTCTTGATATAAGAGTGGCACGAAAACTCAAGTTGTTCGTACATCCAGTTCCAGACATGAAGGTGATGGTTGCAGATGGCAAGAAGATCGAAAAAG
Source organism: Larix kaempferi (assembly GCA_027924585.1). Lineage (NCBI taxonomy): Eukaryota > Viridiplantae > Streptophyta > Pinopsida > Pinales > Pinaceae > Larix > Larix kaempferi. The sequence goes on along the minus strand of BSBM01000267.1, from coordinate 15,262,825 downwards.
TTGGAAAGTGTCACAAGGTGAGACTTCAAATACAAGACTTCGAACTGGAATCAGAACTCTACACCTTACCATTGGGAGGAGTAGACATCGTTTTGGGAGTCCAATGGTTACAAACATTGGGAACATATTCTGCCAATCATCAAAAACATTTCATCAAGTTTAAGTGGCAAGGGCAAAATTTTAAGCTATATGGTTTTCATCCACCAAACACATAGGTAGTTTCATCTCAGCATATGGAAAAACTCATTCAAAAAGGGGCATCAGCATACGTAATACAATGTCATCAACTGGAAGGAAAGGATGAGGAACCAAATGAGTTCAAGAAGGAAATCCAAAAATTACTCCAAAAACATGAACACATATTTCAAGACTTACCCATGCAGCTACCACCAGAAAGGAGTATAGAACACATAATCGAGATTAAACTGGGGTCAAATCCTGTCAAGGTTAAACCATATAGGTATCCCCACCACCACAAAACAGAAATAGAAAGGTTGGTTCAAGATCTACTGAATTGTGGTGTCATCACCAAGAGTAGAAACCCTTATGCAGCTCCAGTCGTACTAGTATGGAAGAAGGATGGATCGTTTAGATTATGTATAGATTATAGAGGATTAAACAAAATAACAATTAAGAACAAGTTTCCAATCCCTTTCATCGATGACATGCTAGATGAACTTCATGACGCAAAATATTTTTCGAAACTCGATTTAAGGTCAGGGTACTATCAAATCGGGGTCAGATTAGAGGATATCACAAAGATTGCTTTCCAAATTCATGAAGGACATTATGAATTCAAAGTAATGCCTTTTGGGTTAACCAATGCCCCTGCTACATTCCAGGCAACTATGAATGAACTATTTCAGCCATACCTAAGGAAATTTGTGTTATTATTCTTCGATGACATCCTTATATATATCAAGACATGGAAAGAACATTTGATGCATCTAGAAGAGGTTCTATCTCTTCTGAAGGAAAACCAGTTCTATGAAAAAAAGTCAAAATGCACATTTGGGAAGCAAGAAGTGGAGTATCTCGGTCATATAATCTCAAAGGAAGGATTTAAGGTGGACCCAAAGAAGATCTAGGCGATGAAGGAGTGGCCCGAACCAAAGAATGTTTCAAAATTGCGAGGATTTTTGGGATTAACAGGTTACTATCGAAGGTTCATCAGGAACTATGAACATGTCACTGCCCCACTAACAAATCTCCTAAAAAGAAATTCTTTTCAATGGGATGATGAAGCAAGAAGATTTGACAACACCTGATTTTGCAAAACCATTCGTAATCGAATGTGATGCTTCAGGGTTTGGGATATGAGCTGTGCTAATGCAAGAAGGTCATCCAATCGCTTTTGAAAGTAGGAAGTTGAACAAAAGAGAATACCTACAGTCTACATACAACAAGGAAATGCTTGCCATCATGCATGCATTAACTAAATGGCGACAATACCTTTTGGGAAGTAAATTCCTAATCCGAACAGATCATAATAGTCTACAACACTTGTTACAGCAAAAGACATTAACAACCGAACAACAAAAGTGGATAGAGAAAATCTCTACCTTCGATATGGAGATCCTACATAAAAGGGGGAAGGACAATGTAGTAGCTGATGCTTTATCAAGGAAAGATGAAGAGATACAAGTCTACGCCGTATCCATGGTGATCCCAGAATATTTGGATGAAATTCGTAAGGAATATGCCAAGAATTCAGAGGTTTGCTCCATAATTAACAACATAAATCAGTATCCGAAGTTTGAATGGAAGAATGATCTCTTATGGTACAAAGGACGTATTTACTTAAGTTCCAATTCCAGTTTTAAGACCAAGATGCTTAAAGAGTCACATGACTGCCCAACCGCTGCTCATGTAGGAATTTTTAAAACCTACTATAATGCAAGGCAATCATTCTTTTGGAAGGGTATGTATGCCGACATTCACAAGTATGTTGCAGATTGTGACATTTGTCAGCAGAATAAAACTGAGAATATCTTAAGTCCGGGGTTACTCCATCCGTTACATATTCCAAATAAGAAATGGGAGCAAATTTCAATGGATTTCATTGAAGGTCTACCCATATCAGATGGAAAAGACAAAATACTAGTTGTGGTAGACAGGCTAACCAAATATGCACATTTTGTTGGAGTGAAGAAAACTGATTCGGCAAAAGAAACAGCCGAAGCTTTTTGTAAAAATGTCTACAAATTACATGGTTTTCCGAAGATTATAGTAAGTGATAGGGATGCCAAGTTTAAAGGGAACTTTTGGAGAGAGTTTTGCAAGCAAATTGGAACGTCTCTTAACATGAGCTCAGCTTATCATCCCCAAACAGATGGACAGACAGAAGTTGTCAATAAATGCTTAGAAACCTACCTCCGTTGTTTTGTAACTGATAAGCAACATAAATGGTTCCAATGGCTACATCTTGCGGAATGGTGATATAATTCTACTTATCATACATCTGCAAGAATGACACCATTTCAAGCCCAATATGGATATGAACCCCCAAAATGGAAGGATTTCATCACCAACCAAGCAAGGGTCGCATCAGTAAATGACCATTTAGAAGAAAACCAAAAGGTTGTCCAAGTACTTAAAGAGAATTTGAATACTGCCAGGAATAGAATGAGACAACAAGAAGATCGACACCGAACAGAACGAGAATTTGAAATTGGAGATTGGGTATATGTAAGACTACAACCCTATAAACAATTATCACTTAAAAAAGGTGGAAAAAATAAATTGGCTCCACGTTTTTATGGCCCATATCAAATCAATAAGAAGATTAGTCAGGTGGCATATGCATTGGAATTGCCAACTACAAGTCGCATCCACAATGTCTTGCATGTTTCATGTTTGAAAAAGATGATAGGTCAACACCAGAAGGCACAAACAATACTTCCCTTGTTAGATGAAGAAGGAAGAATCATATTTGAGCCAGAATCTATCATTGCTACTAGAGAGAAGAGATTAAGAACGCGAGTCATTAAAGAATACCTCATAAAATGGAAAAATCTTCCCGAAGAAGATGCAACATTGGAATCAGAACAATTTCGACAGTTACATCCCTCATTACCATTGCTTTGAGGACAAAGCTCTTTAAAAGGGAGTGGCAATGCTATGAATATTAAATATTGTATTAAATTAATCAATAAATTATTAATTAGTTTAATTGAAGGGACGTAACCCTTCTTAAGAATGCTCAAACCTTATCAAACGCGAGCTCTTGTAAAATGTTAAGCATCTTATCAATTCAATAATATATCTTTTTATTCAATATGGATTTCGTGTCCTAGATTTTCTGTTGCAACCTGCATGAAAAGTGTGCTCCGAACAGTGTTGATCAGCTTGTTGTTTCATTCGAATTCTTGCCATATGAAGATTGTCCTGCAAAATGAGAAGAATCTGATCGCGGTTTCGAAGAACCGAGTCAATTGCTTGAACTAGGGAACTGTTGAGGGTGTAGGGAAGAAGAACTGGCAGTGCCTGTCTAAAGATTGCATCATATGGTGTCATTTTAGATGGGGTATTGTACCACTGGAGAGCTTCAAGGAAATACAGAGAAATAGCTGTCCAAATCTATGTAGGGATGGGAAAAAGTTTGAGCAATCCCAGAAGGAGTGTCGTTTCACCCTTGTCGATTTAGTAAGTAGCACATTCAACCACCATCTGTTGAATTGTCATTTTCAGTCCCTGCCAAAAGAAGTTACACTATTCCCGGTCATACGTTGTGAGGAACCCATAGTTCCCTACCGATGGAAAAGCATGGAGTTCATAGAAGACATAGCCCTGTTGAACATATTGCAACCAATTTGGAACAAGCATAGAAATAGCTAAAATAGAAACCGGGTCATCAAATGTGAGAGAAGGAGCATCCGCCACCAGATTTTCCTTACCCTTCTTGTAAGTGATCTCATAGGCATAACACATGAGTTGGCTAACCCATTTCAGGTGTGTTGGGGAGGAGACCTGTTGTTCCAGGAAATTTTTCAGACTCTGGTGATCTGTCTTGATGCAGAAATAATTCCCTAATAGGTATGGCTGCCACTTATGTAATGCATGCGAAATAGCCATCATTTCCTTCTCAAATGTAGATGCGGCTAAATTATTACTGGAAAGGTCTCTTGAAGGCAGCAATCCCATTGGTTTAGCAAAGACAGCTGCATATCTATCCAAGGGAGTAGTGGAGATTTTTGATGGGTGCATCTAAATGGAATGGAGCTGAGCGATGACACCATGTGAATTCTTCTTAAGGATCTTTTCCAGGTGATATGAACTGATGATGTAGAGAGACCCTAGTTGCAAGTCCGTAAATGTGTGTTTTGTTGATGTATATGTAACTTCAGAATGTATTTCACATACATGTATATTGTATTCCTATAGAGATGTTATTATTCCTCTATACGGAAGTGTTTATATTCCTATAGAGATGTTATTATTCCTCTATACGGTGTCATCATTTATATTGTAAGTTTCGTAACTTATACTTGATGGGTTATTAGACCACCCTATTGGGGGTCGGCCATGTGGGTCAAAGGGTTATTAGACCACCCTATTGGGTGTCGACCCAATCAGCATTGTGTTATGTGGTTAAGTTGAGGCCGACCTAGTAAAGGTTATTAGGCAAGTCAAGTCAAGTATAAATAGAGTGCGTGAGGCACTCTATTTCATCATTCTATTCTCTCACACACTCTTTGGAGAGTGGCGCACTTGTGGAGGAGGAGAAGCTACTGCTAGGAGATGTCTATCTATTATTCTTGGGTTGTATCATTGCTCTATCTATCTCTGAGGAAGTTATTGGGGTTTTTCACCTTTATGGTTTTCCCCAAGTAAACTATGTGTCTCTTGTGTGCTTGCATTATTGTGTCCATGATTGATATGCTGTAGATATGCTATACATGTTGTTCTCTCAATTAAGATCCTAGCTCAAATTGAATTAAATTCTGAAAAGCTAACATGTTGTTTCCCATTGACTGAAAACTGCATCCAAAGTTCAGAAAAATCCCATAAGATGGGGCCAAGTGCACATAACCATTGAGCGCCCAAAACCACATCACATCCGCCTAAGGACAAGGAAAACATGTCATAGCACAAGCTATAATATTCCATAGAGATACGCACATTGCAACACTTCCCCTTGCAAGGTAAGGTGCCCCCATTGGCAATCATGACTTCAAAGTTGGAGCAAGGATGGACAAAACAATCAACCTGTTTTGCGATCCGAGGGTCAATGAAGTTATGAGTGCTACCAGAAACAATGAGGATTGTAAGAGGGATCTTCTTGAAGTAACCCCTGACCCGCATTGTTTGTGGGGTGGTGAATCTGGTTAAAGCATGGAGAGATATCTTTGGGTGGGTGGTCATCTGGAGACAGAGGGTCAATAGGCGGCTGTTGAATGTCGACCTGATCATCAAGTGTATCTGGAGCTTCTCCACCAAGTTCAGAAGCAGGTGGAGAATCCACATCCAAGAGATAGAGTTGTTGCTCAACACATCTATGTCCTCGATTGAATTTCTCATCACAATTATAACAAATCCCTTTTTCTCTACGTGCCCACATCTCTGCTTCAGACAAATGCTTGATAAAAGTGGTGCAAGGAGCTGGCGTGATGGGAGGTCGTTGCGAAACCATACTTCTGAATATAACAAAAGTGGATTTGGAGCATTGTTGGGTTGTGATCTTGTCCTCCACCAACTTAGCCAACCCTAGGACTTCTATCATTGTGTTGGGACAAAAAATTTTAACCTCTAAGCGGATTTCATCCTTAAGACCACTGATAAAACAACTCTTGTAGGATTCATCAGACAATCATTCTGTGTGATTGGCTAGTTTATCAAATTTTATATAATACTTCCTCACAGTGCCAATTTGGCAAAGTTTAGTGAGTGGTCATGTGAAGTCATCAAAAGCACTAAGACCAAATTATTGCAAAAGGAGTTGGCAAAAATCTGTCCATTTTGGCTCGTCATGAGCCTTGATGTACCAACGATACCATTGAAGGGCTTCATGTTCCAAATGAAATGATGCAAGTGGAACTTTTTGGACATCAAAAGTATTATGCAGACTGAAATATTGTTCTGCATGGTATATCCATCGAGTCGGATTATTACCATTGAAGCGAGGAAAATCAAGCTTTGGCCCACGAAAATTGTTGGAAAAAGAGAACCTAGTGTTCATGGTTGAATGTTGGAGATGGAGGCTGAGAAATTTTTCATACAAATCTTGGAGTTTGATTTTGAGGGATGCAAGCTCGGCCTCCATGATTTGTGCTCTTGTGCGGGCGATAACCATAACCAGGAGTTTTTTATTTTTTTTATTTTTTTTGTGAATGGGTAAAAAAACACAAACAGAAGCTTATTTAGTAAAGGGAAATTTGGATTTGGGAAAAACTCTGATGGGTAATTGGGGTTTGACTAGGTTTTGGACACTTTCGAATGGACAGGGAAGCGGAAAATAAGGATTTCAGAAGCAAGGTGAAAGAATAGGAAAATTTGTCAAAGAGGGGCAAAGAAGCAGAAATAGGGAATGAACACAGTGGCAAAATTTGAAGGCGGTTTGGTGAAAATCGAAGAATTTATGGCAAACCCTAAAAATAGACAAATGTGAGATTTCTGGATTTGGGAAGTGGAATTTGGGATAAGGTCCTCAGGAATGAAATATGTAGAATGGGATTGCAGGGGTGTCAGTGAAGTTTCAAAGAAAATGGCAGGATCTGGAATGGCCCGGAATGGATCGAAAATTGATGGATCTAAAACGACTTTCAGAATGGATATGAAATGGCTCAGAATGGATCTAAAACAACTGGATCTGAAACGGCTTTCGGAATAGATCTAAAATGGCTAGATCTGCAATGATGCGGAAGTGATCGGCAATAGATGGATCTGCAACAACACGGAGGTGATCGGCAACAGTTCAGTTGAAAATAGATATGGACCCCAGGTATTCTCAGCTTCCTAACGGTTCAGGGGTTTCACTCGGCCATCAATGTTGTCTGACAGCTTGTATATTGGGGAAATACCCCTCACTCCACAAATCAGGTAAAACTGATAACCACTTTTCCACAAACGACAGCTCTTAGTTTACCCCACATGTGGACACTAGTCAATCAGGTAGGGGTCATTGCCCTTTTCGCTTGAAGGTCCTCTTAATGGGCCAGCTACATCAGGATTCCTGTGGTACTCCTCACAATGCATTTTAGGGCCTATGCTCAAGTACTTCCCACATTTAAGCAGATAGGGATTATTCCTAGATCCGAACCTGCAATAGATGTGAAAAAAAAATTAACAGAAATTCCACCCAACGAGCCCAAGAAAGTGCCCTGAAACCATATGTGAGGAACTTGCAACAATTAATTGATAAAATGCACGATATATTAGATCACATATTATTTTTATTGATCGTGGGCCACTTTGAGAGGGAAACCTCCTTTGAGCAAGCTCAATACAAATAAATTCACGATGCCTTCATTGGCCTCAACACACACTTATATACTAAGTCTATGCCCAATACTATGGGTCAATACCATGGAATATATAATACTACGGGACGACTTACAAAGCATATGTGTCCAATACTATGGGTCAATACTATGGGCTAATACAAACTATGGATCAACAAATACTACGGAACGACTTACAAAGCATATGCATCCAACAATAATATACTAACAAAGTAAAGAGAAGGGTTGACACGAGTTCCTAATACATTGTACATTATAAGAGAGATTTATACCATATAGTTCCAAAAATATTAACTTGTGTCTAGTCTAGCTTCGAAAACACCATCTGGTCGCTTATGAATCGTGTAAGGCATATAAGTCCATAGAATTTTATCCCACATTACAAAGAAAGTTTGTTGAAAGTTGTACTTACCACCATGCGACTGATGGTGAAGGTCATGATATGCTGTATTATTCAGAAAGAGGATATGTAATGGATTTCCAGGTATCCAAATGCCACAGTGATCATCAATTTCTTTAATTGTTGAAAAGGAGAAAAAGAATATTGCTACTATAAATTGTCTTGCCTGTACCATAAGTGAAGGTTGTGAAGTTGTGCCAGCATTAACTGTATTGCGGGCAACATGTTTTCACTCAAACAACAAATTTTCTGCTAAGTTTCTCATCAAATGCACAAAATCATGTGCGAAAGAACAAGTGCAAATGACTGACCTGAAAACACAGTAATATAAAGGCAATTGTAACCTCACTAAGTACTTTGCTAAGTTTCTCATCTAAGGCAAAGTCATACCCACTAATAATTTCATATGTAAGGACACAAAAAACAATTAGGATAAATAACAATCTTACACTCAACAATCACGTGCTCACCTGGAGCATCTTCATCATAAACAAATCAAAGTATGCAATGCATGGCTCTTACAAAGCACCAGAATTAAATTGGAAAGGGTTTTGCAAGGGCCACAACAAACAGTTTCTGACCTTGAAACAACCAAATACAAAGTCAAGTACCAATACCAAATAGTTCTTAAGGATCCCAAAGAAGCTTAAGATTATGGTTGTCAATTTACAATAAAATCGTGATATGCATAAGCCAACAAAACAAACACATGCAATTTGTCTCTCTCCTATACTCTAAATTTCACATGGAGAAAGTTTTGATATTTGCTATTTGCATCAAAACAAAATTTTATTCTGAGATAATTGCACCATCAAACATTGCGTAGTAGCAAAATTACGTTGCACCGAACAACAAATCCATGCAAGCTATTTTCATAAAATATATTGAAAATATTTTATGTATAATCATCTTATAATGAGATGTCAATAATACCTAGTTGCAAGAAAATTGACTTAGAACAACATTCTATATAAAACCCAAATTCAATATGAATCTCATAAGAATCAAATACAAAGGTAAAACATGTAATTATTAAGCAAGATGGATTGATTGTTCTGAATGACTTTAAGAACAAGGTTTTCCAATTTAAAACAGGTTGCAAAAATACTATTAAAGCTTTCCCTGCCATATTTATAGCTTTTAGGACCGTGGAAAATGGCCAGGATTTCATTAGTTTTGTATATAGCTTGCTTTGTTCCTCAATGAGAAAGTTGGAAAAAAAGGATCAAAAGTCCAAGACATGTGTTTAATTTCCACTATGTATACACCAATGGGTATCAAGATCCTTCTCATGCCTCACTAATATACTTCAACCAAGCAAGATAAAAATAGCGAGAGACAACACCTAAATTTCAACAAACTCCTCTAATTAGGATCCCAAATACAAAAACAAGTACAAAAAATAAGAAGTTTTGAGCATTGAATAGATCAACGAAAATGAATCCATGCCAAACATAAGCTTGTTTGAATTTTTCTCCTTTTAAGATTAAACTAAAATAATGAAGTTCTTAAATTGGAGTGATATAATGAACATCATGATGGGCTGAAGGCCACTGCAGGCATGACATTACGATAAGATAATAACCATTAACCATTGGATTGGATTCCTCGCCTATTCAACTCTTATCAACCGACCATGAAACAGAATAAGAAAAGTTCTAAAGGGTTTAGAAGTCGATATCTAGATTTGGAGTAATGATATGGCTGAAGAAATGACACAAAACCAAGAAGTCCAGAAGAAATGACACAAAAGGAGCTAAGATTAATTTTATGAACCAAGCAAGCTTCATTTAAAGTGTGGAAATGAGGTATTTGAAACTTTCAATTGTTTTCAATTCACCAAGTTCACTTATTAAAGCAAGGCAAAGAGCATAATACAATAGAAGATTCACGATGATGATGACAATGACGACGATGATGACAATGACAATGATGACAAAGGGGACATGATTCATGTTGATGGAAATGAGCATGACATCGAATATTATGTGGGGACATGAGTCATCCTTGAGTGTTGAAACCTTCCCATATCGCCAATCTACCTAATCTAACCATGCCAAATTTCAATGCATACAGGGACAGTTTGAAGAAATTTTAATGTTGTCCCCCTTCACTGTTCACTTTGTGGGGTCGATGAATGACATTGGTGATGGGTGTCTTGGAATTTCCATGATGGTGGTGATGCTGAAGATGATGATGATGATGATGATGATCGTGATAACAATGAAAATGGTGATAACAATGTAGATGAAGATGGTGATTATGGTGATGATGATGGTGATGAGGATGATGAGGATGATGTTGATGATGTTGAGGATGATGTTGATGGTGATGATGGTGATGATGATAATGATGATGGTGATGGTGGTGATGATGATGATGAGGATGATGCTTATGAGGATGAAGATGACGATGACGATGATGATAACAATGAAGATGAAGATGGTGATAATGATGATGATGATGATAACAATGAAGATGATGAAGATGAATATGGTGGTGATGATGGCAATGACAATGATGCCGATGATAATGGTGATATGATGAGGATGATGATGATGATGATGATGATGAAGACGGTGATGATGATGATGGTGGTGGTGGTGGTGATGATGATGATAACAATGAAGATTAGTATGGTGATGATGGTGATGATGGTGATGATGGTGATGATTATGATGGTGATGTTGATGAAGATGAAGATGATGGTGATGGTGATGATGATGATGACGAGGAGGATGAAGATGGTGATGCTGGTGGTGATGAAGATGATGAGAATGAAGAAGAAGAATAAGATGATGATGATGATAATAGTGATGATGTTGATGATGATGATAACAATGATGATGATGAGGATGAAAATGATGATGATGGTGGTTATGATGATGATGGTGGTTGTTATGATGATAACATCCATGATGATGATGGTGATGATGATGGTGGTGGTGGCGATGATGATGAGGATGATGCTAATGAGGATGAAGATGGTGATGGTGGTGGTGATGATAATGGTGATGATGATGAGGATGATGTTGATGAAGATGAATATGATGATGATGGTGGTGATGATGATGATGATGGCGGTGATGATGATGAGGAGGATGATGAGGATGATGATGAAGATGGTGATGGTGGTAGTGATGATGATGAGGATGAAGATGATGATGTGGTGGTGGTGGTGGTGATGATGATGATGATAGTAGTGAAGATGAAGATGGTGATTATGGTGAAGATGATGATGACGACGGCGATGATGATAGTGATGATGATGACGACAATGAAGATGATGAAGATGATGAAGATGATGATAATGACGATGAAGATGAAGATGAAAATGGTGGTGATGATGACGACAATGACGATGATGAAGGTGATGAGGATGATGAGGATGAAGATGGTGGTGGTGATGATGATAAGGATGATTTTTATGATAATGATGATGATGATGATGATAGTGATAATGATGATGATGACGATGATAATGATGATGAGGAGGATGAAGATGACGATGATAATAGTGTTGATGATGATGAGGGGGAGGATGTTGATGAAGATGATGGTGATGGTGATGATGATCACGGTGAAGATGATGTTGATGAGAATGAAGATTGTGATGATGGTGGTGAGGATGATGTTGATGAGGATGAAGATGGTGATGATGGTGGTAATGATGATGGTGGTGGTGATGATGAGGATGGGGATGGTGCTGATGAGGATGAAGATGGTGATGATGGTAGTGATGATGAATATGATGATGATCATTATCATGTTGACGACGATGATGATAGCAATGGAGATGGAGATGGTGATTATGGTGATGATGATGAGGATGAGGATGAAAATGGTGATGATGATGTTGATGAGGATGAGGAGGATGAGGATGAGGATGAAGATGGTGATGATGGTGGTGATGATGTCGAGGATGATGCTAATGAGAATGGAGATGGTGATGGTGGTGGTGATGACAATGAAGATGAAGATGATGATGAAGATGATGATGATGATGATGATAACGATGAAGATGATAACGATGAAGATGATGATGATGGTGTTGATAATGATGAGAATGATGATAATGATGATAATGAGGATGAATATAGTGATGGTGGTGGTGATGATGATGAGAATGATGTTGATGATGACGACGATGATGGTAACATTGATGATGACGGTGATGACGGTGATGATGATGCTGATGGTGATGATGATGATGGTGGTGGTGTTGGTGATGATGATGAGGATGATGTTGATCATAAAGATGAAGATGAGGAGTAGGATGAGGATGAGGCTAATGAGGATAAATATGAGGATGAATATGATGATGATGATAACAGTGATGATGATGATGATGATGAAAAATACAATGATTCTATAGACCTAAGTGAGCTCCTCTTTGTCTCGAGAATAATTTATTCTCTATTGAAGAAGGCCAACCATGTGAAGGTGGAAAGCTCTTATGTACCCTCCCCCCCCCCTCACATCACTCTCAATTCCCCAAAACTCAAATTGACATAATAAATAAAATTTAACATACAACATAGACAATTGCATAAACTTGAAAACGCGTAATTAACCCATATAAGTAAATTATTTAAAGATATTAAATCATAGAAAAAATATAATTACTACATACCTCATACATTTGAACTTATCAATATCGTTAATCACCTTCTTCATCCAACTGAACATCTGACGTATCAGCTAGTTCAAAATTGATGTTCAAAGGATTAACCACACCAACATCGTCATCACGATTATTTTTCATTATACCATCATCGGCATCATCATCGAGGTGCTAATCTAAATCATTTTTGAAGCAACAGCCAATTTTCCTTAAAACCCTTTGTAGAAATTTACAATGTGGTACATGGATCTAATTGTTAAAAAGAAATAAATAAACAACTAAAATCTTGCAGCTACCTTTACCAAACGAAAAAACTATATTCTCTTTGTATGTTGCATTACAATGTGCACACATTAGCTCCGAGATCAAACATGTGAGTTGATTTCCTCTTACACATTTGTCTGTAAACACTTATATGATACATATTAAACACTTATTAAACCACTTAACCATCCATTAGATCTCATTTTATAGTGAAGATCCAAGTTACCAAGCATAAATAAAGATAAAAGAAAGTAGTAAAGATCTTTACCCATTGAAATAGAGCTATCTGTATTTTTTTTATAATATACTCGACTATGTAAATGCATTAGCTGCAAGAATAAACAAAATATGGCCTGTTATAATGATGATGGTGTTGATAATGATGAGAATGATGATAATGATGATAATGAGGATGAATATAGTGATGGTGGTGGTGATGATGACGACGATGATGGTAACATTGATGATGACAGTGATGATGATGATGATGGTGATGATGATGATGATGACGACGATGATGGTAACATTGATGATGACAGTGATGATGATGATGATGGTGATGATGATGATGATGGTGAGGCTGATGTTGATCATAAAGATGAAGATGAGGAGTAGGATGAGGATGAGGCTAATGAGGATAAATATGAGGATGAATATGATGATGATGATAACAGTGATGATGATGACAAATACAATGATTCTATAGACCTGAATGAGCTCCTCTTTGTCTCGAGAATAATTTATTCTCTATTGAAGAAGGCCAACCATGTGAAGGTGGAAAGCTCTTATGTACCCTCCCCCCCCCCCTCACATCACTCTCAATTCCCCAAAACTCAAATTGACATAATAAATAAAATTTAACATACAACATAGACAATTGCATAAACTTGAAAACGCGTAATTAACCCATATAAGTAAATTATTTAAAGATATTAAATCATAGAAAAAATATAATTACTACATACCTCATACATTTGAACTTATCAATATCGTTAATCACCTTCTTCATCCAACTGAACATCTGACGTATCAGCTAGTTCAAAATCGATGTTCAAAGGATTAACCACACCAACATCGTCATCATGATTATTTTTCATTATACCATCATCGGCATCATCATCGAGGTGCTAATCTAAATCATTTTTGAAGCAACAGCCAATTTTCCTTAAAACCCTTTGTAGAAATTTACAATGTGGTACATGGATCTAATTGTTAAAAAGAAATAAATAAACAACTAAAATCTTGCAGCTACCTTTACCAAACGAAAAAACTATATTCTCTTTGTATGTTGCATTACAATGTGCACACATTAGCTCCGAGATCAAACATGTGAGTTGATTTCCTCTTACACATTTGTCTGTAAACACTTATATGATACATATTAAACACTTATTAAACCACTTAACCATCCATTAGATCTCATTTTATAGTGAAGATCCAAGTTACCAAGCATAAATAAAGATAAAAGAAAGTAGTAAAGATCTCTACCCATTGAAATAGAGCTATCTGTATTTTTTTTATAATATACTCGACTATGTAAATGCATTAGCTGCAAGAATAAACAAAATATGACCTGTTATACCAAAAATATTTACAAAGATTTCCAAGTCTTTTTTCTACTGCATCTAGAGCTAAAAAGGCATTGACTAAACATTTTCTCAATAGATCAACAACAGGGTATAAGCAACTTCGTGCCTTGCTAATAATAACTAGGCACTAAATTAAAACTATAATGCATCGACCGAGTGGCACTATGATCTGCACTCACAATTAAGTTGCAATGTCAAAACATGCGTTTGTCAACATCCTTAAAAGCAAACATATAAGCTTCTAGTTTGTATTGATTAGAAATATGTTGCAATATAAAAGTAGATATTGTTACTTAACCTAACAAATGAAAATATCATATACTTGCTAGGGTCAACAAGCAACAAATATAGTGGATCATCGTGTGAGGAACCTGTAACAATTAATTGATAAAATGCACGATATATTAGATCACATAATATTTTTATTGATCGCAAGCCCCTTCAAGAGGGAACCTCCTTTGAGCAAGCTCAATACAAATAACTTCACGGTGCCTTCATTGACCTCAACACACACTTATATACTAAGTCTATGCCCAATACTATGGGTCAATACCATGAGCCAATACAAACTATGGATCAACAAATACTACGGGACGACTTACAAAACATATGCGGCCAACAATAATATACTAACAAAGTAAAGATAAAGGTTGGCACGTGTTCCTAACACATTGTACATTATAAGAGAGATTTATACTATATAGTTCCAAAAATATTAACTTATGTCTGGTCTAGCTTCGAATCCACCGTCTGGTCGTTTATGAATCGTGTAAGGCATATAAGTCCCTAGAATTTTATCCCACATTACAAAGAAAGTTTGTTGAAAGTTGTACTTAGCACCATACGGTGAATGATGAATGTCATGATATGCTGTATTGTTCGGAAAGAGGATATGTAATGGATTTCCAGGTATCCAAATGCCACAGTGATCATCAATTGCTTTAATTGTTGAAAAGGAGAAAAAGAATATTGATGTTCGAGGCGTCATCCCTGAGATAAAAAATGATACAGCAGCACCAGCATTGTCTAGAAGCAAGCTTTCTAGTGGATGAGCGTACACTGCTCCAAAAGCATATGGCACTATAAGCTTGTGATGTTGTGAATGAATGTACCGATACAATAACTTGTTACGGTGCATATGACGATGAAGAAAGTATTGCCATGTGTCGAAGACCAGCATTGCTACTATAAATTGTCTTGCCTGTACCATAAGTGAAGGTTGTGAAGTTGTGCCAGCATTAACTGTATTGCGGGCAACCTGTTTTCACTCAAACAACAAATGTTCTGCTAAGTTTCTCATCAAATGCACAAAATCATGTGCGAAAGAACAAGTGCAAATGACTGACCTGAAAACACGGTAATATAAAGGCAATTGTAACCTCACTAAGTACTTTGCTAAGTTTCTCATCTAAGGAAAAGTCATATACCCACTAATAGTTGCATATGTAAGGACACAAAAAACAATCAGCACAAATAACAATCTTACACTCAGCAATCACGTGCTCACCTGGAGCATCTTCATCATAAACAAATCAAAGTATGCAATGCATGGCTCTTACAGAGCACCAGAATTAAATTGGAAAGGGTTTTGCAAGGGCCACAACAAACAGTTTCTGACCTTAAAACAACCAAATACAAAGTCAGTACCAATACCAAATAGTTTTTAAGGATCCCAAATAAGCTTAAGATTATGGTTGTCAATTTACAATAAAATCGTGATATGCATAAGCCAACAAAACAAACACATGCAATTTGTCTCTCTCCTATACTCTAAATTTCACATGGAGAAAGTTTTGATATTTGCTATTTGCATCAAAACAAAATCTTATTCTAAGATAATTGCACCATCAAATATTGGGGAGTAGCAAAATTACGTTGCACTGAACAACAAATCCATGCAAGCTATTTTCCTAAAATATATTGAAAATATTTTCTGTATAATCATCCTATAATGAGATGTCAATAATCATCCTATAATGACAAGCCTGAGCCAAAGTGTGGCTGATGTGAGGTTAGAGCCCTCCACCAGCGGAGGGCAAGCATTGGATTGGATTCCTCGCCTATTCAACTCTTATCAACCGGCCATGAAACAGAATAAGAAAAGTTCTAAAGGGTTTAGAAGTCGATATCTAGATTTGGAATAATGATACGGCCGAAGAAATGACACAAAACCAAAATATGCAATTAAATTATCATCAACCGACCATGAAACGGAGTAAGAAGAGTAATGATAAACCAAAATATGCAATTAAATTATCATCAATCGACCATGAAACGAAGTAAGAAAAGTTTTAAAGGGTTTAGAAGTTGATATCTGGATTTGGAGTAATTCTATGGCTGATGAAGATAGGAATGGACACAAAAACAAAATATGCAATTAAATTCTCGTCAACGGTGAAACAAAATAAGAAAAAATAACTTGATACTTAGATTTGGACTCTGGAGTAATGATATGACTGACGAAAGGAAGGGAGACAAAACCAAAATATGCACTTAAATTATCATCAAGTGGCCATGAAACAAAATATGATAAGTTTTAAAGACTTTAGAAGTTGATATCTAGATTTGGAGTAATGATATGGCTAAAGAAAGGGAGAGACACAACCAAAATATGCAATTAATTAGATTATAACAACTGTTTTTTTATATAGAAAATTGAGGGGTGATATAACACAATATAATGAGCGCATGAAAACAGGAAATTTTCAACTCTGCATACATGACAAAACCATGTCAAGCAATAACATATTGCAGTCAAATTCAAAACTAAATAATCTTTAATTGATCAATTTCCAAAAAGGGAAAAAAACATACCGAAAATAACGACAGGGAAACCACAACCTGAATAAATTGCTGGAACAACACACCCTTCACAACAGTGCTCAGAGACAACACATTCTTCAATTTCGCTTCCTTGAGTGTATGCAATCTGTAGCCATCAAGAGGCAAGTGATAGAGACCAGAGTAAACCCAATATACAATAATAGGCACAAATGTGGCCAAAGCCTCATCTGTCAGGAAAAAATCCTTCAATTGACCCATTTCTGTATCAACTGGACAATGAAATTAGACTGACCACCAATTTATCAAGGCAAGGAACTTCCAAATAAGTACTTTCTTCAATCAAACAAAACAAATCTCTATGTATCACAACCCAAAATATGTACTTTCTTCAATCAAACAAAACAAATCTCTATGTATCACAACCCAAAATACAGTTTATACCACCAGCACCAAAAAAAACTTCCTTCTTTTAGGTGTACCCGGCCGCACTTCAATCATGCAGCTCATTACATCAACAGATAAATCAATTTCTCCACTCCTTAAACCCTGAAACCATCCAATCATGCAGCTCAATACATCAACAATACATCAACAGATAAATCAATTTCTCCACTCCTTAAACCCTGAAACCATCCATTGACAGAAACCCAATTCTGCAAAAACCTTCAACACTACTCCTGCCCATAGACCAGGCCCTGAAATTGTCAAAGTCAATTCAGTAAAACCCTTAAACTCCACTCCTGCTCACACCCCAGACCATGAATGAAAACCCTTAACAGGAAATGGGTATCTTGGATTGAGAACCTCCTCGTATATAAAGACCGTAAGCAGGGGTCAGACGTTATCCTTCTGACAAAATACTTGGGGTGAAAATACTTGGGGCAATAAGTTCTCGGACATGTTCACCCGCAAACAAGAAGCAGCGTAGAAAGTCTAGCACTTCGCTGAGGTTAAAACACTACTACAATTTCGGTAAAAGGCTGGCTCTCAACGGGTATACTTGATGGACATGCACTGAGTATATTTAATGATGTATATTCATAGAGTATATATTCTTGGTAAAATTGGCGGTCGGAGTGTATCTTCTTGGTTAAATTTGCGGGAGTATTCTCGTGATGTTGATGGAACATTTGCGGGAGTATTCTCGTGATGTTGATGGTTCCAGGAGATTTAAATTCTTAAAAGTATGTTTTTCAGTGACTACTTTCACTATTATGATAGGAGAATATATATATATATATATATATATATTTTGTTCCAGGGAGATTTAAATTCTTAAAAGTATGTATTTTTGGTGGATATTACGATGGGGGAGAATTAAATTTTTAAATGTAGGTTATTTTTGTGGGGTTCTTTTCACTATTATGATATGTTATATGTAGATTGAGATCAAGTCTAATAAGTTTTAGGAATGTTTGTGTAGGTTGAGGTCAAGTATAATTTTTTGTATGTTTGTGTAGGTTGAGGTTAAGTATAATTTTTTGTCTCACTTCATAAGTAGATGATATATTTGATGAATCAGGTAAGGGGTAAGTTTTTTTTTTTGTGAAGGAGTTGTTCTATACAAGTTGGTGTTTGTGTAAGTGTTTTGTGGTTTATGCACAAACATGTAGGTTGAGGTTAGGCGTAAGGGCTTGTCATGTTGATGCAAGTGAGTTGTTCTATATGAAATGGGCATAAATATAAGTCTAAGTGTTTTGGGGAAATAGATACCCCACTTACAATTTTTTAGTTATAAGATTTTTCATTAAATGGTGTGAAGTAATTGCACTTTTTTATAAGACATACAAATTTGAAAAAGACACATTCATTATATTGTGAGAAAATGATGTTTATATATATATAAGACATCAATAATGTTAGATCACCAAGCCAAGTTCATATATATATATATATATATATATATATCTAGATAGATAGATATAGATATATATCTTTATATACATATATATATCTATATCTATATAGATACATATCTATCTATCTATCTATATCTATCTCTCTCTCTAAAAATTTAACACATAAAGTAAATATATTAGATATTGAATATTTAATGATATCGAAGTTATTATTGACTTAATGATATTGAATTCATTAAACATATTAGAAATCTATTTTTTTAACATTAAAAAATTTAACACATGATATGATAAAATTAATAAATTAGAGATGGGTTAGAAATCTATTTTTTAGCATTAAAAAATTTAACACATGATATGATAAAATTAATAAATTAGAGATGGTTTATAATGGATAAAATTCATAAATTAGAGAGGGTCCATAACGGATGATATTGAAGTCATCAATGTCATTAGATGACGGTTCATAATGGATGATATTGAAGTCATCAATAATGTTAGATCATCAAGCCAAGTTCATATATATAGAGAGAGAGAGAGATAGATATAGATACATAGATAGATAGATAGATAGATGAACTTGGCTTGATAATCTAACATATGACTTCAATATCATCCATTATGGACCCTCTCCAATTTATGAATTTTATCATATCATATGTTAATTGTCATCTAACGTCACTGATGACTTCAATATCATCCATTATGGACCCTCTGGTAAGATATGCAAATTTGGAAAAGACACATTCATTGCATTGTGAGAAAATGATGTTTATATATACATATGAACTTGGCTCGACGATCTAACATCATTGATGACTTCAATATCATCCATTATGGACCCTCTCCAATTTATGAATTTTATCATATCATATGTTAATTGTCATCTAATGACATTGATGACTTCAATATCATCCATTATGGACCCTCTCTAATTTATGAATTTTATCCATTATAAACCATCTCTAATTTATTAATTTTATCATATCATGTGTTAAATTTGTTAATGTTAAAAAATAGATTTCTAAACCATCTCTAATTTATTAATTTTTTTCCATCAGACTCATGTATTAAATTTATAAACCATCTCTAATTTATTAATTTTATCATATCATATGTTAAATTTTTTAATGTTAAAAAATAGATTTCTAATATATTTAATGACTTCAATATCATTAAGTCAATAATAACTTTGATATCATTAAATATTCAATATCTAATATATTTACTTTATATGTTAAATATTTTATTATTAAAAAATAAATTTCTAATATATTTAATGACTTCAATATCATTATCATTGTCAATAATGACTTCGATATATTAAATATTCAATATCTAATATATTTAGATTAAGTTGCATAGAGTAAATATGAGGAATTCTTATCCACAAAGGCTTGTTATCTACATATTCAATATGGTTTGGATAGCTAAAGGCTAATTGCATCGATAGATGGGTGAATTGGCCTTATAATATATACAATGGATAACGTCAAGTAATGATACCTTATATTGTTGTTAGGTAAATTTTTAAATGTTAATAAAATAATAAAAATAATTTAAATGTTAATAAAATATAATAAAAATAATTTTATTTTAAAGTTTTGATTTAGTTAAACATTGAATTTATGTAAAAACATAAGATATTTATTTTATTATTTGTATTATTATTTTAGGGTGAGTGACATTTATAAATAAAATAAGATATTTATTTTATTATTTGTATCATTATTTTAGGGTGGATGACATTTATAAATAAAATTATTTGTATGAGTTAACCAAATTTTAAAAAGTATTTCGTCTTTAAATATTTTTTATCATAGCCACAACTGCTGTAAATAGGTTTAATTTAATTTAGAATTGGTAATAAAGTATCTTGTGTTTAAATATTTTTTCTCATAGGTTCAATAAATTGGTTTAATTTAGAGTTAGCAATATAATAGATCAATTTACATTCATAAACAATAAACAAAATAAATTGGTTTAATTTAGAGTTAGCAATATAATATATCAATTTACATTCATAAACAATAAACAAAATGTATCATAATAAATTGAATTTATCACAATGACCATGTACCATTGTTTCAGAACCCTTAGGATTGGTTGCTTGTCTTCTTCCCTTCAAAAAGGAAAAAAAAAATCAAAATCTAATACACATACAACCATCTCTACATGTTTAGTCACATACCATAATCACTATAGAATTTAATATTGTTTGTATTTTGACTTTTTCTTTCTAAGAAGAAAAAAAATTAAAATATAGTTAGTCACACATTATAATTATTATAAAATTTATATTTGGGTGTATTTTGATCTGAACTATTTGCCTAAGATCTTTGAACTCTTCGATAAAACCAAACACATTTTAACAGTGAGCAAAGATAATAGGTTAAGGAAATTAAACAATTACATACTATAAAATTACATCATTTACAAATTCATCCAAATTACACATATATCAATATTTACAAATAACAACAACAAATACTTCTCATCATTACATCGCCAATACTATGACACTTATAGATTTTAATAAAGGTAGTGATATTTATATCATTAGTTTATTAGTCCGTAGCTTTTAATAAAGGTAGTGGTATTTATATCATTAGTTTATTATCCCATAGCTTTTAATAAAGGTAGTGGTATTTATATCATTAGTTTATTAGTCCATAGATTTTAATAAAGGTATTGGTATTTATATCATTAGTTTCTTAGTCCATACCTGCTAAAAGCAGGGATTATTGTAATCAGTTTGTAGTTTGTTTTTTCTAAAATTTGCATGAGTTTAGGAAATTGAATGGATAACATTAAATTGTTTTTCATAAGGTTTGACAATGTTTTATTTTTTATAGTTTTTATTTTAGGTAGTTTAATTATATTTTAGGAAATTATTTGATTTCATATTGTGGTGAATTATTGTATTGTTTATAATTTTTTAAGTTTTAATTTTAAGATTGGTAAATATGATTCAAATATCACTAGTTCATTCAATTAAGATATGGGTCTCGTTAGCAGAGCGATCCGAGTTCAATTCCTCTAAGGGGTGAGCTAGTTGGAAGGAGACATCCAAAATCCAACCAGTCAAGGGTTGGTGTGGGCCAGGCAAGGTGTGATTCCCGGGTGAATTTAATGGCTTAGATGCCCCTGGGTCATGGTTTCTTAGGAAAAAGGCCACTCCCGCAAATCAAGAAGATTCTAGCAAACAAAAAAAAGATTGGTAAATATGGAAAAAAATTATCGTCAATTGAATTAATGTTACAATGAAGTTTAACATTCTTTTCAAAAAGAAAAAAAAAGTACTATATTCCATATAAAATATAAGATAGCTTGATAGTCCTTACAAAATATAATAGCCATCACTAGCATGAACAAAAAAACAACCACTAACAGTCCACCAAATATCTGAAACCAACCAAAAGTAATAGCCCAAAAACAAAGGCTCAACTCTGCATACAAAAAAAAAACAGGTCCCAACCCTCTGAGCCTAAATCATTTCCAAATTGTTCTATGAAGAAAATATTTCATTCTTCAAGAAACAAAGCTTGTTTTGATAGATTACCAGCTTCCACATTATACTCCTTGAACACATGCTGAAAATCCAATAAAGAGAATTTTGTTAAAAGAATTATAATATTTTCTTTGCCATCATTCAAGAGAAGCCACATGTAGATTGCAATTGTTGGATACTCCATCAATAATCCTCGATTATTTGTACCTCTTCCACATTTCATTTTTAATTTGAATAGAAAAGAATCATTTACTTTTCGCACTGCTCCAACACCACACCTCATCCCCTGTTCCTATGAAACACCATCAAAATAACCAATGGACAAATTCTTAATAAAACAAGGATGACGAAGAACCCTGCCCCCAATCTACCTATTTCCCCAAATCCACTTAAATCCATTGTATAAACTCTCACTACATATCTGGGATTTCCCTCAAATAAAATTGAATTCTCATGTTTCCAAACCTCCCAACATACATAGCAATGAATCTCTTTCCAACGATAATCCATTAACAACCAATTTCTAGAACAAAGATTCAGTGAGTGATAATTCTAACTTTGGAAAACACATAAATTAACTTGTATTTAATCAGTCTAATTGATTAACCTTGCATTGTACATGAATGAGCAACTTAAGTTTTAGTTCATCACTGATCAACCTTTCCAATTTGGCTTTTGTTGTGTCGAATAGCTTTAGTTGACATTGTCCACTACCTCCATCGCCTATATGATGTATTATATGGAGATATACGATGTATTATATGGAGATGTTTGCCTTGATATTTGTATATGATTCATTTGTGTCCTATGTCCTTCCTTGTCCTTCCTTCTTTCAGCATAGTCAAGAGAAGTTATTACACCTCACGAGGACCAATAGAGGTTAGTATCGTAAAAGTGTTTCCATCATGAATCTTCCACTTTTGCTTGCTTTGTACTACTAAGGTTTGGTACTTTAAAATAATTCTTCTTCTTAAAATACATAGGGATTTTCTTCTTGAGAATATATAAGGATTTTGATTTGAGAGAAAAAATCATATATTTTCCATACGTTGTTACTTTATAAACGGGTTAACAAGAAAAAATTCATTTACCATATATTTGAAAATGATTCAATACTCTACACAAATTAATAAGAAAGTTTGTTATTAACCATATCTAGAGAAATAGATAAAATAATTAAATTCAAAAACTAAACCTAAACAATGGAATACTTTTATAGATTTTTATTATACAAATCAATTTCTACAAAAGATCGAGTAAAAGCATAAATTAACACCAAAAACTCTATCAAACTGAATATGTTATCCTCAAGTCAATCTTGACATTTTAAGAGCCAAAATCCTTCCTCGTTGATTCTATAGTCAATCCTTCACGTTTAGAGAAAAGTGGTTATCAATGGCAGTTTATGAATATTCAATAAAAGCAAGCAAATTATTCCCAAAAAATGAAAAGGGTTACGAGAATGTCACCAAAATGCTTTGTCTAACATCATTTCCACACATTTTATCTTTTTATCTTTTCTCATGGAGATGCATTCCCTTGCTTTGCCATCACATCCACCATATTTTAACCTACATTCTAAACCACTGCTGGAATAGTTTGTTTAATGACTTGTTTTAATTAGCATTTGCATTGGGATGTCCTTAACTGCCTGCTTAACCTCCACACATTTGATCTTTTTATCCTTTACCATGGAGATGCATTTCCTTGCTTTGCCATCACATCCACCATATTTTAACCTACATTCTAAACCACTGCTGGAATAGTTTGTTTAATGACTTGTTTTAATTAGGATTTGCATTGGGATGTTCTTAACTGCCTGCTTAGTTGATTGCTACAATTATTTCTGCTGAAATGTTATCTCATGACATGGATTATGCCATGTATATTCTAAGACTTGATAGTTCGAAGTTCTAGTGAGACCAAAATCGAGTGAAGCTTGTAAACTTACAACCTCAACTAAAGATACCAGTGTTTGACTGAAGCTGAGCAAGGAAAAGTTAAAATAGAAGGTTTAAGAGCTGCGACCTTGAGCGATATACAAGTGACCAAAGACTAACAGAGTTTTGATTAGTATCAATCCAGTAGCTAGAATATGCTCTCCTTACAACTTCAACTCAATAGAATATGAATGATCGATTTTTGTTTACGACTATTGTTTGATGACTTGTGACTGGCACACATAACTATGCTTAGTGTTAGGAAGGTGAAGGAACAACCCATAGCCAAGCATATAGAAAGAGGGTAGAGTCCATTCGAAAGCCTCTCGATCCAAAACCAATTTACCAAAGACACCTTGCAGAGAAAAAAGCAACACTGACACCTTGAGAGCTAATTTGAGAGCCAATAACAAGAGACACAAAGGCATAAGTCGTAGAAAGAGAAGAAGAGAGCCAGAATTGATTATATATAGATAGATGGATTTACCCTCTATCAATAAAGCATCCATTAAACAATTAGATGCATTGCCAACAAGTTAAATCAATGTGCTTCAGCTTGATATAATACGATCCTTAAACACATCAATAACAATATAGATAGCAGAGCTAAAACCAACCAGTGGTTACAAAAGTTCATGAAGTTTAGCAAAAAGGATGAAATGGGCATCCTTTGATAACTGAAGCCTTTCAAGGAAAAAATTCACTAAAAGAATCTCCCTTTCTAATTTGCATTCTAACATTTTAGCGAGCAATTATGCAAACATGAACCCGAGGGCCTCGAGTTCACAGCTGATACAATCGCATACAAGATGGCATCTGCACCACAAATGGGTTGGCTTCACTCCCTTCATTAAATTTTTGATAAATAAATTTTATGCCAGAATCTGTCCTCCCACTTCATGCTATTTTCATTCCTCCTTTTTCCATTTTATTGAGGGGAGATGCTATGTTATTTTCCCATTTACCCATATTACTGAGGAAAAAAATGCATGGTGGTTTCCTCGTTGTCCTTTAGGGCACCTTGATTCAAAGACTTGGCTTTCTTACCGAGCTGATCTGTTTCCTAGTTTTGATGACGACGAATGTGAAAGTATTCCACTGAGCGGAATTTTTGTTCCTCAAATGTAATTCTTTGGTAGATTCTTTGCAAGTTGGACCTGGAATTGTGGCCAATGCCTCTCATGCAAAGATAAGATTCAATCGGTTTTGTCTTTGGATATCAGAGTCAAACCCATTCAAACGTAGCAAAGTTTAAAGGATTTAGAAGTTGATACCAAGATTTGGAGTAATGATATGACTGACTAAAGGAAGGGAGACAACCAAAATATGCACTTAAATTATCATCAACTGACCATGAAACAAAATAAGATAAGTAAATATGCAATTAATTAGATTATAACAGTTGTTTTTTATATAGAAGATTGAGGATCGATGTAACACAATATAACGAGTGTATGAAAAAGAGGAAAATTTCAA
Source organism: Larix kaempferi (assembly GCA_027924585.1). Classification (NCBI taxonomy): domain Eukaryota; kingdom Viridiplantae; phylum Streptophyta; class Pinopsida; order Pinales; family Pinaceae; genus Larix; species Larix kaempferi. The sequence continues at coordinate 15,236,918 of BSBM01000267.1, read as the reverse complement.
CTTTGCATACATGACAGAAACATGTCAAGAAATAACATATTGCAGTCAAATTCAAAATTAAATCATCTTTAATTGATCAATTTCCAAAAACGGAAAAAACATAACGCAAATAACCACAGGGAAACCACAACCTGAATAGGCTGCTGGATCAACACACCCTTCACAACAGTACTCCGACACAACAAACTCTTCAATTTCTCTTCCTTAAGTGTATGCATTATGTAGCCATCAAGAGGCTGAAGGAGAAAGTGATAGAGACTGGAGTAAACCCAATATACAATAATAGGCACAAATGTGGCCAAAGCCTCATCTGTCAGGAAAAAATCCTTCAATTGACCCATTTCTGTATTAACCGGACAATGAAATTATACTGAGCACCAATTTATCAAGGCAATCAACTTCCAAATAAGTACTTTCTTCAATTAAACAAAACAAATCTCTATGTATCAAAACCCAAAAAAAGTTCTGCAAAAACCTTCAACACTACTCCTGCTCATACCCAGGCCCCGAAATCGTCAAAGTCAATTTAGTAAAACCCTTAAACTTCACTCCTGCTGCTCATCAATTGATCAAAACCCAATTCAAAAAATGTTTTCTGTACAACTCCTGCTGCTCATCAATTGATCAAAACCCAATTCAACAAAACCCTTCCTAATTCAAAAAATGTTTTCTGTACAACTCCTGCTCATCAATTGATCAAAACCCAATTCAACAAAACCCTTCCCAATTCAAAAAAATGTTTTCTGTACAACTCCTGCTCATCAATTGATCAAAACCCTTCACGCCTCACAGAAAACGAAACTTTGTAACCTTGGGAAAACTTCCCTAACGGAAAATGGGTATCTTGGATTAAGAACCTCCTCAAATATAAAGACCGTAGGCAGGGAACAAACGTCATCCTTCGAAAAAATACTTGGGGCAATAAGTTCTCGGAGAGTCGGAAATGTTCAGCCGTAAACAAGCAGCGCGGAAAGTCCAGCACTTCGTTGAAGTTAGAACCCTACTTACAATTTCGGTGAAAGGCTGGCTCTCGATTTTAGTGAAGTTGGTAACTTGAATTTCACTTATTATTTCTGGAATTCAAGCCGCCTCCCAGTGGGTAAACTTGATAGATACGCACTGAGTATATTTAATGATGTATATTCATAGAGTACATATTCTTGGTAAAATTGGCGGTGGGAGTGTACCTTGTGGGTTAAATTTGGAGTAGTATGTATCTTTGTTTCTTTGCACTTGTTTCTAGAAAATGTCAACACTTGCTATTATGAAAGAATCAAGTTATGGCCAGATTTACAATCATTACATAGAAAATCGGCTCCCAAGGAGCAAGTGTCACAAAGCAAGATTTGAACCGAGGTGGGGAGGATAACAACATTCCTCCCAACCATCCGATCTACACTTATTTTCACTATAATGTTGTGCACGGAGATATAATTTTTTATAAGTAGGTTATTTTTATGTGGCTCTTTTCACTATTATGATATGTTATATGTCTGTTTTATGTAAATTGAGATCACGCATGAGTTTTAGGAATGTTTGTGTAGGTTGGGATCAAGTGTAATTTTTTGTCTCACTTAGTAAGTAGATGATATATTTAAGTTTTGTTTTTGTGAATGAGTTGTTCCATGCAAGTTGGTGTTCGTGTAAGTTTTTTCGTCGTGTATGCAAAAACATGTAAGTTGAGATTAGTTTATCATGCTTCTTTGTAAGACATGCAAATTTGGAAAAGACATATTCATTACATTGTGAGAAAATGATGTTCATATATATTTATGTATATATATATATGAACCTTCTAACATCATTGGTGACTTCAATATCATCCATTATGAATCTTCACCAAATTATGAATTTTATCATATCATATGTTAATGGTCATCTAACATTATTAACATTATTGATCATTTCAATATCATCCATTATGAACCCTCTCTAATTTATAAATTTTATCATATCATGTATTAAATTTTCATGGTAAAAGTTTTGAAGTCAATAGATTTCTAATATATTTAATGACTTCAATATCATTAAATATTCAATATCTAATATATTTAGATTAAGTTGCATAAAGTAAACATGGGGAATTCTTCTCGAAAAAGGCTTGTTATCCGCATATTCAATATGGTTTGGATAGATAGAGGCTAAGGAGGGTATACTTTTTTGGGGAGAATTGGTGTGAAGATCAGCTCATTTCATTTAATTTTTTTATTTATGTATTTCATACCACCTTGAACTTATACAAAGCTATGGATCAATATGTTCATTATTTGCATAGGGCATTTTTTTTGTTTGTTGATATTCACAGATGGAATTTGTTCTCTTGCAGGCATATTGGAGAAATTCCAAACAATTTTAGTGGGGGTGGTTTAGTGGCTGCCTGCTCTTCCATGGAATGATTTTAAGGACAATTAAAAATTGTATATTGTAATTGGGACGGCTATGAGGTGTAGAATCCTCCATTGTTTCTATTATCTCTTTATGGAATCAGGTTGACAAGTTCCAAAAGCTAAGACAATGATTGAAAAGCTAAGACAATGATTGAAAAGCTTTTATTTTTCAAAACATTAGTTCGTACTTTGATTTTTGTGACTTAGACTTTATTTTGCTTATCTCAAACGTTAATATTGGTCACCGGGTAAATAATAACAACGGTTTTACCAAAGTAACTCTAAATTCGGGATTAAAATGGATATAACCCTTAAGTTATAATGGATATGAGTTATTAACTTAATTAGGTAATCTAATTATTAAGTTAATAGCTAAGTAAGTTAGTTTGATTAGTTAATTACTTAATTATTAAATTATTAATAAGTTAGTCATTAACTTAGATTATATTAATATTAATATAATAGTTAATAGTTAATAAGTTAACCTATATATATGAGAGTTATATATAGTTAACTACCTTATGTTAACTATTATATTAATATAAGTTATATTAAGTACTTAATGGTATATTATTGCTTAAGGTTATATTAACTACCTTATATAAGTTTAAGATTAACTTAGTATAATCCTAAGCTTAAGACTTACGTTTACTATAACGTTAAATTATATTTAATTTATATAACTAATATGTCTTATAAGTTAACGGGTAATATATTACATGTGTCCCTGCAAAAATATAACTAATATGTCTTATAAGTTAACGAGTAATATATTACATATGTCCCTGCAAGGTCATCATAGAGACTTTGAGGAAAGTCTTGTTGAGTGTAGGCCAAGAAGTGAAAACTTGATGTGTAACTTGATGTGTAGACCAGAAAGCTAAAGTTTGCAGTATGAGAAAAGTAAGTTAAAAAAAAACTTGGATTGTAATATTCAATTGCATTTGCGACATATAAAAGTAAACATGAAATGTAGTTTTATTTGAGTTTTTTTTTTATAAGATGAACTGTGCAATAATCTATGTTATTCACACACAATTGTTTTTTGGAGATATGTTCCAGTATGAAACATGAAATTATAGAGAGAGGCAAGGCATCAATTATAGAACCTTCACCATATTAATAACAATTTTGGGGGCATAAATCTTTTCATCAGTCAAAAGTTTGATCATTTTTTACAATACATTCTTGTAACAAAAGCATTTAAAACCAATGTTAGGTATAAATGAGGCTTAGCCAGCTTATGTTACAGAAGTTGTTTAGAATATGGCCAAAGCATGGCTAGGCTTCCCCTTTTATTTTGGTTTCCTTGTGAAAGGAAATAGCTGAGAATCCAGGAAAACAAGCCAAAAATTAGCAGGCAGAAGCAGTGGACTATTTTTGTAATCGTGGCAGATTAGGAAACTTTAAACTCTGCCCTGCAACATAGAAATCAAAACAACACATGTCACAATGTATGGTAAGTAAATGCAATTTAAAATCTTGCTTTGTTTTGTATTCTTATGTTTTGAATTTCTTTTGGGTGCAGGTATGAGAGTTGAACACATCAAAGTTATTTTACATGTCATTTGGCTAATTAGCTTACCTGAAATTGTGAAAGAACATGCTCCTAGATAGAAAAGAATTTGCTTGTTTCAAGCGAGTATTTTCTAATGTTCAAAACAACCTATTTGTGTATTCAATTAAGCAAAGAATTCTTTAGAGCTTGATAGTTTTTTTTTGTCCGGTGGATGATTAATATAAAATTATTTAGTATAACTATCACTAAATAATTAACATATGGCCATATGATTGAAAGGATGGCAACAATAAATTAGTTCAATACCTTTTCATGTTCCATAGTATGGATTAATAATGTGGGAATGAGGTGACCATTTGCATATTCTGCTATTTGTTACCATGGAACAATAGAAGCAAGGTCATGTGAAGAAGGAAACCATGGAGAGATTAATTGCTTTCTTGAGCCTATTACAGAACAGGAAGACAGTTTTCCATGTAGTAAGAAAAAAAAATGAAAATAAACAGGAAAGTCGAAAGAGGCTCTCACTTGGATAATAAATGGATAAATGTTAGTAATGTAGTTGATTGTTTTTATGAGGCAATGGTCTGACTAGAATGTGCAATTGGCACAGGGTAATGGTCATGCTGTTGTTGCAATGTTTCTGTCAAGAACAACAGATTGTACAGATAATCAATGTATGATTTCAAGAATAGAGCATTGTTGCATTATTTTAAAGGACAAAAAATTAAAGAACCTAAAAAACTGAAGGGAAAAAAAATAATGAGCCATACTTGATATGTAGTAGAAAAATTGGTCCATACCTTGAACTTCAGATGGTCAACAATACAAAGTACTAGGTTTGTATCTTTGAGATGACAAATGTAGGGAAGAGCTAGGTTATGTAAAAACGAAAATCAACTGTATAAGAAATTGCATTTTCTTTGTAAGACTATGACTCTGCATGAAGCAAAAAATGGGCAAAAACTTTTAGCTCAATTACAAATTCTTCAGTGAGGAAAATTCAAAACAAGGGACAAACAAGAAGATATACGACCATTTTTCTTGGATTTAAACCAAGTTCAATTATTGTTGAAATCGAGCAAAGAAGGAATAGTTTGATCACTCGCCAATGGTCAACGATGAACAGAGTTGAATGGGTCAAGATCTCTGGAGAGAGACTGTAGCTTGCTCAGCGTTTGTAAATTTCTATAAAATTTATCTAAATAATAAAGCTATGGAGAAAACTCTAATATTTTGGGGGGATTCAGAGGTTACTCTGACAGCTTTATTGTTTGAACAATTCTTTGCAGTTTATAGCTTGCACTAAATTTGTTGCAGTACATGGTTCGGGGACAAATTCCTGGAAGAGGGTTTGGTGCAATGTGTTCGAGGCAACCTTATCTATTTCTGAGTTGTCATTTGCAATGTGTTGTTACATGTTAATATTATATATCAAACTGAGCATAAAGCTTTCAAAATGAAAAGTTGGCGAATTGCAGTTAGGCAAGATCTTAAAAAAGAACATTTTCAATGTGGCAGTAGTGAAAATGCATGTTGTTGTTTTCTAATGCTATCTTATTAATGTTCAACAGTGAATATTTTGTGACAATTTTTCAAATGGCTATGATGAAGACTACTAATCTAGTAGTTTGTCATATAATTCAAAATAAATGAATCCAATAAAGAATATTGTTGTGACACTATAGAAACATAATGTCAAAAAATGAGTAGTACCTGTGTGGAGATTGCTTCAGGGTATGTTGTACAAGCACTGGTGAACATTTGTAATTTTGTATATATTAAAAAGTTATTGAATCTGCAATGGAAAGAAAGAATAAGAGATCGATGACCAAGAAAGTAATAAAATCGGAAAAAATACCAAGAATAGCAAAGAATTTAGAAACAAAAGATAGAACCCCCCAAAGAGAAGAAGTTGATACTTGTTATGCTAGTGTTGTTACAATCTGAATAGATATTTGATGCTTCCTATTGTGAATAGCAAATTTTGGTTTAGAAGGACAAGAATCGATTGTGGTTGAAGACAATGTTTATGTGTGCTTAGAACAGGTTCTATGTTGGAGATGTTGAATGTTGCCATTACTTTCGTGTTCATGGTTAGAAGCTTTGAAGCTTTGTATGTAGAAATTTTATTATTGTTCTCTCATGAAATGAGTTATGAGTTATGCAGAAATTTTATTATTCATGTTGTGTCAAAAAGTTTTAAACTTTATTTATATGTTTTTTTCTTTATTGTTCCTTAAAGAAGTTATATGCATTCAATAATTCAAACCTTTACATAACCTTGTACATTTTAACAATCTTTTTGACTTATTTAATAATTAATTTTAATATTAATAATCTCTGTCTTTCAAAAGTAACAAGATATTAACTAATATTATTATAATATGATACAATATTGTTATCATATTATAGTGTAATATTATAGCTTAGCAAACAAAGAAGTATAATGACGATGTATATTCATTCAATAAAAAACTCAAAACCGTTGATGTATTTCTTCATCAAAGAAGAGCAGAGCTTCAATTATTTTCCTACAAATCTGGTTGTGGCAAAGGAGTTTGAAGTCCATTTTTAGGTATCCATTTCCATACTGCAATAGAGCTAAGACCAACATTAAATCAAAGAACATAACAAAACAATTTCCATGAACAGAAAAAAAAAAATGCCAAGACTTACCTTCGTGTAGAGGCTTTTGGCACTAAATTCACTTGTTTCAAGTACACCATAATGTTCAAACACGAGAACTTCTGGAATCTTGCTAACCTTACGTGAACCTCATTCTCTGGCCCTTCTCATGGACATTATGGAAGACATCAGAAGCTCCACCTTCTAGATTGTCAGTGACTTGGCAACGACCAAGGAAATGAATGCATGATGTATCCTCATAAACAATATCATTAATTTAATAATTAATAATTAAATGTATGCTTGTTGTGTAGTAAACGAATCAAATCCCAAAATACTACAGATTATACCAAAAATTGAAGCATAATGAACATGTACCATACCTGGCTTTTGAGCACACTCTCGCATCTATTTTAGATTTGGAATTTCAGCAAACACTGTTGAGACCACCAGTAAAAGTGTTGATGCTTGGGAAATTTATGCTTTCCTTGCAACTCTGTTAATCAAGGTAGCCTGCAATATTTGATCAATTTTAAGCCAATCTGCTATGTTGGGAAATATGTTGGCTCTGTAAACCAAAGGGCAGAAGTAAGCTCCCAGTATTCACCAATGTGTTAACTATAAACACTTCAATGCTTCTGGATTTGGAAGTATTCGTACTTGAACTACAACTTCAAGACCATAAAAGTGAGAAAAGACACCAATTGGAAGAACATAAACAAGCATTTGCAACGGGTTCCATCTAGAGCAATTGTGGTTCTTCACATCTATCCATTGGTATTTCATCTAAGTCATGATGTTGGTCCTTTATTATATCAGTGGCACTTATGGCTGATACTCCATCTACAGTCCCATTAATATGACTCATATTTAGTGTGGGAATATTGATTTTCTTTACAATTATCGAGGGCCTTGAATACAAATTTGATATAAATTTGTAACGTGACTTGTGATATCCATATTTTTCCTTAACCCCAATTGTACAACTACACCTCATGCAACATAAAATCTAGCAGCTTATTAATCACCCTGTCTTAAAATCCTTAAAAGATGCAACATGGGCCTATAACATGTATTATCTCATTTATGTTGTATAAATACATGAAATAACATGACCAGAGGATAAGTTCTCATTTTCATTTTATTGATTAAAAATAACAAAAATTAATAAAATACGTAACACTAGGCTTTATAAAAATATGGAAAACCAATCTGGTTACATCTTGAACTCCCAAGACTTAATGGAGTTGTATCTCTTTGTTAAATCTACATAGGAAAAAAAGAATTAATTAACACCACGTCATCAAATAAATCAATTAAGAAAAGAAGTTAAAGAGCGAATAGAGAAACTATCAAACAACTAGTATGATGAAAAAGAAACAAAAATTAGTCTGTAGTTTACTTTTCCTCCATCCCATTCAATTATATCTAGGATTTTCTCTTTGCACAGACCATCGGAGATTGTACTCCATACCTTGATAGTTTGTTGTCAAGGTCACTCATCATAAAAAATGACATGAAACTCCTTTGTAGAGCAAACCACTAACAAGGGACAGGTCTTGGGTTTGATTCCTAACCTATCCAAGTTTTAACATAGATAATCTTTAACAACTTTGTAAAAAATTAGATTAGATACCATCATTGATAGAGAAATAAAATAATTTAACTAAATAACTTAGCAAATACAAAAAACCCATAATCTGTCAACCGTAATTCATGTCCATTGTCAAATGAGGAGTCGTTGTCGTCGCCAATCCAATTTAGCTTGTCCATTGTCATTTGCATCTTCCATAGGATCCCTCCAGTGAAGCTCGTTTAACCATTGGCGAAGCAACCGTTAGCTTCGCCATCCAACCATAGACTTATGCTTTCAGTCGCATAACCACCCCCGAGCTTCGGGTCATAGAGCTCACACACACACACACCAATACTAGAGACTCAGAAATGGGTTTCCCCCCCACCAAAATCTCTCACCAAACTCCAATAGCAGCAAGTCACTCTCTGTACAAAAATTACGATAACCATCCAAACATTGGGTGCTTTACCCATTCCCAAAGCCTTCCTTATATAGAAAAATCCATTGCGACACATGTCACTTCATGCAAAAATATTTAATTTCTTTTTATTAAAAAGTAATTTAGCTCACCTATCCATGTGTCAAGTTTTCTAGAGAGTGCACCAACTTTCCTAAGTTTACTCAAGTTTGTCTCCATGATGTTCCTTCTAATCTCTATTTTTGTGGGTGCAAGTGGTGTTAACTAAATGCTCAAGCCTAGGATTCCATTTTGCTCCTAAAATAATCCTTTCTATTATTTTAAATACTAAAATGTATTTTCATGTGCAAATGTCTAAAATAATAATTTCTATTATTTTAAATACTAAAATGGATTTTCCTGAGAAAATATTCTAAATGCAATTTTATACATTTTATGCATAATGTTTAACAATTGATCCATTCTAGGACCTAGGTACCACACCATTGGTCCCATCTGTCCCTTATGATCATATTTCGACGTGGTACCACTTCGTCGGGTCCAATCATCTGTCGTTTCCATTTCTTGGCAAGGTACCACATCGTCAGGTCCTTGCGTCTGTCATTTTCGTTTCTCGGAAAGGTACCACATCGTCCGTCATTTCCGTTTCTCGGCAAGTTACCACATCGTCGGGTCCTTCTGCCAATATCCTTTCATTTGACTTGTGGGAACTTCATGTAGGGATTTAGGATCTGTTACCTTCAATCCTCCGTCTACATGCTATTGGAGACTAATGGCGTTGAGGAGTAAGTTCGTTCTTGATGCGCGCCCCCCAACTCATACGTGAACAACTCTGTCGTGGTCCACATCGCACGACCTCACGCTTCCCCTAAGTAAGCGGATCAGTGCTTCTCTACTCATGCGCGGAATTCCGTCGGAAGTCGACATCGTCGTCATTCTCCTCGTGTGTCATTTATCCATACTCTACGACCCTTCAATTCCTTTGTGTCTTCGTCGGTGAATCATTTCACTTGTCTCTACACACATTCCCAAAAGCACATATTAATTAATTGTCCTGTCCTCATTTGTCATAATTCATTTCATAAACCCGCTAATTGTTAAGCAATTACAGTTTACTCATAATATCCTATATTTCATAAATCAGTAAGCCATTTCGTCAACATGTATTTATTTCATTCACATCTTATAATTTATCATACATCTAATCATTAAGCATCATATTTATGTGCACACAACACATTTTTTGTAACACGACCAATTATTAAGTAATAAGCAATTTCATTAATTAATTCAACTATCTGACTCCACATATGTCATTTAATTCATAAATTCATTTATCCAATTGTCGTCATTCACATCTTCAAGTTTTCCTCAATCATTTAAGACATATCAAACTCAAAAGACCACTTTATCAAATTTTGTTCAATCAGGTCACTCGACAAATGCCCTTAAGGTCCACAACTCATATCATCATCTATATGCAACACCAAATTATTTTATTACTGTACTAGTTGATAATTTGAATTAGGATTGATCGAGACTTTACTAGATTGACTTTACTCTATAATTAATTTTAAAAATATATAAAAACCTCAACGCTTATCGATATGTTCACTGTTGAAATGACAATCATTTTTCACTGAATTTTACTTCTTCTCACTTGTGAGCAGGGACTTGCTCCTCGCAGCCACCCTTGTTAGTGTTGCTTTCTCTAAATAATAAAAAGAAACCGCACAACTAACTCTTCAACTGAGCAAAATGTAGAAACCTTCTTGTTGGTTATGTAAAACCAACTCATCCGTGCGTACAAGTGTAAGGGACTTTATTTGGGATTTATTCCCAACTCGACACTAGCCACCTTCACCACTTAATCAATAGAAAAAACTGTAAATTATATAATTACCATGGAGGTTGAATGATGTATATGTGTTCCAATAGTCTAACCTAATGGTGTTTCCAACCATAAATCCGATTGATGAGTTTGTGCACCAATGACTAACGTAATTATTTTTCCAACAATAAATCTTATTAGGGTACATAACTCGCCAAAATTAATTTAGTTCGATGCACTTGACTTGTCTTTTACTTGCGTATTGCTTCTCTCTTAAAATACTTCTCCCCGTTCATTGTCATTAAGGCTTTTATAGCATCATAGCCAGCTTGAAAGCTAACTCACTAGATTCAATTCTCAATTTTTTCTCCGCCTATTGATTGTCACTGAGACTTTACAACCACTCACCTTTGTCGGGCTTATAGATTATTTACAATTACAAGCCTGACTTGAGCTTCGATTGATTCATCGTAACAGATCCTAACCTTAATCTATCTACTCTAATACTTCATGACCGAGTATAGACATCTCTTACAACCATTGCAACCAATTGACCATAATGTTAATTTCTCATGTGGTAGAAGACAATGTTATTCTTAAACTTGTGGAAATTTTTCAATTTCACTGCCACTTTGTTCTTGTTCCCAATTCTAATGGCAAGCAAGCACCGGCTTTTTTCTTTCGCCAATCAATCAAGCAAGCCTGCAATAAGGCAACATGGTATATGAAGTAAGTAAGTTCTGTGATATTTGCACCTCCCTAGCAGGTATGGTGGACTGTGTGGACTGTTTGGAGTAGGCCCATGGTTGTTGGTCGGCAGGTTGTTGTAGGCCAAAATGGTTCTGAAAACATACTTTACATCCTTTAAATCCACTTGTGACTTTTGCTATTTGCATTCATAATATTTTATTAGCTTACCCCATATCGCGAGGGTTATTTTACCCAACTACTAATAGCATCATCGCCGTTCTCCTCCTTCTCACAATGATGTTTGATTTAACCACCCTTCTATCTGCCTTCTTCACAGAACATTTTAACTGTAACGTGTAAGGGCCTTGCTATGGTATATTAAAAAACCAATGCATAAGACCTTATTCTCAACCAATGCATGTAATACCTTATCCTCTCTGAGATCTTTGGTTCATGGACAACAACACGGGTTCAGTAGCATATTTAATTTACGCAAATGTTGCAACACATAAATGATGGGACATTGCCTCACTCAAATCCACATCATTAGTAATAACAACATGAATGTCGGAACATAAGCTTCACATAATAAGTAGGAACATTCGCTTACATTACTTCTAGGAACTATAGCTGATGCCGGAATTCCACTTCTTGGAACAGATCCAAATACCAGAGTTAAAATTCTAATATAATTTTTCCACCAGCGCAGATACAGAGACAGAGGCGGTTTAAACACCTGTTGAAGAATCAGGTCCAATAATTTAACCTTTATATGCAAAAAAGCACCAATTTCAGTAGGAGCAGTTTACCCGAGACATGTTCTTCGATGAATGGAATTGGAACAACGTCAATTTGATATGGGTATCGTTCTTGATTAACTTGATTTCCAATTGATGGGATTGCGCAGGTGTAAAAACAATAGGCTCAATACTACCCCGCCCGCCTTGAGCAATATAGAAAAGATTCCTATGTCTTGTTCAATTCATCATATTTCTGGTTAATAAATAATTTTAACCTAAATCCTTCCATAACCTCAAATATCTATTGATAATACTCGGCATGAAACTAAGAATGCAGTTGGGTTTCAAACCACCCAATTTAAAAGGTAAATCAAATTTCATGACACCACTTCATGCAACAATAATTGGATGAAAAATTGAAAGTACGCAGAATAAACAAGAAAATATCAACGTCCTGCAATACCTCTATCAAATGTCTATTGATCACAATTGCATGAATCGAATATGAGAAAATTTATTTAGACTCTGAACCACCCAAATTCAAATCCAAGGCAATACTCACTACATAATGAAAATGATATTCATAATGATCTTTACTTACCCAAATTCAAATCCAAGGCAATACTCACTACATAATGAAAATGATATTCATAATGATCTTTACTTGCAAGTTTGTTCCTGTTGGACGGACGACAACTACCCAAAGCAGCATATATCTTATATTTGATTTGAATGGGAAGAAAACTAAAATAGGAAGCCATTAGAAAAATACCAACCATTGCATTTTATTTAAGTCCTTAAAAGATCTTTTCAGCTTTTCAGATCACCAAAAAAGAGATTCAACTGCAGCCAAATTCAAAGAGAAATTGTTAGCATTGAGCATTGTGATATGCATAAATTCTATACTAGGTTAGCACAAATGAATAATATAAGTTGAAATCTCATTCTACTAGTAACGACCACATTTTTAAATGTGGTTGATATTTATCGATTAGCTTATATCAACAATGACCACATATTTAAAAGTAGTTGATATTCATCCATCAGCGAATATCAACTATATTTAAAAATGTGGTTATTGCTAATAGACACCCGACCCCCAAGAAATAACGAAATTAAATTTTTTTAATAAAAATGTTATTTCAAAATAAAAATAAAAAGACTAAAAAAATTAAATTAAAAAGAAATAAAGTAAAATAAAGAAATAGAGTAAAAGTAAACTTAAAAAAAATAAACTAAAGTAAATTAAAATAAAATAAAAATAAAATAGAAGTAAAGTAAAGTAAAATAATTAGAGTAAAAAAAATTAAAAAAAAAGTAAAGTAAAAAAATAAATTAAATTAAATTAAATAAAGAAATAAAGTAAAATTAAATAAAGAAATAAAGAAATAAACTAGAGAAATTAAATTAAATTAAATAAAAAAATAAACTAGAGAAATAAAATTAAATTAAATAAAGAAATAAAAAAACTAAACTAAATTAAATTAATTAATTAATTAAAATAAAGAAAAAAAATTAAAGTAAAAAACTAAAAAAAAATTAACGATTCATTTTTAAATTAAATTAAATAAATAAATTTAAAATGTTAATATCAACATCTTTGGAATGTTAATTTAAAAAATAATTTATTTTTAAATGTGGTTAATTTAATATTAAATATTTTTAAATTAAATTAATATTAAATAATTTAATATAAATTTAGATATTAGTTTAGATATTAAATTAATTTAGTTTTAGTTTTAGGTATTAGTCTTAATTTAATATTAGTTTTAGATATTAGATTTAATTTAATTTAATATTAGTTTTAGATATTAGATTTAATTTAATATTAGTTTAGATAATAGTTTTAGTTTTAAATATTAGATATTGGTTTTAGATATTTAGTTTAGATATTAGTTTTAGACATGCTTTATGCATTATGCAAGAGCATGTTTACAATATAAATAATAATAAAATTTAGCATAGTGCATGTTCTTACAATATTAATTTTATTATTTATAATCCAAATTTTATTATTATTATTTGATTATTAAAAAAAAATATTTATTAATAAAAACATAGGAAAAAATAATATAAATAAATAGATAATAAATAAATAAATAAAAATTAAATAATTAATAACAATATAAGTTTAATTATTTATACATGTTTTAGAATGGTTAACCTTAATTCATAGTTGACGCTTAACCAAGGTACACTTTGAATCATGGTTGACAATTGTTTAGGCATGGTTGAATTTAGTGCTTCATGGTTGATATAACCAAGAGAACATTGATGTGGACCATGGTTGACATGAACAACAAAACATGGCTAACCATTGTTTGACCATATTATGAAACCATATTAAGAAGTAAATCCATAGTTGACTTTGAAGTAAGGATGACTTCAATCCAAGGTTGACACCAAACCATGAATGAATTCAATCAAATGTTGACTTCAAACCATGGTTGAATTCATTCCATAGTTTACTACAATACAAGTTTGACTTCCATGGTTCACTTCAGTCAATGGTTGAATTCAATCCAAGGTTAACTTGAATCCATGATTGAATTCAATCTAAGGGTTGAATCCAAAGTTGACTTCAATCCAATATTAACTTGAATCCATTATTGAATTCAATCTAAGGGTTGAATCCAAAGTTGACTTCAATCCATGGTTGAATTCAACTTGAATCCATGGTTGACTTCAGTACTTGGTTGATTTCAATCCATAGTTGACTTCAACCCATAGTTTTTGTTTAAACATAGTTGACTTCAATCCATGGTTGATTTCATTACTTGCTTGAATTCAACCCATAGTTGACTTCCACCCATAGTTTTCGTTTAAACATAGTTGAATTCAATCCATGGTTTCCTTCAAACCAAGGTTGACTCTTAAGCAAGGTTAACTTTAATCCAAGGTTGAACTCAATCTATAGTTGACCTCAATATAATGGTTGACTTCAACCAAGATTGACTGCAATTCTTGGTTGACTACTATGGTTGAACATGATTGACTATGTTTAAATATGTTTGACTATGGTTGAGTTTGGTTGACTAATTGACTATGGTTATCTATTGTTGACTATGGTTGACTTGTTTAGCCGAAATTAACTTTTCATTGACACTGTTTAACTTTTTACTCTCATTGAATGTGGTTAACTTTGGTAAATAATGGTTGACTTTGGTTGGTTTTACTTGATTATGGTTTACTATGGTTGATTATGAGTGGATGTGGTTGACTAAATGAATATGGTTGACTTTAGTATACATTTTTTGGTTGACCATGTTTACATTGTTTGCTTTGGTTCACTTTGGCCCTTACATTGTTTGGTTGACTATGTTTACATTGTTTGCTTTATTTGGTTAACCATGGTTGACTTTGGTTTACCATGGTTGACTTTGGTTGAAATTGATTAACTTTGGTTGTTTGGGTGTGATTGAGTTTGGTTGACTTTCATTGACTTTGGTTGTTTGGGCATGATTGAATTTGGATGTTTTGGATGACTTTGGTTGTTTGGGCATGGTAGAGTTTGGTTGTTTAGGCACGATTGACTTTGGATGCATTAGGTTGTTTGTGCATTGTTGACTTTGGTTGAATTGTTTATATATCGTTTACAATGTTTGATTGACCATGTTTACATTGTATGGTTTTCTATGGTTGACTTTGGTATACATTATTTGGTTGACCGATCAGTTACTGTGTTAGGGTTCATCCACTGGTAGAATGGCTTTGTTGGATAAGTGACCAGTATGAATAGAGCAAATATCAAATGTGAAAAGGCGTTTGGCCCCGGAAATGAGAGAGTGCATCTCTATCCACATTGGCCAAGTCAGAAACGTTTGCTGGACGGTCTGCCTCAATCATGGCATTTAGGTACTTTTATTATTATTTTATTATTAAAAAAAATTACTTATTAATGAAAACATAGGAACAAATAATATAAGTAAATAGATAATAAATAAATAAATGAAATTTAAATAATTAATAATTTATATCTATTTCAGAATGGTTGAACTTAATCCATAGTTGACGCTCAACCAAGGTAGACTTTGAACCATGGTTGACCTTTGTTTAGGCACGGTTGAATTTAGTGCTTTATGGTTGACATAACCAAGAGAACATTGGTGTTGACCATGGTTGACATGAGCAGGAGAACATGGCCAACCATTGTTTGACCATATTATGAAACCATATTAAGAAGTCAATCCATAGTTGACTTTGAAGTAAGGATGACTTCAATTCAAGGTTGACACCACACCATGAATGAATTCAATCAAATGTTGACTTCAAACCATGGTTGAATTCATTCCATAGTTGACTACAATACAAGTTTGACTTCCATGGCTCACTTCAATCAATGGTTGACTTCAATCCAAGGTTAACTTCAATCCATGGGTATATTCAATCTAAGGATGGGTTGACTCCAAAGTTGACTACAATCCATGGTTGGATTCAACTTGAATCAATGGTTTACTTCAAACCAAGGTTGACTTCAATACTTGATTGACTTGAATCCATAGTTTATTTCAACCCATAGTTTTTGTTTAAACATAGTTGAATTCAATCCATGGTTGACTTCAATCCAATGTTGACTTCAATACTTGCTTGAATTCAACCCATAGTTGACTTCCACTCATAATTTTCGTTTAAACATAGTTGGATTCAATCCATGGTTGCCTTCAATCCAAGGTTGACTCTTAAGAAAGGTTGAATTCAATCCATTGGGCGAATTCAATCCAAGTTTGAATTCAATTCATATTTGACTTCAATCAATATTTCAATTCAATCCAAAGTTGACTTCAATATGTGGGTGATTTGAATCGAAGGTTGACTTCAAGTAAAGGGTTTCTTAAAGGTTGACCATCCTCCAATGGTTGACTTTAGTCCATTAATAATACCAACATTAATGATTCAATCTGTGGTTGACTTCAATCCATGTTTGACTTCAATTCATAGTTGAATTTTAAGTAAGGTTGAATCCAATCCATGGTTGACTTTTAAGTAAGGTTAACTTTAATCCAAGATTGAACTCATTATATAGTTGACCTCAATATAATGGTTGACTTCAACCAAGGTTGACTACAATCCTTGGTTGACTGTAATCCTTGGTTGCCTATAATCCTTGGTTGGCTACTATGGTTGAACATGATTGACTATGTTTAACTATGTTTGACCATGGTTGAGTTTGATTGACTAATTGACTATGGTTATCTATTGTTGACTATGGTTGACTTGTTTGGCCGAAATTGAATTTTCATTGACATTGTTTAACTTTTTACTCTTATTGAATGTGGTTAACTTTGGTAAATAATGGTTGACTTTCGTTGTTTTTACTTGATTATGGTTTACTATGGTTGATTATGAGTGGATGTGGTTGACTTTCGTTGCCTAAATGAGTATGGTTGACTTTGGTGTACAATTTTTTATTTACCATATTCACATTGTTTTCTTTGGTTAACTTTGGCCCTTACATTGTTTGGTTGACTATGTTTACATTGTTTGCTTTGTTTGGTTAAACATGGTTTACTTTGCTTTACATTGTTTTGTTTACCATGGTTGCCTTTGGTTGACATTGGTTGTTTGGTTGACATTGATTAACTTTGGTTGTTTCGGTGTGGTTGAGTTTGGTTGACTCTGCATCTTTTGGTTGACTTTGATTAAATTTGGTTGTTTGGGCATGGTTGACTTGGTTCACTTTGGTTGACTTTGGGCATGGTTTCCTTTGGATGAATTTCCTTGTTTGGGCATGGTTTCCTTTGGATGACTTTCATTGTTTGGGCATGGTTGACTTTGGCTGACTTGAGTTTACATTGTTCTTATGAATTTGGTTTACATTGTTAAGGTGACCATGGTTTATTATATTTAACCACAGTTTGCATTGTTTGACAATGGTTGACTTTGGTTTAGTTTGGAAGAATTTGGTTGTTTGGGCATGGTTGAATTTATTTGACTTTGGTTATTTGGGCATGGTTGAGTATTATTGCATCATGGTAGAATATGATTAACTTTAAAACATGACCAACCATTGTTTGCATGTGGTTGACTTTAAACTATGTTTAACCATAGCTAACCATGGTTGACTTTGATTTTGATTGTTTGGTTTGATCAACATGGTTGACTTTTTTAACATGGTTTGGTTAACCGTGGTTGAATTTGGTTGGCCATGGTTGACTTGGTTGATGATGGTTTCCTATGATTAAATTTTTTTACATTATTTGGACATGGTTGACTTTTGTTGATTCGGTGGGGTTGACCTTGGTTGTTTGGTAGACTTTGGTTGAATTTAGTTGTTTTGCATGGTTTAATTTGATTGTTTTAGTTGACTTTGGTTGTTTGGACATGATTGACTTCAGATGAATTTGGTTGTTTGGGCATGGTTGACATTGGTTGACTTTGCTTGAATTGTTTATATGAATTTGGTTAACATTGTATAGTTGACCATTATTTATTATCCTTAACCTTGGTTTACATTGTTTAGGCATGGTTGAATTTGGTTTAGTTTGTAGGACTTTGATTGTTTGGTTAACATTGGTTATTTTGGTTGACTTTGGTTATCTAGGCATGGTTGTCTTTGTTTGACTTTTGTTTTTTTGGTTGACTTTGGTTGTTTGGGCATGGTTGGCTTTGTTTGACTTTAGTTGTTTGCGCATGGTTGACTTTGTTTGACTTTAGTTGTTTGTGCATGGTTGGATTTGTTTGACTTTGTTTAGGCATGGTTGAGTTTGTTTGACTAAGATAGACTATATTAATCAATGGTTGGCCATTATTTAGGCATGGTTGACTTTAGTGTATCATCATTCCATATGGTTGCATCATAATTGACTATGGTGAAATTTGGTTAATCAGGGTTCGCTATGTTTAGCCATGGTTGATGACATCCCATTGTAAACCACGGTTAACTTTGGTTAACCATGGTTCATTATGGTTGATGTTGGTTAAACATGGTTGACTTTAGTGCACCATCGTTGACTTCAAATGGTTAATTATGGAACACCATGTTAAACCATCATTGATCATGGTTAACATAACCAAAAGAACCATGGCTAAACGTTGTTAGACTATAGTTTATAGTGTTTGACCATGGTTAGAGCCATTACGAACCATGGTTTACTATGTTTTACCATGCATAAAAATAATATATTAACCCTGGTTAAATATGTTTAACCATAGTCTAACATTGGATATAAAAATGTTACACTATGGTTAACCATGATTGTAAATTATTAGTATTATTATTAATGTTAGTATTTTTTATTCATGTTAACAATAATGTTAGTATTCTTGTAGATATTAATACTACATTAATAATCTTATTAATGCTATTAATTTTAATATGATTAATGTTATTAATATTAATATTATTGTTATTAATATTAATATTATTGTTATTAATATCAATATTATCAATATTATTATTAATATTAAAATTATGTCATATTATGCAATATAGTTATATTTAAGTAGCAATAATGTAAATGATGATTAAATATTAACCATTTTACAAAGTAACATTTGATTAATAATTTTACAAAGTTAACATTAAATACATTCTTTCATCTCAATTTTAAATTTAATATTAATACATCTCAATTTTAAATTTAATATTATTACATCTCAATTTTAAATATAATATTAACATAAGATGTAATATTAATATTTATACATTAAATTAAAACAAAATATATATATATATATATTAAAATTAAAATTAAGATTAAATTAAACAATAGATCAAATTAATATATACATATATAATTAAAACAAGGGCCCTATGGATCTCGGTCAATATAAGCGCACCTTTGAGAAATGCATACTTCATTAAAACCCTTTCAAATGGTATAAAGGCATTCCTTAGTCATATTCATTAAACATAAAGGAATCCCATAGTCATATTAAAATTATTCAAATATATAAGAGTTCAATATATTGAGATACTAACATAATTAACCATTTAGATTGCTTAACCATAAAGGAATCCCATAGTCATTTTAAAATAACGTGTAATCATTTTAACCTAAAATTTTATATGTTTAATGAAAGCTTGTTATAATATCCATTTTCAAATGCGGTCTTATATTTGAGAAGGATTTGGGAGAAGAATCGCAGTTACAAAATGTTGATTCAATCATGTGAACATGCCATAAAGTTGATTGAGCATAGATGTGCATAAAATCAGTGCACTTTTAATATATCGGATGGTTGCAATTACCAAAAAAAGAAAACTAAGCTCCTGCGCACTCCAAGGAATCGCTAAAGGTTTCAAAATCATAAGGAATCGTTAAAGGTTTCAAAATTTATAATGATGTAACTTTTTTTTAACCTTAATTTTTATACACATTAAGATATCAATCTTGTGGAGTCACATATCAGTTTGTAATTTGTCAAGCATGCAAAATCTCCCCCCACAAAAGGGTGTATGCCTTCCATAAAATGTGATGGATCAAACGTATATCGTTAAAGGTCTCAACTAGTCATTACTATCTAAACAAATACACACACAAAGTGCACATAAATTTACACAGTGATCCATGTCCATGTACTATGCAAGAAAACCTTGTAAATTAAGAATCGTGTATGCAACTTCAGTATTTCCATACAATATCTCATAGAAAATTATCAGTGTTAAACTATACATTACAATATATCTAAATTGTCCTGTATTTTCTATCCCATCTATTATAATTTTTTATTGGAACTCTCGAAGTAAAAAAACTTCATTTCGACAACAATCAAGGGATCTAAAAATCAACCCCAAAAAACACAAATTACCTAGTCACAATAGTTTGGAGCTGAGAAAACAGTGATAAGTTTTCCATCGTGTTCAATTTCATAACCTTCCTCTTTAACTTCATGAGATCTGACAACCAACTCAAAATTGTTTTCTTCAAGAAACCTCTTGGTCACATCTTCTCCAAAGGACAGACTGACACCTCGTTTGCTAGGCCCATGACCTTTATGAGGCTATGGATCACTCCAAAGTATTTCACACATAATGTTAACTAAATCCTTCGGGATGATTTGATTAGGATTAGTTACATGATACAGTTAATAAAATTGGCTCTAGCAACCGTCTGGGAGAGAAACTGTTTTTGTTTCATCCACTATATATTGTACATCTCTATTATAGATTATAATTAATAAATATCGTGGAGTTTATTTCTGCTCTGTTCATCAGTGGTATCAGAGCATTGAAGAAATCTGTGGAGGAAACTCCATGTCCTGGCGTTGGCGTTTGCTCATGGATGAGTGCTACCAGGAATCCATTTCTTGATCCTTGTGTCTGCTCACAGAGGAGTGCAGCCAACAGAACCAACGACATTGTTGTGTTGAAGAGTGTGCAGCCAGCCAGCAAGCGGAGAGTCCGCGTGAAGAGAGCCCGTGTGTGTGTGAGAGAGGCATGAAGAGAGCCCGCGTTCTGGGTCCGTGGAGCAGAGAAGAGCCTCCATTTAAGGAAGAGAGCCCGCGTTCTGTGTCCGTGGAGCAGAAAAGATAGATATTCTGGGCATTTTCTGGGCGTTTTCTGAACATTCTCTGAGATCTGAATCAGAAAATTTGGGTAAGACTGTATAGCTATGGAAAATTAAAATGCATTCTCTATTACAATTGTTGGAGTTATTTTGTCTGAAAAAGAAAATTATCAGGAATGGTTTCGAAAAGTTAAAAATACCCTTATTGTTAATGATATGTGGGATGGAATTTGTGAAAATGAGAATTTAGAAGATAAGAAAGATGGAGAAGAAGTAGTACCACCATTACCACCAATACCACCTACTGATACCAAAGAGTTAGCGTTATGGAAAAGCAAGGACAAGAAGGCTTATGCCTTGATCACTATCTCTATAGGTGAAGAAGTAAGTAGACATTTAGTTTCTAGAAAAAGTTCTTGGGAAGCATTAAAGAAACTAAAAGATTTGTATGATTCACATTCTGAGCTTGAGATCATACAATTGTTGATGAATTTATTTAAATTAGAATTAAAAGATAATGATCCAATGAAACTTGATTCTGAGATTAGATCTATTTTCCATGATATTGATGCAACTGGAGTAAAAGTCGACATTCAACTTAATGCATTTATTAAGGCTCTATATCCTACCTATACTCATTATTTAGAATCACTTCAGGCTAGTGGACAAATGAAAGCTATGACCTTTGAAACGCTTGTTGAGAAAATTGCTAAAAGAGAGAAAGCCTTTGGGAACAAAGAGTCTCTTTCTAGTTCCACTGTTGAGACTCTGTGTCTAGCCCGGAAAGAAAAGAATCCTAGAGGGGAGTCTACTAGACTTGACCATAGTAGAAGAGGTCGTGGTAGGAGAACATTTAGAGGCAGGGGGGGTCATCATCAAGATGATAGATAGCAAAAATATGTTCAGAATGATAGGCAGTCTGTTAAATGTTATAGATGTGGAAACTTGGTCATACTGCAAGTTATTGTCGTGCTCCTTGGGAAAAGATTAATAAGAAGAAATAGCAACAGCCTCCAGACAAAGGAAAACCACCTGAATCCACTCACTATATAGTTGCACATTGTAATCTTAGTATTAATGAAGTTTTTAGCACTTCTTTTACTTCATGGGAAGATACTTGGATTTTAGATACTGGTGCCACATGTCATATGACCTTCAGAAGAGATTGTTTTGAGACATTTAATGATCATATTGATGGTATAATTTATTATGTTGATAAGTCACAGTTGAAGCCCTCTGGTATTGGTTCTATTCGGCTTTAGTTACCCGGACTTGCTGATTATATTTTGCATGATGTTCTTTGTATTCCTCAATTAAAAAGAAATTTGATGTCTCTTATACAAGTTAGGCAGCAAGGACATTCTATACATATGTTTGATGGTATAATTGAGATATGAAGAACATCTGATGATGTGATTGTTATGACTGGTGTTGAAGAAGACAAACTCTTAAAACTAAAAGGGACATCATCTTTTTATCCAACTCATCTATTTTGTCTCAGCATAGTGATAATATGTCCTCCAGCTTATTGTGGCATGCTCATTTTGGTCATATCAGTTATGATAGTATCAAAATTATGAAACAACAGGGTATACAGGGGCTTCCTACTGTTCCAAGAAAATTGTCTCCATGTAATGCTTGTATTTTAGGCAAGCATTGTAAACAGCCTTTTCATAGGTCTACTTCCAGAGCTTCTAGGAAGTTAGGTCTTATACATTCAGATTTATATGGGCCCATGCCTGTTCTTTCTGCCAATGGTAACAAATATCTTCTAACATTTATTGATGACTACACCAGGATGTGTTGGGTTTACCTGTTGAAAGAGAAATCTCAAGTTTTTGCAACTTTTAAGAATTTTCATTTATGGATTACAAATGAAACTCAACTTAATATTGGCACTCTTCGATCAGATAATGGCGACGAATACACTTCTAATGAATTAGAACAATACTTACAAGATAATGGTATTAAACATCAAACCACCGTTCCTTATTCCCCACAACAAAATGGTGTGGCAGAACGCATGAACAGAACTTTGCTTAATATGGTAAGGTCTGTGATGTTTTTTCAAAATGTCAAGTTGATGTTTTGGGGAGAAGCAGTACTTTGTGCAGTCTATATTCGTAATCGGTGTCCTTCTACTGCCATCAATAATAAGTCTCCTTATGAAATGTGGTATAGTCGACTTCCTGCTATTCAACATTTTAGAGTTTTTGGTTCTCCTTGATTTGCCTTGATTCCTACACAACAACGTAACAAATTGGGCGCTAGGAGCCACAAATGTATTTTTTGGGGATATTCTAATACTTCCAGAGTTTACAAGTTATATGATGAGGAGAACAAGAAATTTATTGTTTCAAGAGATGTAGTTTTTCTTGGATTTGCTTTAGATGCTTCTACTATTGATAGACAACTCAGTCATTTGGATAAATTCCCTTCCAAGAAGTTTTATTATGAATGAGATAATGATCTTCCACATCCTGGAGGGGAGATTCACATTCTAGATCAGTCTATGGATTTTCCTTCAATTAATTTTCCTTCTGTATCAACATGTGAGAATGAAGAAAAACTTGTTGATAATAATGATTCTGTAGAAGAAAAAATAGATGACAATAATGCAGAATTGAATGACAATGGTGTTGAATCATAAATTGATGAAACTATTCAGCCATCACCGCAGCAATCAGTTTGTAGATCAACACGAACAAAGACAATTCCAAAAAGGTTTGATGAATTTGAGTTAAATTTTTCTATTGTTGTTAATGAGCCTGCTACTTTTGAAGAAGCTGCTAGTTGTAATGAATGGAAAGTTGCAATGCAGAAAGAATATGATGCTCTTATTAAAAATGGAACTTGGAGGTTGGTAGACCCTCCTATTGGCATCAAACCAATTGGCTCTAAGTGGGTTTATAAAACTAAATATAAGGTTGATGGCTCACTTGACAAATACAAGGCAAGACTTGTAGCAAAGGGGTATGCTCAAAAAGAAGGTATTGATTACGCAGAAACATTTGCTCCTACTGCAAAATGGGGCACTATTAGAACTTTGTTTTCTCTTGCAGCTCAAAATGAATGGAAAATACATCATATGGATGTAAAAACTGCCTTTTTAAATGGAGATCTAAAAGAAGATGTATATATGTTTCAGCTGGAAGGTTTTTCTATTAAAGGAAAAGAACAAAAGGTATGTAAATTGGTGAAATCTTTATATGGTTTGAAACAAGCACCCCGAGCATGGTATGAGAAGTTAACTGAACATCTTCTCAAATTGAATTATAAGCATTTCAATCTAGATGATGCAGCTTTATTTGTTAAAAAGGTTGGGCGATCAATTGTATATCTAGTTGTCTGAGTTGATGGTTTGCTTATCACGGGGAATAGTGATGAATATATAGTCTTTATTAAAAAGGAGTTGCAAAAGGTTTTTGACATGACGGATTTGGGATTACTTCATTATTATTTAGGAATTGAAGTAGATCAAAAACCAAAATATATCTTTATTTCTCAGAAGAAGTATATTGGAGATCTGTTGAGTAAATTCGGGATGTTGGATTGTAATCTTGTTTCTACTCCAATGGAGCATAATCAAAAGCTTAGTTCACATGAAGGCAGTGCATGTGAAGATCCAACAAAGTACAGGCAACTTGTTGGAAGCTTGATTTATATTACTATTACTCGTTCTGACATAAATTTTGCTGTAGGAATACTTTCCAGGTTTATGCATCATCCTTGTGAAGGTCATTGGATCGCAGCAAAACGAGTGCTAAAATATTTAAAAGGTACTGAGTCGTTTGGCATCAAATACTCTAAAGTTTCAGACTTTCATCTTACTAGTTATTCAGATTCAACTTTTGATGGAGATAAAGAGTATGGAGTGTCTACTTCAGGTTATTTGATGAATCTTGGATCAGCAGCTATCACTTGGAGATCACAAAAGCAATCAGTTCCTGCTGATTCTACAACTAAAGCCGAATAAGTTGCAGCAAATCAAGCCACAAAAGAAATCATTTGGCTTTGGAAAATTCTTGAAGATTTGCAGGAGAAACAAAAGACTTCAACGCCTCTCTTTGTTGATAATACTTATGCAATACAATTGGCCAAGAATCCTAAATTCCATGATCGAACCAAACATATCAATACCAAATATCATTTGATTCGACATCATGTTGAGGCTAAAACTATTCATTTGACTCATTTTCCTACTTCAAAACAAATTGTTGATATATTCACTAAAGCATTGGGATGTGAAAAGTTTGAAAAATTCAGAATGTTATTAGGCATGTCAAATGACCCTTTGGATTAAGGGGGGGGTGTTAACTAAATCCTTTAGGATGATTTGATTAGGATTAGTTACATGATACAGTTAATAAAACCGTCTCTAGCAACCATCTGGAAGAGAAACTGTTTTTGTTTCATCCACTATATATTGTACATCTATGTTACATATTATAATTAATAAATATCGTGGAGTTTATTTCTGCTCTGTTCATCACATAAGACCTTGTGGATCACTCCAAAGTATTTCACACATAAGACCCTCTTCAGGTGGCTCTCATAATCGATCAATTGCCCTGATATCATCAAGTTTTATACCGTCAACGCAAAAAATGCCACCATGGACAACAAAAATCTTGTCATTGAGGACATGAGCCAAAGGCAAGCAACAAAACACTTTAGCGAAAATCTCAACCATGCTTTCATTGTACTTGGACTTGACTTCACCCTAAAAACCTTAAATATTGTTCATACTCCTACTTTCATGGTTTGCTCTGGAAAGATAGAGCCCAGTTTGGCACATAGACTTGAATGCAAATAATACAATCCCATTAAGCTCAAAGATGTTCAAAAGGTCATAATACTAGCCATGGATGTCACCACAAACTATGAATTTCTTTCCATTTGGAACATTGATATCAACCAGTGATGGCATCACCTTCAGCAAATCCCTTACTTGCAATAATATTTAGAATGCATACATTTTGTGTATACTTTTCTTATTCTTGAAGTTGTCCATCATTTTATTTACAAATTCTAATGTTACACTTTCTCCTTCTATTCAGCACCACCATACTGGGGCTCTACCTCTATTAAACGATAATCAATGGTGTCAACAACAGAATGATTCTCATGGTCATTCACTGAGATGGCCTCAATAAACCTAAGTTTTTGGACTTCTTTCTCACATTCTTTAAACTTCTTGGTGGCATCAGGATCATTTGGACAAACTCTCTTAACCTGCTGAAAATATTTCAATGCTTCCTTGAATTTGACCATCGCAATGTATGCACCACCTCTCTGGTAATACCCCTTAGTATATTTAGAATCAATTTCAACAGCTTTTGTTGAATCCTGAATAGCACTTCCGTATTCCTCATTCTGGACTGTTACACCTGTGAAAATGAATGCATGAACATCTTCTTAATATGCTATATCTGAAATTGGAGTTTATGATTCGCTGCCAATTTTGTATACCAGTGATGCATAATGCAAGTTCTCGCCATTACTTCCTTTAACAGTACAAGCTCTAGCATTCAGCCTCGAATTCGTTACCTTCACCTGTACAGTCATTAGTAACTTAGTAGTACGTTCTCAATAGGCATAATTACTAAAGCTACACACAGGAAAAGCCTTACTGAAAGAATGCAAAGCTTAAGGAGAGAATGCAATATAACGCCATAAAGAACCCAACCCAACAGTAACAAATTTACAGAAATATGTAAATCTTAAAGAATCACAAAACCTGGAACCTTGGGTATTCTTTCCGCCCACGGCAAATCTCTGTCGTTGGATATATGTGCTCGATGAAGAATATGCCTAGTCACTACATCCTAGCTTTCCATCCTTAATTACTGATTAAAAAGTTGCGGTCACCTCTCACTACAATTCTGATTAAAACGTTGCGGTCACCTCTCACTACAATTCTCATTGTAGTCGCCTATCGGTGAATAATACACAACGGTACACCAAAAACTCTGAAATGCTATGTATGAAAGCACTGACGCTGTGAACAAAGAGAAACCGACATAATGCAACTTTCCTGATGCGGTGAACAAAGAACACGCCAGGAAGTACATAGTTATTCTCAGTCCTTTATGAGCTGACAGACATCTATAAAAGAAAAGAAAGTTGAGGAGGAGGTATTTAAGGATAAATAATGTGTAATCCAAATTCAATGTTATGAAGTATGAACTTGGAAACCTGTCAACCATGATGTGTGTCAACCCAATTGCATCAATTGCATGTCAGACTCCATTAGAAAGAAAATATTTAGAGGTTATATTTAAAAATTTAAGGTTACGTTTTATTTTTATTTTATTTTTATTTTTCTTAATTCTTGTTAATGATAAAAATAGTCTTTTCAGAGCCTTTCCACTAATGGGAATTGAACACTTACTAATATATTTTATTAAATAAATACAGGTAAATAAATAAAATTGTTCAACATTGGACAAACTATAATCAAGGTTTAGAAATACTTTGGTACTTCCAAAATTAACAACAAAAACGAGAACATATAGACTCCTCCTACACAAGTTTAATGAGAATATTAAATAGTAAGAAGTAATTGTATCGTTAAGTAATAAAAAGGCATGAGATATCTTGAAGTTGATATCATTAAATTATTGTTATACGAATCTTTAAGATTATATTAAATAGTAAGAAGATATAGAATATCTAAGAGTTGAGATTATTAAGTTACTTTCTTTTTGTTGATTTCACTCTTATGTTGGTATCAGATTGTTTTTATGTACCTTTGCCTTTTGTATTAAATTTTCATCAATTTTTTAATTAAATTTAATACTAAAATTCTTTCAAAACAAAACATAGCAATCTAATAAGAGTAGGATATAATGTTACAATATAAAAATATATATATACTTTAAAAAAAAATTAAATAATTTGTTTTTTATTCTTTTTTATTTTTTAATTTAAAAGGCATGAACTAAATTGCATATTGCTTTTGTATTTTATAGTTTTTGTTTTAGATACTATAATTATCGGATATTATTTAGTTTTATATATATGAGTTATTGTATTGTTAATTAAGTTTCAATTTTAATATTAGTGAATATGGAAATACATTTATCCTCAATTGCATTAATGTTATAATGAAGTTTAACATTAATAAGTTTAATTGATTAATCTTCCACTGTACATGAATGATCAACCTAAGTTTTAGTTCATCACTTTCCAACAAGGATTTTGTTGTACCGAATAGCTTTAGTTGCCATTCTCCACTACCTACGTCGCCTCCATGATGTCTTTACATGGAGATACTTGCCTTGGTATTTGTATTTGATATTTATCATATACTAGAGAAAAAGAAAATTAAGAGTAATCTACACAAATTAACAAGAAAATTTGTTATTTATCATATACTAGAGAAAAAGATTAAAAAAAATATTTTTTAAAAAAATTACACAAAACTAGCCCTAAGCAATGGAATATTTTTATAGATTTTTAATATGCAAATCAATTTTTGCAAAAGATAGAGCAAAATCATAAATTAGCACTATAAAAACTCTATCAAAATGAATAGGTTATCCTATAGTCAATCTTGACATTGTGAGAACTAAATCCTTCCTCGTTGATTCTATATTCAATCCTTCACATTTTGAGAAAAGTGGTTATTAATGGAGGTATACAAAGGCTTAAGTCATAGGAAGAGAGCCATAACTAATTTTATTTATATAAAGAAAGAGAGGTTTATCATTTATCGATGAAGCATCCATTAAAAAAATCAGGCACGTCACCAACAAGTTAAATTAATGTATTGCATCTTGATATAATACCATCCTTACTTAAACACATCAATACCAATACACATTAAAAATTAAGTTGCATGAACCTAGCCTAAAACCAAAACCAAAATTGTGGTGTACTACTACTTAGTAAGCGTTTAATGCATGCCTGGAGCAATTGATAGAAACCCTAATATGTGGCCGCCATAACAATCTTATTGCTAGGCAAGTTTTGAAGAATAGTGGCTTGCAAGTTGTAGGAGAAACATCCAATACAAGCATCTATAAAGTATAGATGTGGTGGGCTATATTTAATTTATGAAAAAGTGTACATGTTATCTTATTCAAAATGGATTCCAATTTATGAGCCCTTCCCATGTTTATCTTGGGAAGCAACCCAACATTAATAGGCTTGGAAAATCAACATGTACATGTTATTTTATTCAAAATGGATTGAAATTTATGAGTCCTTCCCATGAATATCTTCTGAAGCAACCCACCATTAATAGGATTGGAAAATATTTTTAGTGTAGTAGGAGGTTGGGTGCATCAAGGTGCCTCGTGGAAAACTCCAAACAAAAGAAGTCTCGAATCCAATGAACCCTCTCTAGAAAGATTAAAAATTCCACTCAAGGACATAAACAATTAATCTACTCGGTGACATAAACCATGAGTTAAGAATAATATTACTTTGAGTTGTAAATTAACCCGAGGGTTGTAATCCTAATATGGTGAAGTTCTATTCACTGATATTAATATGTTTTTTTTGCTTGAATGTTCTTAATTTGCGGGACCAATTTTTGGTCTAAGAAACCATGACTTAGGGGCATCTAATCCATCTAAATCACCCAGGGATTGCATCCATCCTGTACAACACCAAACCTTAGCATGGTTGGATGTTTTTGGTGTCTCCTCCCACCCCCGTCGAGTTTCGAACCCTGGGTTTCCTAAAAAATGGAACCCCTCGAATACCAACTGTGCTAGTGAGACTTGGATTTTAAATTGAAGGACATGGGGGTGGGATTTGATCCACTTATGTGTGCATGGGTCACGAGATCATTTAATATGATATCTTTGGGTGTGACCACACATTTGACCACTACCTCAAGGTGACCCCATGGATTTAGGCTCGACCCTCATTGGAATTGAACCTTGCCCACTGGTAAAAAACTCCTCACTCGATATTAATTGTATGTTAAAAACCCTATGTCAAATAAAAACAAGGGGCAAGTAATACCTAGAGCCTGACACTTATTGGTGAGAAAGTCATCTAAATGAAAAATTGCAATGAGCAAAAACTGAAATAAAGATATAAATAAAGATAAGAATATATTTAGTAATGCTCAAAAATCAAAATTTATTGATGAGGAATTTTTTCAAATAAAACTTTACAATGAGTAAAACATTAATTACAATGAAAAAGAAAAATATAAGAATAATGATAAGTTGGAACAATTTTTGTAAGGATGACTCAAGTTAAAATACTGGAAAGCATATTCTTTGTAGCAGTGCAGGTTCATTTTTTGCATAACCTTTGGGTAAAATAATGGTTTATTTTCCGCATAATAAAGATGAAAATGAAAAATTTTATCATCTCATTAATGTGACATATTAGGGACACTTGGAGGTAATGGTTGAACATTTTTGGCTTGCATTGAAATCCTCATTCTCACGTAAAAAGATTAAAATCCACCCCATATCCATTGTAAGGGGTCTAGCCATTTTGGTCTATCAAGTTGTGGTCTAACATTAATTTAGAGTTGTTTTTGTGATGATGACCTAAGTTCAATCCTCGACAAGCTTGCTCCCACCCTATGTTTTGTATTGCTAAGTATAACCTTTGAGTGGTTGTATCCCTCCTTATAAATAGGTCATTATTCCTATATGCATCCTTGTAAGCTGCATAGCCCATAATGTATTTAATAGTTTTCAACTTAATAACAACATTTCCTTCTCCACACATATGGGCTGATAGGGACATTCATCAACTGTGTTTTTATGGTGATGTGTGGATATATGACATATCACAAGCATGTGACATGGATGTAGAGCACATCTATGTCGAGCAAGCTCAAGTCAATGCTAGTACCAATATGCTTGAAGATTATGCACATGGTAATGAGGAGTACTAGGAGCTATAATTGAAGAAAATAGTTTGTAGCAATGGTATAAGGTGTTGGGTTTTACTTATATCTAAGATGAAGTTAAAATACTATAGTTCTCCACCAATGTTTTCATATCACCTTGAATCGATATTATGTGGAAAAGGGATATAATGGGAAGATCTCTTACAAGAGGCCCTTGAGAATTACCAATTCAAACACTTTTGGTATGGATTATGTTGCAATATTTCTCATGTTTGAGGCAAAAGGATTTAAGTAGGAATAAGAGGAATCCAATACTATCCCTCATAGAAGTCATAGTAGAGGAAGACCATTGAAATCCTAGACCCAAAGGAGAAGATTGTAAATTAAACTTGTAGGAAAAATTTGGGAGCTCTAAGAATCACAAAGGGTTTTACAGCTAGGAAAAAGGTTTCCACCATCTAGACACTAAACAATATGGAAGAAAAATTTTGTCAAATGAGAAGGGACAACCATAATCAAATGATTTATAAGTAGTTGGAGAAGATAATGCTAGACTAGGATCTCTCAAACTAGGGTTGCATGATATGCATTCATGTCTAACCTAGACAGGCACACCGAGGATATGATTCCATGTAGCCTTGGACAAACAACCAAAACAAGACAATAGTATCATGGAACATATATTGGACACTCTTCAACTATTGTGTGACTCCTTTCCATATGCAATTTAGGGACATGGGCATTTATAACATAGTTATACTTAAAAGGACTTAATGGTGTAGCAAAAGAAGACTCTAAGGGCCCCATCTCTTTAGGAGGAGCTAACCTAACCATGAGTTTTCCTAGTTTGCCACTAAATATTTGTGTTAATAGTTTCTATTACCTTTTCAGTAGGTTTATAATTCGTTGGATTTTCTTAGTTTCAAGGGGCAAGGGGCATATCCATGTCACATTTTCTTATAGCATTCTTTATGCAGTCTTTTTTGTTTGAATTTAGCAACGAGGTTGCCGAGAAGGATGGGTAAGCTCAAGTCTCTATATTTTATTGCTAAGTATTTGAGAGCATTCTCAGCAAAGTTGATTTGATGAAAGGTTGTTATTATTTGATTTTTCATAGTTAATATTTGTTTACCATTATGGTTTTATTTATTTGTGTATTTTGATCTTGGATTAAATAGTTGTTGTGATTCTTAATCACTTGGTAACATGATAGCATTATGAGCAGTGTTAAGATGAGAAGTTGTTATTATTATTTTTTTATGATAAGATTTGTATATTGTTATTCTTTTGTTTATGTGTGTTTGAGTTTTGGATTAAATAATTGCTATGATTTTGAATTTTTTACTTTTGTAGAGTTTCGGATGGAAAAGCAAATTAATGATGATGATGATGATGATGATGATGATGGTGGTGGTGGTGATGTTCAAAATTTAAAATAAATAATTGGGATATCAAATTAATCCTACCAATATAAAACCTTCTTGGTGATGGTGATGATGATGAAGACGACGGCGACAATGACTACAATGATCATGATGATAACGAAAACGATGACAATCATGATGATGATGACTACAATGAGGATGATGTCCAAAATTGAAAATAAATAAATGGAAATGCAAATTAATCCTACCAATATAAAACCTTCAACTTCGTCATCATGATGATGTCCAAAATTGAAAATAAATAAATAAAAAAGCAAATTAATCATATCAATATAAAACCTTCATGATGATTATGGTGGTGATGATAATGATAATGATGATGATTATGATGACAATGACGATGACCATGACCATGATAATGATGTCCAAAATTGAAAATAGATAA
Source organism: Larix kaempferi (assembly GCA_027924585.1). Taxonomy (NCBI): domain Eukaryota; kingdom Viridiplantae; phylum Streptophyta; class Pinopsida; order Pinales; family Pinaceae; genus Larix; species Larix kaempferi. The sequence continues at coordinate 15,204,021 of BSBM01000267.1, read as the reverse complement.
ACAAATTAATCCTACCACTATAAATCTTTTGAAATTATTCATGTACACAAAACATTTCTAACTTTTTGAATTTTAAAGTAAATAAATGTAAAATATTTTCCCGATTTCTTATTATAGAATGAGAATATGTGTTTATGTTATAATTATACCCACTCTATAAGAAGTTACTACTAGCATTTTCCCCTTGAGGGGCAAAAATGAACGCCGGTAGGAAAAGAGGAACGTTAGAAGGAACAAAAACATAGGCACACGCAGCGAAGGGTACTGGTAGGAAAAGATCAAATTTTGTAACAATCTCATATTACAAAGACATAGGCACTCAACCCATAACAAAAAATAATTTTAAGTTCATCAACACAGTGAGCCAACTACAATTGTTTTTTTCACAATCTCTGTAGTAGTAATCTCAACACTATAGATTACTACTATATCTGGAATATATAAGCAATTTGAAAAAATAATTCTGCAATAATATCAATGAAAACAATAAATTTAGGAATATCCATATACAAGTATAGGTATAGAACTCTTTTATGGACCATCTCTTGATAGTGCCACAGTTGTAAATGAATCTTCATTATGCTTGCTTCAAGAATGGAAGATACAGTGGGAAACCCAAATATTTTTCTTTCTTCTCATTGAGGATTTCAAGTCCGCAATAAAAAATTTACATGCTTCTCAACAATGTAAAGGAGAACAGACTTGTCACTATATGAATTAATCTTCTGAAAATCACTAATAAACCAAGGAAAGTAACTAGTTATCAATGACTCTCACTGCATCAAGGATTCACACATCTTCTGACAATATAGATAGTTCACAACAAAGCACAATAAAATGCAGACTTACAACACAATAGGAGTGGTCGTAGCTCTCAATATAAAGGTTGTATTTATTCAACGTGGAGGTAGATGAGGAGAGGTCGCTTTGCTTGGCTGCTTTTTTTTTATGGATGTAAAAGAGAGTACACGGTTTACAAATCATCTGAGATTAATATTTATAACACTACTGCTTGGGATAATCCATTATGAGCTTAGCTTGAAAATCCATTTCCAACAAGGAAACTGAAGAGCATTGAACTAAAGAGCATTGCTATGTTTTGTTAATATTAAGAAAAAATATCAATATTTTGGGAACATTGGACAGAAAGTCTTTTATTGAAATATATGTGAACCTTGGAATATACTATAGATATAATTTGGATATGTTAGGTAGTCTTGTACGTACTATGAAATGGAGTGTACGTACTATGAAGCCATGAAATCAAAAAAATCATACATACAATATGCTCGGTGGCAGATTAAATAAAGTATACAAATATTTTAAATGAGGTGGAATCCAAAAATGTTACATACAATATGTTAGGTGACAAATACCTGCAACCTAATATTAAATAAAATATATCAGTATTTTAAATGAAGTGGAAAAATGAGAGTTCAATCCAACATTGATTTGAAAAATCATATGCCATGTTGAAACTCAATAAGTAACTCTAAAAACAATGGTTAAGGTTGTAATTTTATATAGAAAACTTTTGAAGTAAGCTTTTTATTTTGATGAAATAAAAATTTTGAATTTATAAAACCGAAGATGAAACTACACAATTTTGATTTAATTAAAAAAAAATAGCATAACAATGGAAAGAACCATCCACTAAAACCATATTGAGATCCGATATTTTGTCACTCTCACAACCAATGCCAAGTTGTATTGATGGTCCACCAAGTTTTGATTGAATATATTTTTAAAAAAATTCAAATAGTAGTTCTCTTGGAAATTAATTAGAGGTTGTAGCAAAAGGGTTTCCAATGCAAATGTGATCTTTAGAACATTAAATTATTATTGCATTTTGGTCCAACATGCCAAAAATTTAATGCGGTCCTCTTCTTAACTAGGGATATGAGATTGTCGTGGAAGTGTCGCGTGCTCCATCCATAACTGAAAAGGATCCAAAGTTTGAATCAATGGAGTGAAAGTGTCTCTATTTTGATTCTTACTTGGCTCCAAATCTCAGTGTCCCGGACTACTCGCAGATCAGATGTCACTATTTTGCAGCTTACGTGTCATCGTCTCTTTGATTGAAAGCCCATGTTGTTCTATTGCGATATGTTCACATGGTTCCCAACTTCCCTCTTTTGAATTATAATTTGTGTTTAGTGGTCGTCCAATTTCAATACGTCAGTAGAAACCAACCACATTAAGGTAAGTTCCTAAAGTATTGTGAAACATTCTAAGTAGTTAAATGTGGTAAGCAGCATGTAAGTGACAATTTGCAATGTGGAGAACATCATGCATGTAGGTCACAATTTCCAACGTGGATAGCAGCATGTGAGACAATTTTCATCGCTTGTCGTGACTACAGATGCAACACAAATCAGTCGACAGATCCAGATTACCAAATTAATCAAAGTGCACCTTAAAAAAAATATTTGCAGAGGCTGTGAAAAGAAGAGAAGCATGTCATCTTCAACCTAAAAATTCATTGAATCCGAGAGTCAAGGCATCTTCATCTTCAACAGGAATATCGTTGGATCCATTGTGTGATTCAATGCAGTTGTGTTCATCCTTCAGCTCCATGTCAAGATCGACCACCACCAGGATACAAATTGAGGGACCTCCACAGGTTTCCCTTATGCTTTAGGTATACTCTTCTCACTGAATTGTACATTTTTTCACTCATCCGAAGACCAAAATCCATAATCTGTGAATCAAACGGGAACATTGTGCCATAAGCAAAGTCTTCTCTGCACTTTCTTTATTTCAATTTCACAATCGTTTCTTGAATATATTAGGTTTAAAGTCTTCTCTGCACTTTATTTTGTTCAATTTGACAATTGTTTCTTGAATATATTAGGTTTTAATTTCATAATATGACCCATCTTCTGAACTAATTTATTCATAAAATCGAATTGTAATCTTACTGTAATTATCTAGTGTCTTTCCAGTGTTCTTAATCCTAAAAACTAAATGTTATTAATATTTTTTTAAATATTTGATGCCTTTTATATTTATCAATTCACTCTCCCTCTCTCTCTTTCTCATTTTTTGGGGGAAGGGGGTGGTTGATGATGTAGCATCTTGTATGTCTTGGACATACTTTTATACAGGAAATTCTTTAATTATATTTGGTGCCAAGTGAATTTCTTGTATGGTTTGAATAGTATTATTTGTATAGGGGATCATGAGTTGTCCCTTCATATTTTATATTTTTATTGTATTTTTTATTTTTGAAATGAACCCTTTTCATGACTACAAATTTATGTCTTATAATTGTAAAAGATTTCAATTTAGAAAAACACCCAAAGAAAAAGAAAAAAAACATAAAGACACTTAGCCAGGTAGTAGTGGACTTTGGGTGGATGCCCACATCTTTCGAGATTAAATAACATGTTTGTAATTGATCAATTTTTTGTACTAATATTCACTTTAATATAACCACATGAGAGAAGTTTTTGCTTAACTTCCTTCAGTCAACAAAATCTAATTATTATAACTCAATTCAGCTCACTTGCAAAAGGACATATATAAATTTGAAGTATATTGACTGACAAGAACAATGGCTAAATATGGCATGTAGATTTTTATGTTAAAGGTAGACTTAATAATAATGTGATGGATAATTAATATGTTAAACCAAGAAACAATCATTTACTCAAAACTCACATATCATTTTTTTCTATTAAGGAATGCTTCTCAAAGCAAGTACTTTTCGGTGATTAACATATACCCCCAACCTGCCATATGTTCATAATTATTTTTGTTAAACCACTTTCTAATTTCCTTAGGTGGTCTTGTACGTACTACGAAATGAATTGTACATACTATGGAGCCATGAAATCAAAAAAATCATACATACAATATGCTCGGTGGCGGATTAAATAAAGTATACAAATATTTTAAATGAGGTGGAATCCAAAAATCTTACATACAATATGTTAGGTGACAAATACCTGCAACCTAATATTAAATAAAATATATCAATATTTTAAATGAAGTGGGAAAATGAGAGTTCAATCCAACATTGATTTGAAAAATTCATATGCCATGTTGAAACTCAATAAGTAACTCTAAAAACAATGGTTAAGGTTGTAATTTTATATAGAAAACTTTTGAAGTAAGCTTTTTATTTTGATGAAATAAAAATTTTGAATTTATAAAACCGAAGATGAAACTACACAATTTTGATTTATTAAAAAAAATAACATAACAATGGAAAGAACCATCCACTAAAACCATATTGAGATCCGATATTTTATCACTCTCACAACCAATGCCAAGTTGTGTTGATGGTCCACCAAGTTTTGATTGAATATATTTTTAAAAAAATTCAAATAGCAGTTCTCTTGGAAATTAATTAGAGGTTGTAGCAAAAGGGTTTCCAATGCAAATGTGATCTTTAAAACATTAAATTATTATTGCATTTTGGTCCAACATGCCAAAAATTTAATGCGGTCCTCTTCTTAACTAGGGATATGAGATTGTTGTGGAAGCGTCGCGTGCTCCATCCATAACTGAAAAGGATCCAAAGTTTGAATCAACGGAGTGAAAGTGTCTCTATTTTGATTCTTACTTGGCTCCAAATCTCAGTGTCCCGGACTACTCGTGGATCAGATGTCACTATTTTGCAGCTTACGTGTCATCGTCTCTTTGATTGAAAGCCCATGTTGTTCTATTGCGATATGTTCACATGGTTCCCAACTTCCCTCTTCTGAATTATAATTTGTGTTTAGTGGTCGTCCAATTTCAATACGTCAGTAGAAACCAACCACATTAAGGTAAGTTCCTAAAGTATTGTGAAACATTCTAAGTAGCTAAATGTGGTAAGCAGCATGTAAGTGACAATTTTCAACGTGGAGAACATCATGCATGTAGGTCACAATTTCCAACGTGGACAGTAGCATGTGAGACAATTTTCATCGCTTGTCATGACTACATATGCACCACAAATCAGTCGACAGATCCAGATTAACAAATTAATCAAAGTGCACCTTAAAAATAATATTTGCAGAGGCTGCAAAAAGAAGAGAAGCATGTCATCTTCAACCGAAAAATTCATTGAATCTGAGAGGCAAGGCACGTTCATCTTCAACAGGAATATCGTTGGATCCATTGTGTGATCGATGCAGTTGTGTTCATCCTTCAGCTCCACATCAAGATCGACCACCACCAGGCTACAAATTGAGGGTCCTGCACAGGTTTCCCTTATGCTTTAGGTATACTCTTTTAACTGAATTGTACATTTGTTCACTCAGCCGAAGACCAAAATCCATAATCTGTTAATCAAATGGGAACATTGTGCCATAAGCGAACTCTTCTCTGCACTTTATTTATTTCAATTTCACAGTCGTTTCTTGAATATATTAGGTTTAAAGTCTTCTATGCACGTTATTTTGTTCAATTTGACAATTGTTTCTTGAATATATTAGGTTTTAATTTCATAATATGATCCATCTTCTGAACTGATTTATTCATAAAATTGAATTGTAATCTTACTGTAATTATCTAGTGTCTTTCCAGTCTTCTTAATCCTAAAAACTAAATGTTATTAATCTTTTTTTTAATATTTGATGCCTTTTATATTTATCAATTCACTCTCCCTCTCTCTCTTTCTCATTTTTTGGGGGAAGGGGGTGGTTGTTGATGTAGCATCTTGTATGTCTTGGACATACTTTTATACAGGAAATTCTTTAATCATATTTGGTGCCAAGTGAATTTCTTGTATGGTTTGAGTAGTAGTATTTGTATAGGGGATCATGAGTTGTCCCTTCATATTTTCTAATATTATTGTATTTTTTATTTTTGAAATGAACCTTTTTCATGACTACAAATTTATGTCTTATAATTGTAAAAGATTTAAATTTAGAAAAACACCCAAAGGGAAAAAAAAAAGCATAAAGACACTTAGCTAGGTAGTAGTGGACTTTGGGTGGATGCCCACATCTTTTGAGATTAAATAACATGTTTGTAATTGATCAATTGTTTGTACTAAGATTCACTTTAATATAACCACGTGAGAGAATTTTTTGCTTAACTTCCTTCAGTCAACAAAATCTAATTATTATAACTCAATTCAGCTCACTTGCAAAAGGACATATATAAATTTGAAGTATACTGGCTGACAAGAACAATGGCTAAATATGGCATGTAGATTTTTATGTTAAAGGTAAACTTAATAGTAATGTGATGGATAAGCAATATGCTAAACCAAGAAACAATCATTTACTCAAAACTCACATATCATTTTTTTCTATTAAGGAATGCTTCTCAAAGCAAGTACTTTTTTGTGATTAACATATACCCCCAACCTGCCATATGTTCATATTTATTTTTGTTAAACCACTTTCTAATTTCCTTATGCTATAGATAGGTATTAAGAGAAAGGGCAATTGCTAGTTATATATCAATCTTTTTAAAAGGAAAACACTATATTCTAAGAACTTCTTAGATTTGGGTGTGACCTCCCAACTAAGTCACCCCTGAGAGGGATTGAACTTGGGATGCCTTACATAGGAGATCAACACCTTAACTGACTAAGCTAGCATGAAATGACGTACTTTTTACTTATTCAAACAACTATATCAATAGATTTAAATATATACAACAATAAATATATACTTATTTATTTTTACTTTTAATAATATTAATTTATAAATAAAAACTTATTTCTTTTAATTTTCTTCTATATTAAAAAAATATAATTGTTTTGTATTCACGAAATCACTTATAATAAGCATTTCCAAATTTACCAATGTAATTTCACACTACAATTCTATATCAAGCTCAATTTTTATAATGTAAACGTTATAAGCATATGACCAGAAGTAATGGTTAGTAATAGTTGGAATTAGAACAAAGCTAATATTTGATTAAAGAATCCTTACATTTATGTATGAAAAGTTGTATAATTGCTTAATTTGAACAAAGCTAATATTTGATTAAAGAATCCTTACATTTATATATGAAAATTTGTATAATTGTTTAATTTGATATGTCAAATAATTATTTAATTAAGCACATTATTATTAATAATTAAACATAAATAATATAATAATTTATATTATTTATGCTTATATTTTAAATATTTATTGTGGCATTGATCAAGGGTCATGGAAGACATTAATAACTTGACATTCTGCATTCATCATGCGCTATGTCACATTGCGATGCTTATCAAGGGTTACATTGCATTGTGACATGTATCAAACATTATGTTGCATTTTGATGCTTGCATTGCGGCGTCCATCAAGGGTTATGTCACATTATGACATTGATCAAGGGTCGTGTGAGACATTAATAATTTGACACCGACAATGCACGAGATGTGACACATTAATAATGTGGCATTCGACATTCATCAAGGGATATGTCATGTTGTGATGTATATCAAGTGTTATGTTGCATTTCGGCGTTCATCAAGGGTTATGTCACATTGTGACATTGATCAAGGGTCATGTGAGATATTAATAATTTGAAATTGTGGCATTCATCAAGGGTTAGATGCAACATTTTCACAATGTGAAATGTGACGTTCATCAAGGTTTATGTCGCATTGTGACGTTTAACAAGGGTTACGTTGCATTGTGGTATTCATCAAGGGTTATGTGGCATTGCGACAATGCCCAATATGTGAAATTTGACGTTCATCAAGGTTTATGTCACATTGTGATGTTTATCAAGGGTTATGTTTCATTGTGGCATTCATCAAGGGTTAGATGCGACATATTCACAATGTGAAATTTGATGTTCATCAAGGTTTATGTCGCATTGTGATGTTTACCAAGGGTTACGTTGCATTGTGGCGTTCATCAAGGGTTATGTCGCATTGTGACAATGCCCAATATGTGACACATATGCCGACATAACCCAAGATGCAACATATTCACAATGTGAAATTTGACGTTCATTAAGGTTTGTGTCGGATTTTGATGTTTATCAATGGTTATGATGCATTATGGAATTATTCAAGGGTTAGATGTGACATATTCACAATGTGAAATTTGATGTTCATCAAGGTTTATGTCGCATTGTGATGTTTATCAAGGGTTACGTTGCATTGTGGCGTTCATCAAGGGTTATGTCGCATTGCGACAATGCCCAATATGTGACAAATATGCCGACACAACCCAAGATGCGACATATTCACAATGTGAAATTTGACGTTGATTAAGGTTTGTGTCACATTGTGATGTTTATCAAGGGTTATGTTCCATTGTGGCGTTCATCAAGGGTTATGTCGCATTGCGACAATGCCCAAGATGTGAAATTTGATGTTCATCAAGGTTTATGTCGCATAGTGATGTTTATCAAGGGTTTTGCTGCATTGTGGCATTCATCAAGGGTTAGATGTGACATGTGAAATTTGGCATTCATCAAGGTTTATGTTGCATTGTGATGTTTATCAAGGGTTACGTTGCATTGTGGCATTCATCAAGGGTTATGTCGCATTGTGACAATGCGCAATATGTGATACATATGTCGACACAACCCAAGATACGACATATTCACGATGTGAAATTTGACGTTCATTAAGGTTTGTGTCGCATTATGATGCTTATCAAGGCTTATGTTGCATTGTGGCATTCATCAAGGGTTATGTTGCATTGCGACAATGCCCAAGATGTGAAATTTGATGTTCATCAAGGTTTATGTCACATTGTGATGTTTACCAAGGGTTATGTTGCATTGTGGCATTCATCAAGGGTTAGATGTGACATATTCACAATGTGAAATTTGATGTTCATCAAGGTTTATGTCACATTGTGATGTTTATCAAGGGTTACGTTGCATTGTGGCGTTCATCAAGGGTTATGTCGCATTGCGACAATGCCCAATATGTAACACATATGCCGACACAACCCAAGATGTGATATTCACAATGTGAAATTTGACGTTCATTAAGGTTTGTGTCACATTGTGATGTTTATCAAGGCTTATGTTGCATTGTGGCGTTCATTAAGGGTTATGTCGCATTGCGATAGTGCTCGAGATGTGAAATTTGACGTTCATCAATGTTTATGTCGCATTGTGATGTTTATCAATGGTTATGTTTCATTGTGGCATTCATCAAGGGTTAGATGCAACATATTCACATTGTGAAATTTGACGTTCATCAAGGTTTATGTCGCATTGTGATGTTTATCAAGGGTTATGTTGCATTGTGGATTTCATCAAGGGTTAGATGCGACATATTCACGATGTGAAATTTGACGTTCAACAAGGTTTATGTCGCATTGTGAGTTCGTCCAGCCAGTGGGTGAGGGGACGTCCAGATGAATATTCTTGAATGTGCCATTAACAACGAGAGAAGGAAGGCATCCAAGCAGTTTAATGCATGTAATGCATGGTGCCACGTCGTGGGCTCCCATGCCGAGGAACCTCCAACACATATCGCCCAATTGTCGTGATGGCACCCGCATGTTTTATCATTTATTAATTTTACTTACTAAAATATAATTAAATAATAGTGTTTATAATATATTATTATATTATAAATAATTAAATTATTTTATTTCATTAAAATTTATTATAAAAACATTATTAACATGTCAAATATATCATAATGTTAATAAATATCTCCACCTTATAACAGAATATTACATATATCTCCAATATTAATAAATTGATAATGTTAATTAATTATAGTATAAAAATTAATTATTCAAATCAAAAATAATTATTTAATATATTATTAATTAATTAATAATAATATTAGCTAAATAACGATATTAATTAATTAATATTATCATTCACTAAATTATTTTATAATTATTTTGTTTAATTGCTTATTATAAAATAGTAGTAGTGTTTAATTAATAATATTGTTTAATTAAACAATATTATTAATCAAACAATTAAAATATGGATTTCATTAAAATCATTAAATAATATTAATCTATTAATATTTTTAATTAAATAATCATTAACTAATTAATTAACTAATATTATTATTAATTAAATAACTATAATATGAATTAAAATATTTTATAATTATTATGTTTAATTAACTATTATAAAATATTAATATTGTTTAATTAAACAATGTTATTAATCAAACAATTAAATTATGTATTCCATTAAAATTATTAAACAATGTTATTCTAAATTAATATTTCGGAGATATGTGTATGTGCACACCTGTTACTAGCAACAGCAACATTAATAATATTAATGTGTCTAAATACGTCGATAGGCATAAATGGGACACATACTTTTCATATTAATGTTTTTTCCTATAGTATGTGTTCCATGTACGCCTATCGATGTATTGGAACACATTAATATTACTGATGTTGCTATTGCTAATTTAAATATTTATTAAAAAAATTATTTGTAAACCATAAACCATTTTAGAATTTATTCAAAATACAAACTTAAAACAATTAAAATTAATATAATTAATGAATACTTATTTCTAAATTCATAGATATGTTTATGCTTTTTTAACAAATTAGTTTAATTTTTGATATTTCAATTAAGTTTAAGGTATTTTTATAATTACAAATTGGTTTAATTCTTAACATCTCAACATGAATTTTATTACAATGAATGCGAATCAAATAACTTCCAAATAATTTGTGTGTGGAAATTGTTATAAGCTAAGTGAATTTAAATATCTAATTATTATATATGTATATTTAGATATGAAAATAATGAGGTGTGGTTAAGGGTATCTTGATAGATTGAGTATTTGTGTGCTACATTGCATGTAGGCTTGTATGAATTACAGTAACACTACCTAACTTGTATGAAGACTTAACATGCTCGTCTGGTCACTTTCTAAATTAATTCGGTAACTTAACATGCCCATTCAGTCACTTTTTCAAATGATTCCCTCTTCTATTTATTTCAAATTGAAAAGATGAAATTGATTTTAGCGACTATAGAAAACAGGTGTGCTTTTAGCAAGTGTAAAAAGGGTGACTTAGCAAATGACTTTTAGTCAAAAGGGGTTTCGTGAACGTAAGAATTTTTACTTTGAATGTATAGTAGGTCGCAACTCACCAGAAGTCAGTGAAGGCTGCTTGCACGAATTCATTACTTAAACGGCTTAGTTGACCTATCACGTTGAATTATTCCAAAATCTCTAGAGCAACGTTTGGTTGTAGAATTGTTTGTCAACAATGGACAAGCCATATGATTGATACTCTTCATCTACCGTGTGTATTGTCAGATTTCCTTTCCAGTTGGCTTAACAACAATGAACTTTCCAGAAACGTTCATGTTCGACCACTTGTCTGTTGAACTTACCAGGAACGTTCTCTGCAGCCAACACATATTTGGTCGGTCCTGAGTTCAATATTGTTCTTCTAAGAAATCGCATCGTATGTTGCCACCCGTTTCTTATATTAGACACGCGTTCTAACTTTGCTTCCAAGGTTTCAACAGTGGTTGTATTGAATTGGGTCGGCGGTTTCCCAGAAGTTGAATATATATATATCTGGATCATTCTTCCTGTGTCTTCGCACTTTGTTTCGAATTCGAATTACTTCACTTCCAGCGTAGTTTATTTGAGTTGTTGAAGAGAGATAATCTGATTTCAATTTGGATGTTTTAGAGGATCAATATGGGAATCGCAGAAGGATCCAAGCACTCCAGGGAATTTTCACCGAAGATAGGAGATATTCCCAAAGCTGCAAAAACTATGCTCAAGAGTTTTTTGCAATCAGATCCAAGCCTGCCTTCGACCACAGTCGTTCATCAGACGAGAGTTTTGGCCTGAACAATAATAGCTCAGGTATGAAGTCGAGCTACAGTTTTTAATCACCGGGCGCCATTTTCCCGGGGAGCTTCAGTCCCGCTTCTCCCTTTGCGATGTCGTCGTGGAGCAACGGCTCGGCGTGTCCTTCCCCGTGGACATTAATGTCTCCTCTGCACTCCCCCGACTTGACGCCTTTGTTGGACGACAGATACTGCAAATGCATCGCTACTTTCAACGTGCTGCAAGCTCGCCTCTCCTGCAGAGATTACTTCTTGTTCGATGCATTGAGCAGATAGGTGCATAGTAACATAAATCTAAATCTAATCTGCATTGCTTTGAAAGTTAAGGAGAATTGAACTTGGTATCTCTGAATAACTGCTTTTCAGGACAATCCGTTATTATTTTTGTTTATTGTGTTGCAGGTGAATGAAAAAAAAGGAGACACACAGGGTATGCAATCGTTGATTGCAGAACTGTGTACAGGTCTTAGAGTGGGCTGGAAGAGGAGCAGAGATGGAGGAAGGAGGGCTCGGTGTTTGGGGAGCATTAAAGGTCATGGAGTGAGGTAGGAAGATGGAGCAGGATGCGAGGGTTTTGCAGGAAGGAGAGGAGGGCCCGAGTTGCAAGAAAGATGAGGCCGAGGGTGTAGAGGGAGGCCGCGTGATGGAAAGAGCGCCAAACAAGGTTGGGCGGAAGGGACGGAACATGGAAGCAGAGAGGCTGCGGATTAATGGAGTAGTGAAGGAATGGGAGCAACGAAGAGAAAGGGAGCGCGAAAGTGGAGGTCGTGGATGGTAGTGGAAAGCAGGCTCGGGGAAGGAGCTGCAAAGGAGAAGGAAGGGCTTCGAATGGGAAGCCAGGGTGCGGGAAGAAGGTCGCAAGGATGGAGGGTCACGATCGAGGGTGGTAACGGAGGTAACAGAGCAGCGAGCAGCGAGGGAGCAGTCGGCGGAGAGAAAACCTTCACGATTGGCACCATCCACCTGGTAGCATACCATTCGCTCTATGATAGCATACCATTAGCTCTATGAGCGAAGAATCTAGTGAACATGGATGGTTATGCTTCTCCATAGTGAAACGCCTCTGAAACGCCTGACGTAATTAAGATTTAAACCTTATAAACACATCATCATTATAAATACATGGATGGTTATCATTATAAATACATGGATGGTTATGCTTCTCCATAGTGAAACGCCTCACCATAGTGAAACGCCTGACGTAATTAAAATTTAAACCTTATAAACACATCATCATTATAAATTTTTTGAGGGAGGAATCTAGTCAACATGGATGGTTATGCTTCTCCATAGTGAAACGCCTATGATCGTGGTTATGCTTTTCCTTCTCCATAGTGAAACGCCTATGATCGTGGTTATGCTTTTCCATAGTGAAACACCTATGACATAATTAAGATTTAAACCTTATAACCACATCATCTTTATAAATTTTTAAGGCATATCACCATTTTAAAAGGGATTCCACAGGCGAGCGATCAGATACGATCCCAAGGTGGTCGAATATGAATGTGCGTCGGTCATCACCAGGGACAACCATCCTGAAGCTTATCCAATGACTCTATAATATAAATCGGGTGTATTCTAAACAAGGTCTACTCCGTTCAGATAATGCATTATTATGGGCATCCCATGGTTACCAGTAAAAAGTAAGATATTTCCATCTCCACTTCCATCTCGTCCTATATAGAACTAGATAGGGTTGGCAATTATAATACATATTTGATACAGCCTATGATCGCATGGATAACAAGGCCGTTCACTGGAGGGTTATTGAATGCTCGTAATTATATTCCTAAAATATATTTAGCTTGGACCATTATGGTACTAAGGGCATAATTGAAATATTATACATGGAGGCACAATTAAATATAATATAGCTTGTATTAAGTAGTGTGCTTTATCAGAAAGGGCTTTTATTAAACCATTACAGACTCAGCCTAGGCTAGTGTGTATAGTGCTCGTAGTGCTATCCTATTAATGTTCACCCATAGTAATTTATGTACTCTAATCGTAATCCTATGTTTTTTAAATCATAGACTTTATCGTGTTTACATTTACCTCGTGCCCTATGACTCTTATGGTGCCCTGTTAGTCCATTACTACCTTGATCATGTGTTAATGCTAAGCATTTATTACCTAAGCATAGAATATTACCTACACTGGTGCATGACCATTAGAGTGAGCTTACCACAGGTTATGGATCCATAGTATGTATGACTTGTAGTAGAGTTTAGCACGGAGAAATACTAGTGTCACATCATGATGGTAGAAAACCTTAAACTACTGCCCTACAGAAATTACGACATTATATACCCATAGAGTGTCTTGGTCCTATTTAAGCAGTATCCGGATAAATCAGACCATGCCATGGAACTATATAGCTCGTACGAGTAAGCAAACTTATTTACTCACTAGAATAATGGACTCTAGACACGGTTAGACATAAGCATTTCGAGGCACGTAGGCTTAGTTAAGCTACTCTAGACAGCTCAAGTTACAGCTAATGCTAAGCCGTCCAAACTCTTGTATATTAATTACAGGATATAGCACTTAAAAACGGCTGAAATCTTTTTGGGAACCTTAAATACTAACTCAACAGTGACTAGGTTTCTCTGACCTCGGGATAAGCGTGTTCTGAGCCGGCTTAGTCCAGGGCTTGGAATCACATATATGCTTATAGGTAATTTATTATAGTATAAATCAATGGTTAACTGTAACATAGTAACAAGAGATGATTAGAGTTGACCTTGAACAGGCGATCATTAAAAAAGGTTATAGAACAGGCAATCATTAAAAAAGGTTATAAACTTTTTTGAAAAAGGAGCGAAGCGAGCTTTTTTTACTTCTAATCTGTTTTCGGGGGATAAAATAGTATATCCATTGTGTAACATTGATAGTACATAGTATTAATTAGCGAAAAGACGTAGGCTCGTAAATGTTTAACCCCAGGCAAGCTTAGCATGACTATGATGTGATACATATAAACAATAACTGTATATCCATGGGAACGGGGCTTATCCTTCTTGCACTAAGGCTAGATAACGTTACGTACTTTACCATAAGGAGCAGCTTACCATATTAGCACTATTTCCATGCTCGTGCCTATTAAGCATAGTGCACTATGGCATTTACTCAAGACGTAGAAGCTTATGTACTACGAGACATTAGGTGCACGAGCCTTGTACTTGGTAGTATAAATACTATACATAATTCTGTGATATGAGCGGAAGATTGGAACAATTACGAAGTAAACAGCTGTACTAAGCCTAGTAATCATATATGTAATGCTTAGTCAGCCTATATGTTACTCATGCACATTATAAGGTTTAAGGCAATCAGAGTTGGCCTATTAGCTGCTATACATGGTAATTCAGATGCCTAGTTTATTGATTGCGTACTATCTGGTTCAAGAGTTATATAAGGTGCAAATAATACAATGGTATGTTTCTTAGTAGTATAATTTACGTAAAAAATTGTACGGTAGTACTACTTATGTAATACAACAATACAAAGAGTGTGTTTACAACAGTTTTCCGTAGGAAACTACTACTAAGAGTATGCCGTTAATATTAAGCAGTAAAATACCTTAGTCTTGGGGTCTCAAGAGCTTACCTATTTAAGCAACAGGTAGCATTTACAGAGGCATTGATACAATACTTATTGCTCTGTATAACTTAATCAGAGCTCACACGGCCAGTTACTTTATTAGGTGGTTTTATATTTACTATACATGAAGTTCGTACTCTTATTTAAGGTAAGTGTATAGTTTTAATGTCTGCACTAGGCTCCATAACTTATGCTGCTTACCTTGTATTAATTAGCGTTTAGTACTAAGGCTTCTTCAGCAATAAGCTGGACCATGCCAAGGTAAAACTAGGATAAAAGTACTCCATAGTGTCACTTAGTTATTCTGGTTCATAATTAGCTCATGCTTACACAAATAATGTACTCTAACTAGTTTATCATTAAGGCTCATAATTCAGAAGCTGCTTTAGCCGTAACCCAAAGGGCATTATACCAATGCACTAGCTAGTAGTATAATTGAACTCGAAATAATAAAAATGAAAAGTCCATAAACGTTTAATTTGGCGTTTTATTAATATGCTAGCACTAACTGAGCTCTATGAGTAAAATACTGCTTAGTACAAACTAGAATGACTCAGTAAACTAACCTGTGTTAACAAGTGGCTTTTTATTCACGGGCCCAAGAGGATAATTTAGAAATACAGTTGCATGTTGTGGCTCAGCAAGCACGTATACGGGCTTAGTTGATAAACCTTTTCTACTCAGTATCTAGGACTACTAGCTCACTGAACATAATACGCGGTCTATTGTACAAGCTCACTATGTAGTAAATTAGTAAAACCGTTTACGATCTGCTATGAGGTAATTAATGGTTATATGACTATTACGTACTGGCATCTTAGAGTGATCTATCAACATTTTAATATGCTCGGTGTATTAATTACCTTTCTCACAGTACAGCTTATTATTAATTGACTTATATAGTACTTTCATGCTATATCATCAACATATTACCCGTTATATTTTTACTCTGGGAGTAACAGCAACCTCGTTATGACGTGTTGTATCTAACCAAGGTACGTATAGTTTATCTATAATTAATGTTGTATTTTAATCAGGAGTAACAACTGGTTTAGTTTATTTAATCGGTCTTACGAAGTCTTAGTCGTGTACTTATGTAAGCTTAGTGGTACTACGTAAGTACAGTAGTTTACTTCAAAATACTACTAAGTTGCTTACGCAGTACAGTAGTCTACTTCCAAGAGGAAACTACTAAGAAGCATAGTAATTACAGACATACTACTTACATAGTATAACTAAAGCTTATTACATGTCAATAAGTATGTAATACTATATATTAGTAGTTGAAACTATAATATGGAGTTGGTAATCTAATAATTCGTGAGTACTAGCCTTTAGTGAAAAGATGACGTTAATTATAAAATTGATAAAACACTGATTACTTAGGCATAGCGGTTACAAGCTCTGTCAAGTCGTATATGTAAATTAACATCAGGGTAAAATCACGTGTAATTCGTGTTAACCTGCTTGACAGTAGTAGGCTTAATAAACTACTCTAGCCACAGAATACAACCTTATCTTTCCATAATCTAGGAGGGTTAGCCATTTATCACGTAATATGGTTTAGATAGACTTGCTGGACTCAGTGTAATTGCACCACTTATCTGCTGATTCTAATTTTACTCACTAAGCTGCTTTATGTCTGTGAAATAGAGCAGCTTACATTATCCGTAATATAATTCATACCTTTGCCCCGTTGCTAGTAATCCATAAACTAACGCGGCTCAACTGCTCGTGATTAGTGCCTGTAAATAAAGTGGGCTGTAAATTACTCTGATGTACATTTTAGTAGAACTAATGAACTATTTTATTAAGAAGCCGCTATGGTTTATTACTAACAGCGCCCGTTTTACCACTAGTATAACCTAAGTAAGGTGTAAGCCGCTGAATAAAGTAATTTTCCGACTACAGGTTATCACGAATCCATAAAAGTTGTGCTTACTTACTAAGGGCTCACCAGCTATTATCCTTGGATCTTGAACAGTACTAAGAGGAAGTATGCAACTAAGCTTGCTAGAATTATTAACACTCTGTTGTATTACTTTACTCATGGATACATGAACCATTAAGTTAACTTGGTCTATTGACACATAATAATTTTTTAGTATTTACTAGGACGATAGTTGCTTGCTTACATTTTCAGGGTAAGACAGTAGTTTACTAAGTAAGACAGCCGTAAGCTTACATAAAAGAGTACCACTAAGCCTGAGTACTACGTAAGTACAGTGCGATACTAAGTAATATACTCTTTGTAAGACAGAACTGGAATTAAGTAAGCAGTTGTATGCCTAGTATTACCTCTGCTCTATATGGAGTTGAACCATTAATTCATAGTAAGCAGAAAATATAGTATTCAGCAATGGCAATAAATACTAGTATAACATGAGCATGCTACGATACTTGCTTTTTGTACTATACCTAAGATTATACAACCATTAGTACGAGCCTTATACTTACAATCATACCAGATTCATCACGAACTAATACCGCTGCATAACACCCAGTTCGAGTAATACGATCGATTTACACCGAGTTATAGTTAGGTCTATTCCCTAGATTGGACTCTAAGTAAATCATAATAAGATCGTTAATCATTATACTGGAACAGACTATCAGCTTGTATTATGCATAGTTCAGCTACGTTTTTTAATTGCATTATCGTTGATGTTTAAACCATGGGCAGTCGAACAAGTAATTCAGAAACAACACTAGCAAATACATTATCCTTGGAACAAGCTTGCTCTACCAATTATATTACTGTAAACAGAAAATAATGATTAACTCGTTATGATCTGAGCATAGTAGCTTAGTAGTTACTTTGTTGTGCTAACCTGAAGCCTTTAAAAGGTTTAACACTAAACACTAAATCTACCCGTGGGCCTTATGTTTACTCCATTGTTGTTAGTTCTGGTGGCAGACAGAGAATATACTATCTAGGATGTTTAATTATCGTGAGTAAAGATAAGCTCGCAATATATGTAATTGTTAACAACAATGCCATAGGTATCCATATAATTAGCTTGGAACGTGCAATACTAGAGTATAGTTAATTTACATACTGACTAGTTGCTTAATACTGACTAGTTGCTTAATTAGGTTAGCAATAGAGTATCAGGCATAGAAACATTACTAATCAATGGTTCATAGACTAATTCGAGTTATATCTATTACCCCATAATTACGCATAAATGGTTCTTGCTCTATGTAATAAATTGCATCAAGAAAGACGACGAGCTCTTACCGCTTTTCACGTTATCCATATTTGCCTGGTGCAATAACCCTTAACGGTCATACTTTACACTTGGTAATTCATATCAGTTACCTTGCATCTATATGCCCAATTGATCTCCCCACAGCTCTCAAATTGAATTGCTGGGATTGTGGTTTCATAATTACAGTCCAATTTTAGTTTTCTAGATCTCTGAGATGATTAATTTATTTGTCATGCCCATGCATGCCATAGCACATTAAGGCATCGATTCTTATTTTTGAGCTCTGTTAACAACCTACAGCATGCTTTCATATATTTAGCTAAATCGATTCTCTACAGTGTTAATTTTGTTATTGAAATAGTTGGTTTTAACATTATAGACACATACATTTTACCTCAAGCCGTGTGTGCCTTTGACCAATTGCTTTCAGCCAGCATATTGTTTAACTCTGTGTAAACTCTGTATAATCACCACGCAGTCAACCCATTAATCCTCAAGCTGTGCGTCTGGTCCTTCAGCTACAACCATATACTTGTGGGGTTTAATTACATATGTATATATATATGTTAGATCTTTCAGGTTTATGGCAGGTTTATGGAGGAAAAAGAAACAAATATAATATTGAGCATCTTGCTGTCATTTGGGTGTGTGATAAAATTGGGCATGCGCGCACACACAGAAGCTTGGCTGAGTGTTGGGTTTAACCTATATATATATATAACCAGTGGTTTTTTTGTTGATATAACCCAAACAGAGTGTGCTAGTTAGCAGGCTGAACAGAAATAGAGAGCTGGGTTTGCATAGCATAGTATGTTGTTTTCTTTTTTTGGCACGACGGAGTTTGAATGCACTTGAATCCTTTGATGAACATTTATCTCAGTCCTTTAAGCAAGTAAACCAAGGACACATAGCATTGAGACCAGATTGGGAACATAGATATCCTTTCATGTATTGAATTCACATTGTAGAAGCTTGAACTCAGCTTGTTGGCGAATTGCAGAGACATTACGATTTCTTTCCGCAGAAAGCATTTGTGTTGATGAGACGGATGGGCCATAGGCCTACTGTTTATGGTCATTTTACCATTGCATCAGCCCTTATCATAGTAATCGATCTCTATAATAGCGAGCCAGTGCCTTGGCAAAGGTCAATCAATGGTTAAAATGAAGGTTTTTTATGAGCAAGACCCCCTAATAAAATATAAAGTGGAGGGATGTCCAAGGTATTTTATGGACAAACTAAAGGTGCCCTATGAGTGGATGTTTTTGTATAGACTAATTGGTGAAGGGCAATACAACACAGGACTGTGCTCAAAGATAACTCTAGTGACCCATGCAATGGGATAAATATGAAAGCAAAACTAGAAGATGTGCACATCAATATGTTCCAATTATTTGAAGATGAAGAAGCCAAAATTGGCATACATGGTACCCTTTGGAGGCAAAAGAGACAAAACAACACCTACACCACCCCTTGTGAATTCTAATCCTAGTGAGGTAACCCTTGTGAATCTTACTAATGCAATTTCATTACACAACATTGTAGTTAACAAGCTCGATTTGAAATTTGGATATAATTATGATGCCACCTTTCAAGCAAATTTACCATCTGAATAGACAAGGCTCTCATGCTCATACCACCACCAATGGAGAGGCCATATTTATTTCCTAAATTTACCAGTTCTCAGAAGGCCGTCAG
Organism: Larix kaempferi; assembly: GCA_027924585.1. Classification (NCBI taxonomy): domain Eukaryota; kingdom Viridiplantae; phylum Streptophyta; class Pinopsida; order Pinales; family Pinaceae; genus Larix; species Larix kaempferi. The sequence continues at coordinate 15,183,787 of BSBM01000267.1, read as the reverse complement.
TAATAAGTGGATCATCATTGAACAATAGCCCCGTGAAAGCCTAAATAGACAAGCTTATTATTAGTCCTGGTTAGTCCCACCTAGAGCCCTATGGCCGCTTTCCTTAGTATTAAGCTTAGAGTTAAAGCCGTTAGTCTTAGCGCCTATTTAGAGTGGACCTAGTCCCCCCCTTATGGATGGAATATGCTGCCTTAAGCCCTAGAGTTCAGGCCTATATATGAGTAGTCTATTTAAGCTTTGAAGAGGAAGAGCTCTCACTTATTGTAGAGAAAGATTAAGCTGGACATATAACCCCTGGCTGGATCCCATCCTAGCTAGCACCAACCTGCCTAGCTCATTTTAGAACATAATACTTATTGGATAAAATATACAAAATCATCTCTATTGGAGTTAGAGTAAAATGGAATAAATAGATTGTATAAGTTCAGGAATAGATCAGATAAGTTTCGGGCGGAGAAAGCCGGTTAGAATTCATAGTTCGAGTACAGACACTTTAAGTCCAATTACTCTCGCTAGGAAAGGACTTTGACTGACCGGTATCAGTCCAATAAATAAATCTTATTCAGTAAGTAACTCTATCCAAAAAGAGAAGTATGTGTAAATAAAACTATTAGTAGGTTTAAGTGAGGATAAGTTTCACAAACTTGCAAAAACTATATTGGTGAATCTACCTATTTTCAAAAACTATCTATCCTGGCCTGGCTTCCCAAATGAATATCCCTATTAAGTAAGTAACATAAGGTAAGGATACGAATCAGAGCATAAGATGTGGGGATGGTTACTCTATCTAGGGTCAATATGTTTAGCGTTACTCTATCTATGAAGGGTCATGTCTCATTCCCCGTCCTTTCAGTCTAATTAATCAACCCAACCAAGCCACCACTCGCTTCCGCTTGAACATAAAGAAAAGGCTTATCGCTAACGCTCGTAGGTATAGGTTACTCGCTAAAACTACTGGCTTTCCCACTCAATGAATCTATCCAGTAAGGAGAAGTGGGTGTAGGTGTAAAGGAAGATAAGTATGCGTAATGGAAAGTCTTGTCAATTCATAAATCAAACTGGTCAATCCATAAATCCAACCAGTAAATTCATAGGCAACCCTAACACTGGTGCTTTAAAATAAAGGTGCGGCGCTTTATGATCGTAAGCGTGTCGATAGCGCTTCTCCTGTCCTGACCAATAACATCACGAGTTTAAGTCTCTCTATTGCCTTCCTCTCTGATAATAGGACTCTTCTTTTAATGATCTTACCTCGCCAAGATACTTCCCCTTCATAACTGCTTTGTGACTGCCCCATTTGAATAGCACGAATTCGGACGGGTTATCCATCACCATAACAGCTAATCGGGGAGCTATCTGTAAAATCCAGCATTCTCGTACCTTATAGCTAACCTTCAGGCAATTACCTTCTCGGACTTAGACCTGACATACTGCACTGCGTAGGAATAACCTTCAAAATATTACCCTCAATCGATTGTATTGTAGGTCATATACTACAGCTCTAGGGCAAAGAATAACGCTTTTAACCACCATATATGACCTTGTAAGTACATCATTGATCTCCAAGTGGGGATATGTAAACTATTAGGGGGATTTTAGTAGTAGGGATTGGTATTGAGTCCCCGGTCATGGAACTATTAGGGTCAAAATCCACGCCTTAGGGAACCAACATCCTAGGGCCCGGTCTGCTTCTTCCATTGTTTCCATCAAAATGCTAGACGAAGCATCTATGAATTAAAGGGGCAACATTAGATACCTTAGTTCCTTACCTCAACCACTGAATATGGATGTTGTTGAATCGGTGGGATTTCAGAAGGATAAATGAAATGCTCGGTCCAATTGCTTGAATGGATATCTTAGCCTAATCCCGGATTATAGATACCTATAATGTTTACCCCGGGGATACAAATACCCCCAGGCATATTTTTGCCTGCACACATTACCTTAATCAGAGCTTGCCTGATCTGTGGCAAACAAATAGGGTGGGTGGATTTTTATCTTATTTATTCCCTTTATTACAGGCTTCTTCTCAACCTATACTTCCCCTATGGCTGGCTACTACTATCCTCTAATTCCTATTATTTCTACCCATAATTTTGATTTCCAGACCATAAACACCGCCTACTTCCCACCTCCCGCCGGAATTAATTAGGCAGGTTTAAGTTTACTTACCAGAGTAGGGTGAACTTCAAAGTGTTTTCTCTCCTCCGTATTATTTTCCTATGAACTTCGTTGAGTCAATCGTCTACCTATACCAGTTAGAACGAACTCTTTTTACCCCAGCAGAATAGCCTGCACTGGATAAGCTAGGCTATACTTCCTTCCGTCCGGTGGGAATGAATAGCTCTACTCCTCCCCCGCTTTCGGTCTAGAAACTATTTCCAACTTTGATTGGGATCCGCAACCAAATAAATGGATATCTAGGGTGGCTCCGGCTGCGGCAATGAACTGAGGTTTCGCCACGCACGGATGGAATTTTATTGTGTTTTGGACGCTAGGTGATTTGATTGGGAGGATAAAGGGAAGAAGAATGTTTCCACGGGTCTTCATTATAATACCAGTCTATTAACAATTAACTTGAAAAACATAGCATACAAGCTTCAAAGAGCTTCAAGGTACTACAAAACATGGGTCAATGCCCTGAATCAAAGGATTTCAATTTACCCAAAGTATCACTTGGGTTTGCAAAACAAGGAAAATTCCATCTTCCTCTGAAGCTTCCTTTATTTTTGTTGGGCCTTTCATTTTGATGGAGGACACATTGGCATAGACTCAACAGATAGAGGGATTAAAGTTGTGCCACTAGGAATGAAGAATGTTAGCAACAAATAATATTATATAATATATTGTAGGATACTAGAACTAAGACATCAGGCATTAATTCGGGTGACTTAAAAGCAGTGTGGCAGAAGACTGAAGACACTTGGCCAAAGCTGGAGAAGATATAAATTGGTTAATAAAGGAATAATTGTGAGTAAGCTAATGGGTTTCCGGAGTTTTAATGAGTCATCTTACTTACAGGTGTGATTGTAGAAATGTAAAGGCTTCATCCTATTTGTTTGGGGATTGGTTATTTAATAGATAAGAGTCGGGTATAGGGTATAAGCTCTGTGTCATGTTTTGGATACTTCCTTCTATTGTGACTTGGTGAATGAAGGCCTATTGTGTAATTATGTATTGGTTTGTGCTGGAAATAAATGAATGAGGCCCCCTTCCAATTTTCGGTTTCCTTTATTTTGTATGGTGATTATGTTCTTTACTTATATTCCTTATATGTTGTGTTAGCTGATAATATTCTGTTTATTTTAATGTTGTGTTATTATGCTTGATAAATGATGAACTGGATAGTAGTTTTCTCTAATTTAACGGGTAGAAGGAGGTTGTAGTCTGATGTTCAGAGGTCTGTAGTGTTAGTCATTGATTAAGTATGATTGTTGGGATGTAAAATGATTGTATTGGTCATATTGTTTGAATCCATGCACAACTTTTATGTCTCGACACAACGCTTCGGGTGATACCTTCCTTTTTATGGGGATTGAAATGCCAGTGCCTAGACTACAGTGGATCCCTTGTTGGACACTGATGCAGACCTAGGTTTCAGAGTGAGCCAACAAATAGTTCCATTGTCGAGACCCTACCATGATGTGTGTGGTGTTTTTACAGTATGACTTTTCTGTTAACCCAAAGTTATGTGGAGGATTGGTAGTTCAGGCAGGTCGTCTTCTTTGTGAATCTATATGCTAAGGGGTTTTTATTTACTTTGTTGCATAATTACCACCATACCTACGAAGTATTCTGGGTATAATTTGAGGTGGTACTATTTAAATGATTGAGTAGATTGGGGGAGCCTTCTTCTCTTATATCTCTCCCTCTTGGCCACTTTTACCTTTGGTCACCTCATAGATGGTTGGTCTCCTCATGTATTATTATCTAGAGTAGGTCCTAACTAAAAAGTATGGAATCCTAACAGGAATCAATTGCCATGCTGCTATCAAAAATGTTAAGGACAGTTGTCGCATCCTATATAATTCTAGCTTTAAGATCGCCTTCCTAATAACACCCATCATATCTTTGGCTTCTTCTCCTCTGAACACAATGTTGGTCCTCTTTCGTTGTTGTTTTACTAGCTAGGAACCACCTTAGCCGCCTTCCTGGCCCTTTAAACGTGACATATAACGCTCTTTAATGGCCTTATATCGCTTATCACCAAACGGTACTTCTGCATAAATCTGCTGTCTTCCGGCCCAACTTCTAAATAAATCCTTCTTGCAAATTAAAATGCTCACAACCAATTCAGATTTTACTTGAGCTTGGAGTGTCTTGTACTTATCTCCGAAATAGGCATCTCCACCATATGGCGTTACGTACTCGTCCATATGGAATGGCTCCAACTTCGGTACGGCCGATGCAACCTTCATTAGAGTACGAGACAGCATGTCGACCAATTAGTCCTGCCCTTTCTGTACCTAATAAGTAGATTGAACTATTGGAGGCCACTTGAAATGACAGGCCTGCATTAATTCACTTTTAGTTTGGAGGTACTTGAGCGGTTCCTGATCGGTGTGTATTACTGTTTACTTCACTAGCAGGTAGTGCTTCCACTCCTTAACAGCTTTACTAGTAAAAACCATTGAGGAAAACCCCACTGAACATCTCCAAATGATAGTAGGCATTTTGCTTGCATCAGGACAGCACCCATTGCCTCGGTTGCATCCTTTTTTATTTCAAAACGCTGCCTAAAATTGGGCGATGCAAGCACAGGGGCATTGCATATCGTTTCCTGGATGGAAATGGTTCGTATCGTTCTCTACCCCACATCATGGCCATATATCTATGTGTAAACTTGTGCAAAGGGGCTACTATGACCTTTTTTTTAGCTAATCACCTTTTTCATAGTGTATGGGATGAATAGGGAAAAGAAGAAATATTTGGGCTGTTTCCGCCACCTAACGAGTCCATCCTAGTACCCTTAGAGAACCTACATTACACTCCCCAGAGACCCGCGGCAGGATAACTTCCCTTTAAGCACAAAGTTTCCCTTCACCTCGCGGTCACTCTCTCTTTCCCCCAACGGATGTTGATAGTAACTCCTCATCCTCTTCTTCAATCCATGTTTTTATCGATCAGTCTTGTCCCTACCGATATAATTATTGTCTGAATCAAAGTGCATTGGAGAGGAGCTTCCCACTTCTATCCACACTTTTAAGTCAAGTGGGCATGGGACGAAAGGTGGTTGAAGTCGCTACCAGGCGTAGAGATCGCATAAACTCACGACCTTCTACCTTCTATCGGAACGGTTAGGCAATAGAGAAAAAACACTCCGCTCAAATTATGTTTCTTGTTGCGCAGGCCACGTCTCTCTATCAGTTTCATATTGTTAGAAGGCAGCAAGAAGATGTGCGGGGACTTTTTCTAGCCGAAAATGATAGGAGTTTTGGTCTAGGTAATCTGATCGAAAGAACAGGCCACTAGCTGAGGGCTTAAGGCGGATAGAACCCCGGCCCGAAATAGTATTTTAGTATTGTGCCTTCCTTCTAGTATCGAGGTCCGACCCCGGTTCCTCAATTTGATTTACAGTATTGAACCAGAAGAATTGAGTTCGAACAACTACTATTATATACGTATTAACAACGTGGAGGGATATCTTGTAGATCTACTCAAAAGATAATCTTATTACGTATGTAATAACGATGCATGCGTGTCGAGAACGATGCATGCTAAGGGGAGTACGCTCAATCGATCAAAAGTCGTCGAGGGAGAAGAATGAGGACTCGACCAGGAGGGAGGAAATATAAGGTTTTGGGGGGGCAGAACAGAAAAAACCTGTCTACCTGTATCTATATATACTAACTACTACTACTACTGGCCTCTCGTCTTCTGGTTGGAATTCTTAGGGTAAAGACCATCTTTATTTCAGTCTTTATTGCCTTCTTCCTCTTCTTTACTACACTCATAATAACAAAACAAAACGCTCCTACCCTTCCATTTTATACTTATTTACACCCTACCCGAAAGGAAGGAATTAGCTCCTATCAATATAAATAATTACCTACCAATAAAAGGTTACAAGCGGGAGGAGTTCAATAGTTTCCTTGGTATACCATAAATAAGATATTATTTAAGATAAATTAAGAGCTATCGAGGAATAAAATAAATTAGCTATCAACGAAGAAAAGCTATCTATCGATGAAATCAATCGGATGAAGAATAAATCTTTGGAATTTGAAAGAGGAAATATTCTACTAAAGGACGAAATAAGCAAGCATCCTATCAGCAGGCATCCTTCTTTATACTACCACAGGAAAACATGAGGGGATTATCTCCGAATGGCAGATCAATTTAGTTCCCGTTCTCTCCATATTTAGGGTTCTTCCCGGTTGCAGCGATACTTCATAACTCAAAATATCCTCTACAGTTCAAGTTCTCGAGAGAGATATAGAGATAGAAAGAGACGAGATGGAAGTAAGTTCAAGTGGGAAGTTTGGTATCTCAAGGTAAGTCAGGTAGTTGTAGTTCCCCGACCCATAGCATCAAGGGTAGTGGGGAGATTCTATGTGATTCAATTTATAAGCTTCTAAAAAGATCCTCTCTAAGGCAGTATCAGGTAAGATTGAAAAGTATCTCGTCTATAGGTGGAAAGGTAAGTTGGTAGGTGGTCGGTACCCCATCAAAGCCGGAGTTCATTTCCTTATTGTATCTCTAGCATTTGTGTAAAAGGGCAGTGCATAGATCATAGGTCATGTGTGCCAGTAACATATTTTGATAAGCCTTCATTCTCCTCCTATCTAAGGCTAAGCAAAGTGGCCTCCAATCCTTAATCTCAGTCTAATAAAGCCAGCTTCAGTCGTGGTTCCGAGTTCGGTAAAATGCAAGTAAGTCCAGTGTCTGTGGGCTTGGCCTGGTTCTCTCTCTGTTCTGGTTTGCTTTGGGCTTGTGCAGGTCCTCCCTAGTGTGTTATAAGTGGAATAAATAAAATAACTCTATCAAAGTAAGTGAGTGGAATATGTAGGTAATAAGTTTTCCCAGGGTGTCTATCTCCTAAGTGTGTCGTGTCATCATCTGTCAGGGTGGTTCCATTCCCTTCTAAGTATTCGGGTGGTAGGGGTTTTTACTTCTTCTAAAGCGTGTTAAAAAGCCCCTTCGCATGTTAATATGCCCTCCCTTCTAAGCGGTTTCAAATGCCCCTTCATCCTTGTGCTTTTTACATTTTTTAATATTAGAACCCTGCAACAGAAACCAGAATAAAGAATCTGAAAATTTGGTAATCGATAAATTTCGAGCAACAGAATGGTGAGAGAACAGTCTTGGCTTTCTTAACAAGTTAACAAAAAGTAATGATAAAGATTAATATTCGGTTGTAGTTGTAGTGACAAAGCTAAGTATAGTATGAGACTAGTTACCGACATGTGATTTGATGCGATCCGAAAGCAAGCGGCATAAGACGATTTCACGTCTCGAGGGCACGGAGTGGATCGGGTGTTTTTCCCGTCTGAAAATGATGCCCGCCCGGACATTTAAGATCGGAGTGCCAGCTAACAGGCTATTCCTTTCACTTCGATGGGATTTGTAACGAGATTCATTTCATTCTTTATATATGTAATAACGCGAGAAGGCAACCCCCTGGTATAGCAAAATGCCCTCACCCTCCCAAGGTCAGGCGAGCGACTTCGCACCTAAAATATGGGATTTATCAAAATAAATAACCTTGCTCTCCTAATGTAAAGCAAGCTTTTCCTTTTGGTAGGATGTATTTATTTATTTATCTATTCCCAGCAACAACCGGGAAGACTGCTCTTATCCAACTTTGCCATCACAACTAGCTTTGGAACAAGAATAAAGAGATGCTAGGCCAGGTGCTGGCTCTCAAACTAGGAGGGATACTACTACTTGCTCGGATGCTGGCTATTGATCTAGCTTGGGAACGGGCTCTGTATATCAATCATAGTAGCGTGCTGAAATTGGAACTTTAACTAGTTATGGATCTGTATCTCTGCACATCAATCTGCTTGCTTTGCTTGAACTGCTGCTATTGGTGGCAGCTCATTAAGGGTCATAAGCTGAATCAACTGCTGAACCGACTTATGGGTCCACTGGATCAACGGCGTGCCAGCTTTGGCTTTAGCTATCGTAGCCTTTTTAGCCTTTGCATCTGCCCCAACCTACGCCTTTGTATCTGTTGGTCTTGCTTAGTGAGCGACTGGTCAATTTGAAAGTTAAAACCTGACCTTGTAAATGGTATATTATCCTTTGTTAACCTGGCCTATCGGGATAGCCATAAGCAGCATACCCAGGAAATAAAGGGACATTGAATGAAAGTCTGGCGTCAAGGAAGATACATTCAAATACTTTCCAGGTTAGGGCCGAAGTACCTTAAGTTACTCAATCCACCATCAGGAGATCGAGGTACGTTAAGTTACTCCCCCGACCTAATAAGGGCCAGATACGAGCCTAAAGAATCGACCATTGGGATAAGGAACAGTAAGGTTCTCACTAACCTACCCTACAATACCAAAGCCCTATCGTCCCGTTCTTCCCCAATTGCTTAACCTCAAAGGAAAGAATGAAAGGTTATGAAGAAGGGCAGGCCCAAAGAAAACATGTTTCCATCTTGAATACGCACCATTACCCATATGGCCAGTGGAACCATGACCCACACCTTGAGGCAACGACCCTGTAGGGGAGGAATACCCCTGACGGGGAACCTTACAAGGACGACCCTTCCAGGTCGTCAGACAATGGAAGGGACGGGATTTTTTCCTGCGGAGCCCGGAAGAATTAGAAAAGAGTACACAGGCCGAAAAGACAAGCAAAGCTATGAGCTATTTAACCTGTTACCAAAAAGCTAGTTTTAGGACCAATAAGGAAGGGTTGGCCTCAAACATTTATGGAAAGTTACGTTAAAGCAAAGAATAAGGGGTTTCATGCTCACTATGAATATGGTTAGGGCATTTTAATACGTTCCAACTAAGAAGAAGGGACGCCACTAGGCGAGATGCTGGCTCTATAACAAGCTATGAAATAGGTGGTGCTTCCTTGGACTCTTACTTTAGCTCTGTTTTCTTTGCTTCTTTCGGATCAACTGGGATTAGCTCCATTACCATGGGGGCATCCACGCCTGCATATGGAATTGAATCATAAGCAACTAGTAGAGCCACTAGGTAAACCGTCCCTGCTTTTGGTTAGATATGAACTGCCTTTGCTCACATCTAACGGGAAACTGGCATAGGAACTGCGTATGGATCCATCCGTTATCCAACGGGATCCACCGATGCCCCCTGTCTTTTATGTAGATTTTTTTTCACACCTATACGGGATTTACTCCTGCTACCTACTTTGCTACTTAAACCCCTACCCAAGCTCTAGCCACCTATCCTACCTATTAAAGCTCAACATATTGCATCGCATCTGGGACTGCTTATGCATAAACAAGGGAGGAAAAGGAACGAATGCTGCATGGGTGGGTTTAAAACCTATAGCTCTGCTACTGTTGGCATGGGACTTTTTTTACCAATGGATGGATCCCGATCTCGGTCAATTTTATATGGGACTGCTCAATTTGCATATGCATCATTCACTACTTATAGGTAAAATAAGTACCCTGCTACAGGATCCCACTCTGGAATGGGATCTTAGTAAACAATTGAAACTGAACAAACCGCTGCTTTCGGTGTTGCTACCTTCAAACCTGTGGGTGCTTCCAAATGAACTTAAGAAATAAAGGTCCATTGCAGGTGCTACCCTCGCCTTAGCTAATTATTGTGAAACGGTAGCTATCTTCATCTTCCCATTAGAGGTACGAAAGAGCTTTTCATTTTAACCTCCAACAGGTCAACCGCTACTGCTGCTGCTGGAATTTACTTTGCAATGGTTGCTACGAAGCTTGCTAGCTGGATGGTGCTGGACACATGTTGAAAGAGGAATAGCTGCCTTGGAACATGTAGAAAGAAGATGGTATTGCTGGACACATGTTGAAAGTGAAGCCAACCATTACCCATATGGTTAGTTACCCATTAATCAAGAATAATGAATGCCTGCTGAAGCCTAGAGATTGGGGAGGCATTGTGTTACCACCTGCCCAAAACACTGGAGAACTTGCTAAGAACCCGATAAGCTAGATCACCGGTAGAAATAACTAGAGGCTTACCCCCCCAGAAGCTAGAGAAGACCCTGCCCAACTTTTTTACTGGAAAGATGCTATATCACTTGCCCAACTTGCTTTACTGGAAATCACCTGGATAACAATCAGATGCTAGAAACCTTGCCGATGGATGGGAAGCGGGTTAGGTATAAATCGCATTAGATAGGCACAAAAACGCGCTGTAGAAACACTTTATCGATCTTTTATTGGATAAGCCTCATCGTTGCCTACTGCCATGCCAGAAAACAAAGTTTGGGCTGTAGAGAAAATCAATCGGAACCATGCCAGCCAGAAATTGCAGAATCCAGGAACGCAGAATCAGGAACAAAGTGTACATATTTCCGGTACCCAATCCAGTTATATGTGTTGGAGTAATGAACTCGGAAAACATCTTTCAATCTTGTCCATGCGATGTTGAAATATTGGAAAGGACCATGACCCATTCTGTTGCAAGTGCTTACCAGAAAGAATAAAAATATTTAGAGTGTTGTCGATAGAGAAGGCTATATTTGTTTAAAAAGCAGTCAGTTAGACGCGAGATAAGGGTTAGTGAACACATGTACGAAAAGTTATGTTAAAGCGAATAATAAGGGTGAGGAGAGTAGGGACCAACACGATATTGGGGTAGGTAGGGGCCACCAAAAAGAGAGGGGTTTCACGCAAAACTATGAATATGGTGAGGGCATTTGAGGGCGTGAAAACCAATAGCGGGTACGTTACTTGCCAGCTGGCTGGTACCCTGGATGGTTTAATTATATGGGCACAAAAACACGCTGTAGAAACACTTTTGGAACTTTTATTGGGGAAGCGAGCGCCCCTCTCTTGACCCGTTAAGTGATCCCGTGAATATAGATCTGAGCCGAGAGATAAGCCAAGGTTTCAGGTGATACCTGTTACTTTGAATTAAGGAAATAAGCTTACTTATCAGCTCAGAAATAAGCTACGCAGTCTCAGTGAGCAGGCAGCCTAACAGCCGTGCTGTTATCCAATAAGCTTTCCCAGTGCCCTTCCCCTTTCCTGCAGCATCAATTGGTTTTCGAATGGTTACCGAAGAATAAATGGGAAAACAAAGTTAGCTTTCGATGGGTTATTTAAGAATTGATGGGTTACCGAAGATAGCTTTCGATCAATGGTTCAAGATAGAAGTAAGTAGATAGGCTTTACCGCCCCTGAAAGCAGGACGAGGGAGAATAAGGGAAAACCTCCGTGAGGACAAATAGAGCAGGGACTCTCTAGTGTAGCCCCATATATTCTGTGTAGCCCACTTACTCTTCAGTGTAGCCATATATCTATCCTTCTTTAAAGCGTCAACGGCCCTGTCATTCCATACCGCAAAGCCTATGACTTACCCTTCAAGTGTTAACAAATAGCCCTTCCTTCATAAATAGCCCAGCGTAAATAGCTTTTGTAAATGGCCCTCGTAAATAGCCCTCGTAAACAAATAAATAGCTAGTGGATGGAGCCCTAAAATGGATAGCTAGTGAAGCCCTGAATAGCAAATGTAGTGGGTCCGGCTTGGACCTCGCCCTTGATAGCACCATCAGTCACACAGTAAAAAGAAACAAAGTAGTTGAGGTCCCAAGTAGTTGAATGAAAGTCTTAGGTCATTTTCATTGTTAATTTTATTTCCCATGGCTAAATGGATAATGTATAATTGGTAACCGGGTCATAAATAGGCTCCACATTCTTCAATTTATTGGAATTTGTTAAAAAGCTTCCTAATCAATATTGGTCAATGTGTGCACCCGGAGGAGGTGGCAGGGAGGCGCGTGTCCATTTATGGGGATGACAAATAATCCCGTCCCATCACACAAGGGGCAAGATTACTCCAAGGCGATGCAAGGGAAGGAGTTCCGGCCCATAATTGATTCACTTGCCACAGTTATCAGCTTCGAGCGTGTCCGTCCGGCTGCAAATCATTTAATGATGGGAAAAATTTATGGAGTCTTGGTAAAACCCGAGGAGCTCGCCTTGGAAAGCATTGGGGTTTCTTTATGTTGGTTCAAAGTATGGTTTGTCCTGATTTTCTTGTTTGGTCATAATGGTCTGGCGCTATCACTCGGTCTGCCCGCTCCTCCAAACAACGAAGGTGATGGTCTTGCAGGTGTAGATTTCTCTTTTTATCTGAGGGACTCGGGTCGGTTCAGGAATAAAATTGGGTGGTTTTAAGCTCTGGCTCTCAATCCTATAATCCTAGAATTTTCTTCCTCTATGTCTGTCATTGTGGTCATCCCGCCTGTTTGCCTCCCCTTGCATTTTGTTCCCCCGGTCTTTGGGCTGCAGCGGGCACTAAAAAACACAACGAAGGGCACATGCGATGAGCGATACAAGATAGGATACTCTAGAAGGAAGAATAGCAAAAAGCTATGGATATAAAAAGAACTCTTACTATTTTATATTATTAACCAAACCTTGTAACCAACAACCATTAAACCTTATATAGTACCGAACCCTGAAGACAACCTTAAACAAGCACTTTTACTAGCCTTTGATCCCACAAACTAGCCCTTATCTAGAAATACATATAAAAATACTCTGAATTCAGGAAAGAAGAAGCAATATCCTTTATTATCATTATGAGTTAACTCCTAACAACAAGCACTCTATCCCTATATAACTCTTTCCATATATCCCTCAATCACTAGATAAGAAGGAATTACCGACTTATCTTTAGATCAATACAAGCAATAGCAATCATCATGGTTAGGAACAAAACATCATTTAATCTCAAGACAAATTGATTCTTTTTTATGAGATGACAAATATATCGTTGAGCATTCAAATCATATAATTTAATGGGGTTTTAGATCAGAAAGCAAGGGTCCAGGAATAGATAGACATGGAATTAATTACTCAGGATATATACTCTTACTTAGGCAAAACAAGGAAGCTCCTATAACTCCCCCATTTAAAACCCCTAATCTTACTAGAAACAGTTAGGAACAATCTATTACTTACTCTCAAAGCTCAGGAACAACTACCTCAGGAATATATCTAGAAGCAACGAAGCAACTACAGTAATTTACTTTGAACCAAGCGTAATAATTTACGAAAACATGAGCTAACTATTAACACCTTATACTTAATTTTAACAGGCCTTAGACTCGGCTTTTTATAAACACAATGCCACAAACTCCTAGATACATCCCAACACACCATTCAGCAAAGGCAGGATTTATACTCTGGTCAACATAACTCGATAAATAAGATATTAGTCTCTTGCCAAATAATAAGGAAAATTGAACTCTCTTAGTTAGCCACCTAGTCCTCTATAATAATTACACCCACAGTTAGCATTTAGCCAATCAACAGGAACCAACACCTCTTTTATACAAAAGAACCAATACATACAGTTTAATAGTGCACCCTCCACCATTCCTCCATGCATGATAGCCATATTTCGATCTTAGAACGATCAACACCCACCTAGTTTTAGATTTATCCTTTAGACATGTAGGAATCCATTCTTCAACCCGTCACCAAACCCCATCTTGAACCTTTCAACACCGACAGAATTAAACCCAACATACCTGGAAGAGACACAAATGCTCCTAAGTCCTATACTAACACTTTTACGACAAGGTATATTATAAGATTATGTAATCCACACTTACACTCTAGCAACTGGATCTTTCACTGATCAAAGGTGAACTCAATAGAACCACACCTTTACTTTCTTTGTATCTACTGTTGGGCCAGTCAACAATACCACATCATTTTTACCTCCCCATACACTGGAAAGAGCTGGGATAAAAACAAGGAGATCAATACTTTTGATTAGAAGATTAATACCCATCACATTATCAATGGTTTCAAGAGCGAAATACCAATACATGGATACATTTAAGACACTTCGACTTATATGGAAAACACAAGGAACAGCAACCAGGGGTTAGAGAACAAAGGATACGTCCCATACCCCACCCATCACCCTTAATAAGATGAAATTCTCTTTATTTATCGCATCTATTCTTTCTCTGTGAATCAGCTGAGTCATAAGGAACTAGCATCAAGGAATACATCATTGCCTCATTATATTTTAATTTGGTTTCCTAATGACCTATCGCTGGTGGCCTACCCTTTTTGCCTCTAGAACTATCTCACATTATGTCACCTTGACCTAGATCCCACTTCCTATTTCAAAACTATATAAACCTATTAAATTGAACCTAGGCCTACCTCCTCACTTTGATACCTATTTAACTGTCCCTAGGCCAAACCTTTACCTAAGGAATAAATCTCTAAGCAACTCAGCAACTATATTAAATAAACTCGCAATAATCAGTTACTCTATCATCTAAGCTCTTAGTAACTAGTATTGATATCATGTTTATAAATACAAACCCATTTATTTAGCTTACTCGTATCTATCAGCTTGCATATATACTATTGTGTTTACATAAGATGATTTCACCATGCCATTGTTACGTATCCATCTATATGTTTGCGTTACCTTTGTATCAACAAGTTTTAACACGCAACCTATAAGCTGGTACTGGAACAATTAGGCACATATAAGTAGTACTATAATCTCAATGGTGCTTAGTACTGATAATGTAGTGATCTAAGCATTTTAATGAGTTAAATCGCTGAAAGATCAGAGAAAGGAAGAGATAGATATGCATATCTGGTAAAAGCGGGAAAGGTTTGCTATAATTGCTAAAGCATAACCGTCTCACCACTGTGCAATTTGTTTCCCCAAACCACTGATCGAATGCACGAACTTACTTGTTCTCAGTATATGCCTGTAAATAAATCTTGACCCGCAGGCGTAGGTGTGTGAAGGCATGATTTGACAACGTTATTCCTTCTCGATTATGCGTTCAAATGATTGGGTTAACATCACTGCTTGCGAGGAGAATTATGCATATATGTTATTGTACGATGCGGTTGATACTATAAAGACACGGAAATGAGTAGGAATAAAACCTACGTACCGGGGAAGAATCCGGTGGTTTACCTAGCACCCCATTACAAAAGGAACCGTGTATAGAATTAAGAGTATTTAGCAAAAGCCGACAGCAAAGAATCCCGGA
Organism: Larix kaempferi; assembly: GCA_027924585.1. Classification (NCBI taxonomy): domain Eukaryota; kingdom Viridiplantae; phylum Streptophyta; class Pinopsida; order Pinales; family Pinaceae; genus Larix; species Larix kaempferi. The sequence continues at coordinate 15,168,613 of BSBM01000267.1, read as the reverse complement.
CGCAGCCCCGAAATGGGTGCTTTCAGGTGCTTAGTCTCATCAAATGTCCACGAAAGTAATGAGCTGACCGCATTTTGGTAGAAAGATCTGAGAGGATCAAGCTGTTCCTAACGTGGGACATAAATAGACTTTTACTCGATTAGACTACATATATGTCGTTGGGTACGTGGTTAATATCTGGTATCCTCACAGGGTTACCTAACCTCCTCGGGAGTATTATGGGTCTAATCAGGTATTTAGTCTCGGCAAATGTCAACACAAGGTCAACTGGGATCGGTAGCACAAGATCTTTTACAAATAGTATTGGAAAGGTACAAATAAGTGGGGAAGGCCTGCAATACAGATCTTTACAAATAGTGGGAAGGCCTGCAATTATTGCTAAGGCATAGCCGATACTCCACTCTGAGATTGTCTGCCCCAATCCACTGAGCGAGATCACAAGATTACTAACCATCAGGATACACCTTTAATAAAGTGACCGTAGTCGGGGTGAAGGTGTGATGTGACGGTGTTCCATCTCGATGACTGCACTCGAATGGATTGGAGTGATCACTATTTGCGGGTGATAAATACGTGTATCTTTTATTATACGTTGCGTGATCTGTTACGGTGCACGATCTGTCGCTAGACTATACATGCTGAGATGAGCGGGATTTGAACCCACTTTTTTTAATATAAGCAGACTGAACCACTTGTATGATCATCTCTTTTATAAACCAGTTCAGGTAGCAATCACGGTTCCTACAACCCTAAATCTAGTACCGACCTACATCGGCAAGCTGACTGAAATCAGCAACAACATCCGACCGAGATCGGTAACCTAACCTAAATGTGTAACTTCACCCAACCTCATATAACCTCATTGTGTAACCCCTAGGTGTTTTCTCTGAGTACTCAACGTGTAACCTATACCTTATCTTGGTGTATTAGCGGAGTCAAGTAGAGCGGCCAAGTATAGTAGCCAAGCTGAGTGAGTATCCAAGCCAAGAATTTGAGTAGCCAAGTCGAGTAGCCCAGCAGCTTATTATCATTGAATTGAACTGAACGTCTATCGTATAGATCTATATATATTTCTAGAGATATATAGATTGGTAGAGAGCTATAGGTTAGAGTGTCTCGAGTATATATCGAAGTATATTGGTATAGAGAGTATCGGCATCTCTCGGTATAGAAATCTATATCGTTCATGTAGACTTAACTTAACGTCTGTATTGATTTCATTTCACTGAACGTTTATCGATCTATCATCTCTTTTGATCTTTATCGATCTAGAGATCTATATCTTATCTATATCTTATAGATTAAAGAAGGGTTCTGTCAAAAGGTGAAGTTCCTAGGTTACAGACTAAAGTTGAAAGGCTCTTTCTTGCCAAAGGGTGACTGGCATCTGTGGGACCTGATTAGATTAGGCTGGTGTGGGACTTGGTGAGGCTGTTGTACTTGGCTTGTTGATGAAGGCATAAGGTTCAAGGTGAGGTTACAGGCTAAGGCTCTTTATGAAAGGTGACTGGAAAAAGGTGTTGAGAGGGTTCTGTCAAAAGGTGAGAGGTTCAAATCTGGCATCTTTAAAAAGGTGAGAAGCAAAAGGATCCAAGGTGAAAGTCTCTTGGCTTCTGGACTTGTTTAGTCTAATGGCTCTTCTCCCCGGTAAGCGCTGGCATAATAAATCTATCCCTAGCGGTTTATCTCCCTTTTAGCACAAGTGTGGCAATTCATAATGTTGATGATAGCGAATAACCTACCTGATCTCGCCTAACTTGCTCTATAGAATCCAAGTCCAGCTAACTTGTTTCAATATATAATCCAACCTCTACTCACCCCGCTGCTCTTAACCTCCAACCAATCCAATCTATGAGGAAAGCTTAGTACACAAGACTTGCTACCTAACCAACCAAGGTACAAGCCACAATATGAAAAGCAATGTACGGTAACCCGCTCCGCTCTGATTTGGTTTCTAGCCTATGTATAGCCTCTGGTTTGGTTGAGACCTATACAAAGCTATCTCAAAGAAGACTACAAGGAAGTCTACGTTGGGTATTTCTGGCTTCTCTAGTGTATACGCTCCTAGGATTCCGGTCTGTAGAAGGTATTCCCTTCAACTCTAAGGCATATGGAAGGCAGTTTGTGACGATTCTAGTTCTCTAAGGTAAGGGCTAATGACAACCAATCCCAATCCCAATTGCCATAATCCCTCCCATCCAAAAGAGGCTCTCAGATGTCCCAACAAGGCCGCCATCCATATAGTAAGTCTGTTCTAAGCAACTAGAGGGTATTGGTACTTATAAAGAGGTAAAGGTGATGTAGCTATAGGGCTGAGTAACAGATCATCTACTCTATGGCAGGCTAGGTATTGTATTCAGATAAAAGAGTAAGGGCTTCATGAACTGCTTCCCTATCCTATCCCCTATTCGCTATGCCCACCCTTTGGGTGCTCCTGAGGTATTCTAGCATTTCCTTGTCAGCATGATGCTAGGGCAGTAAAGAGAAAGTAAATTCATAAAGGTGGGAGGTAAAAGATGGTAAGGTAAGGGTTGATGAAGCTAATCCCAGTTCCCTGGCCTCAGAACATCCAATAGTATCAGGCACTGCTCTTGGGTCTTAAAGCATTTACTCCTAAAACTTTCAAGCATGTAGCTAGGGCATATAATTAGAAGGTGTAGCCTTGTCAATTTAGAGTGGGAGACATGGCAGTGGAGATTATCAAGTAGGAGATTAATAATCTCTGCCTTCCCATCTCCACTTATACCTTAGGCATAATTTCAGAGTTGTCAGTGATTGTTTCACCCAAGGCAAATTCGAGGTGAACTGGATTGGCCCATATGTTATTATTACTGATTTAGGCTCATAGACCTTTAGTCTCGCAATGCTGGAGGGTAAACCCTTGTTGTACCTAGTTAATGCAATGCACCTGCATAAGTACTACGCTTGAGTGCTTGTAGTAGGTTGGGTCTTCTTTGATACTCTTACTTTACTTATTCGAGCTCACCTCATGTGGTTCACTTCCACTAGGTCTTGTTGGGGTAAACTCACATCATTACGTTTCACTCTACTCCATAAATATTGTATATATGGTATTGGACATGTTCATTATGTATATAGCTACATTCACATGTGTATTCATATCCACTCCACCTCACCTCACCATCGTCTGCTAGGGTGCGGGCCTTTCCTTATCCCTGTGGTTCTGGGCTATGATAGTCAATCCTCCTACTACTGACCGTGTGTCTGTATATTTTATGCGTGTAAGTGAACATCCAAGCTACATGAGGAAAATTACCCGTAAAGCCCATAGAGTAAGGTGGGCACCTCCAATTTAGATATAACCTTCATTGGTTTAGGGGGAGCCTACACGTGTTTTCTTACATAGTATCCTTGTTCAACCTTTATAAAGCTCATTACTCTTATTGTATTACATATGCCATTTTAAGTATCCATACCTTTTATTCCCCTTAGTCCCTTAGTTCCATTGCTCTTCGGCTAACCTCGATATGGTACTGGTAAAACTAAGGCATATAGAATATTACCATCATGTTATCTCCCTAATAAATTGGTATTATTCATGTATATGGTAAAATAAGGCATGTATGGAACTAATAAGCCATGTAGTATCATAGAATCAATGGTATTTTCTCATTACTAATACTCTTCATGGTAATAAAGCACCCATAAGCTTCATCTATTATACGTAATAAATGAACTTACTGTATCCACTAGTGCCCTATTTAACCAAGTTGGAGTACGAGGTTGCAGAAGGACCACAGGGAGTAAAGGAAAACGTACGTGCTACATACTTGAAGGGGCATAATTTATATAAATTCAATCATATAGGACCATGTAAGCTCAGCTTTCCAAATTGAACTCCCTCATTATGTTTACCTACATTATGTTTACCTAATAAAATAGTGTTTATATTACAATAGAGTTATAAGTAAAAGGAATGGAATTAAATCATCCTAATCTAGCTTATTTATAAGGGTATGAAGCTGACTAGTGGATTGATAATGCCTATATAACCTTAGCTCTTACCTATACATTCATATTCCAATACAGAGGTAATATATGGAATCACTAGTCTATCAGGTTGGTTAAGCTATTGATTACAAACAAAGCATACTATACTAGTATGATTAGCATAGTGTGTGTATTAAATTCGTGTTATCAAGCTGGTTAGTTTTATACCCTATGTAGAAGCTTGACCTATTCAATTACGTAACCAGTAGGAACCAATGCTATTAGTTATGATAAGTTAATCTCATAAAGTTACATGGTGTTTATCCTTGTTGAAACTGTAATCATAGTAACAAGCTAATGACCTATCCTAACATGATATCAAGTAAGTTTACTCAGACTAGTAGCATGCTTAGTTATTGAATACAAGTAGTACTGCTTTTATTATAAGAAAAAATAACAGAAATGTTGACCTTATCGGAAACATTAATTCCTACGGCTGAAGGCACCTCAATTCAAATGAACAAAGGGACTTTGAAAATGTTATTACTTGTTTGCGGGTTATAAATACAAAGGTGGACATGCTTCAAATCCAATCCAAACTTTTGAATGATGAGTTAAGGACACTAAGGAATTAGGGGGGCGGTTCTGGATTCTGAACCAGTTCTTGTTCAGAAAAATCCATTGTTTTAATTAGATATGCAAGAAAGAGAGCAAAATCGAACAGAGGTTGGTTTGGTAGTTCAACAGAAGGATAAGCAGTTTTTTAATAAATAGAAGGATAAGCAGTTTTTTAATAAATACTATAAAAAGGTTTATTTAAGACCTTGGCAAGAGTATTTATTAAATAGGAATAGAAAAGGCTTAGGATATGAGAAGGAGGACATTACCTTTCATATTCCTGACTACTAAAAACAAATTCAATTTTTGAGTGTAAGATTACTCGCTGATGATTAAAAAGGCATGATTCAATGGTTGATGATAACAAGATTGGTGCGTGCCAACACTATCATCGAGTTCTCCATATGGAGTAGAATATTTTTATCTCTATCCTTGTCTTCATTGTGGGAAGACAAATAATCTTTTTGACTATGACAGGTTCACTATGGCTAGATGAGCTCTTGGCGATGGAATTAAAAAGCCAAGTTTTTGCATAGGTCTTACCGTTGAGTTTATACACAGATAAAGACATATTTGATTCGAGAGGTTGCAATAGCAGATGGATTTCAATGTCTTCAGTGAATCTTTCTATATTCTATGATTTTGAAGCATCCAGATTTGGCAGTTTTGTTAGGTGGATCTTCAGGCTCATACCAAGAGTTGAAGATTGAATACTTGGAGATGATACCAGTTTATGCACTAGTTCTTGTTGCGTAGCTGCTACAGTTGTTCAGACTTATGATTGAGGTAGGAATTGTGAGCCCGTGGCTCCCTATAAAATAAAAAGTATTGAACCACCTATGTATTTTACACCACAAGATATAGTTTTTATCCTAAGTGTGTATTAGATCTATTTTTATTCCTTCCGACCTTATATCTTTATGAGGTGTCGGTATGAGAGAAAATCTAGTTTATGAGGTGGTGTAACCAATTGCACTATATATTTGTATCTTTGGTGTTAATATTCTAGAGAATAGGTTATGCCTTTTCCGCTAGTTATTGTGTTCTTTCTTTGTCTGTGTGAATGCTAATTGTTAGTTTTTAAATTAGCTATATTTGTTTAAACTAATGATTTGGGGGGTTTCCCATGCCTTATTATTATTTATAGTATTTCAATTCGTTTGAGCTAGAAACCTTACCTCCTCATAATTATTGCTAGGTCCAGTAATTATGGACGGAGGCTTCCATGACTTCTGAGGGGTTTCGCGTTGAGGATCCATGTTTCAAAATGATGCCTCTACTATCCTCTCTGATGGGACAAGATTCGAAAAGGAAATTGAGCCAAGGAACCCTATACTTTGGTTATATAATATATGACCTTCTACAAAACCTTTAGATTAATCATCCCGTGGGGTGTTTATTGCCCTAGAGATGTCATAACCTCTATAACCCCCGCTTCGTAAAGCTTCATCGTTCCTATAAACCCATTTATGCAAAAAATCCTTTTGAGAGGTGAAGATGGAGTCCTTAGCCAACACCTATAGTGGATCTAGAGAGTAATCCACCAGGTCTTCCTCATCCATCGTCGCTCACCAGTTTGATGATTAAGTTAAATCAAGATTTGTGTGGAATAGCCTTGTTAGGCGTATGCATATATATATATATATATAATAGTATCAATATAAAATATAATAATGAAAAAATAGAAAATATAAGTATTAATTAATAATGAGTTGGCTCTTTTTTTGTTTGTCCTAGTAAATAATTCCTCGATAAACTCTCGGGCAGTTCCCCTCATTCCAAGGATGGTACCCAATGTAAAGTGGGCGGCATATACTTTGTGCGCCTGACCCCGTGGGAATCAAACAAGGGACCTGCACAACATGTCGAATTACCAACAATGTCTTGGCAATAGTGGCACCAACCGATTGAGCTAGCCCTCGGGGCTATATAAGTTAGCTCTTTTATAAAACTCAACTCACCTTTTTATATGTATTTTTATGCTCACCTTTGTAATTTCAATAATAACCTTGCTCTCCTAATGTAAAGCAAGCCTTTCCTTGCCCTTCCTTTGGTCAAGCAAGCCTTTCCTTCTAATTTTATAAATCATTTATTATGATACATTGTTTTACATTTACGTGTGCAAGTGTATTCTTTTGCGTCTCTATAATACTTTTATCTATCACTGTCCTCACTAACAAACGCAGTGCCATCCTAACTTATGTCCAAGCATGTCATTCTTGGTTTAAACATGGCCTCTAGAACCCATCTACAGTCATAAGCATCCCAATATGTTTCTATTTTATTATATATTGGTTTAAGTATTGAAGGATTCCGTAGTCCAACATATGAGATATAATTTTTTGGAATATTTGCGTAGAGTAAGTAATTAATCTATGATCCATATCCATGAGTATTAGTTGCAACTGACAATTTATCATGATTGAAAATAGTCCACTTAGCACTCATTGCATCGGTTGTTAAAAGTGGGCTCTCATAAAAAAAGTACAATGCAGCTTTCAAATTATGTGAGCAAGCTTATATTCCTCGATATCTCATCAAGTCCCATATGATACATGATCCATCACTACTAGAAGATACACTACGACTGTATTTCTATTTATATTTTCAAAATGCACACAGATCATATTGAACACGAGAAATAGAGAGAATAATAAATTCCAAATAATATTCATAATGCTACAACAATTACACCACAGGGTTAGCTCGAGGTAGGCTATCCATGTATTGAATACATGTACCATTCTCTCACCTATACAATCTAACATTACATCCTTTATAGTAGCTTAACACAATTATTTTAAAAACTTTTTTGTTTTTATTTTTTTGAAATAACAGTTATGAATTTTATATTTATATCTATAAAGGGGGTTGTGGCTATACTCATACAACCCGAGGAGTAGTTTAGCTTGTCTCTATACCACTATTAATCCGGTCCCGATGTCTTATGGAGACAAGAATGAATTGAGAATATTGACTTTTTCGCTTCCTACAACTATTGATTTGAGTACATATAATATTTAACAAATTGCTGACACAGTAAAACACATTGAAAAAACATACCTAAACTACATATGGTACTCCTATAATGTAGCCGTATCTGGGGAGCAGGAATTGAGATCCCATTGCTTTCTTTTGATCTGCTTCTCTTTTTCTAAGCTCCTTTTTTACTTTATGCCTCTTGTGAGCATCTAGGAGATGAAGGATGGAGCGGATTGCTTTCTCAGGGTTCCAACATATGTCGATTTAGGAGTAACTGCCACTGCCTTTTTATCTTTGTCGAAGACTTCACCCGTCTCCTCCTCTACTATTGCTGTTGTTTCATGAATCTGAGGGGTGTCCTTACCATCCCCATTAGACTCTTGCATTTTTGCCTGTGCCTGCTTGGTTTTTCCCACCATAATCTCTTGCGCGCCCTGGCCGTTCTCCTCATATCTGATGACTTCTTTCTATCCATATGATTCTAGAATAGACTTTCCTCATTTTTTGTCTCTCTGCTCTTCTTGGCCTATTGATTCCAGGATTTCGAAGTTATTTTATGTTAGAGTAGCGGGGGCTTGGTTTCACTAGTGTGGTGTAATGGGGGATGCCTTGGGGAAATGGGATTGGGATGGATAGGTTTAATGGATTGTTGGAGGGAGGGACGGACGGACGGATGGAGCTGGGTAGACCATGGATGGGAATTGGAACTTAGATTGCCTTTATGAGAGTCCTGAACTTATATTTCGATCTAGAATCTTCATTCACTGCCTGCCATATGCCTTAGAGTAGAGGCACCTTTTTACCTTACCCTCTCAAGACTGGAAGAACCCTAAGCGCTTCAAGTAACCACTTGAGAAGCCAGGAATTCTATCAGGCAGGAATACCCAAGGAGCCGGGAGCACATATAGAATAGAAAACACTACCTTGCCTTTCTTTCACTTGCCAGAGACAGCTAGACCTGGAGCCCTAGAACTGGAATCACTTAGTGGGTCAGGACATGTTTAGCCTTAGAGACCTTAGATAAGAGAAGCAGCCCATGGCATGGGATTATATTACCTTTACCTCTCAAGATCGGAAGAACCCTAAGCGCTTCAAGTATACACTCTATCAACCAGGAATACTACACCAGTAGCAGTAGCCAGGGACATCATGCATGCTATTATTCCTTTTTCACTTGCACCCACTATTTATTCTGTAGCCTATAGACCAGGAAGTTTTGGGTCAGGAATGTTTTTACAAGCAAGCCATGGATGGGATCCTAGAATCGTTGGATCAGAATGAAAAGCCCTTCAGACAAGCCACCTGCCAGATATATATTATATGTACAGCCTTAGCTACATGCTGAAAACCCTAGACCATGCTGGACAAGAAATGCTAGAAGACCAGGAGCTGGTAGTGCCGGATACAATTGGATGTTGGAGAGGGGACAGTCTCGTAGATTAAGACCTTACCTTGTTCATGCTACCCGCCCGCCAGATATACTTACCCTTTTACCGGGGCCCTAGACCATTAGGGGCTTTCGAGGGACCGTAGAAGACCTTAGAACGGATGTCGTCGGATCGTTGGATCTTGGATCATGCAATGGCAATGGGAATTGGCTTGGGGATGCCTCTTTAGACTAGAATCCTCAGAGCAGACAGTATACACTATAGAAGCCTTGATGAATACTACGATAGGAAGCAGGGGCATGATATCACACACTATCTTTCTCTTTACCTACAACAACTAGTAGACCTGGCTGGAGCTAGAGACCTGGAATGCACATAGTCAGTGTAAGTTAGTTGAGAATCATTATAACTTAGAAGCCCCCGGAGGATGGAATGTGGATGGATGGATCGATCAAACCCTTACCCTTAGACTTATACTGTTGAACACCTAGGCTAGCACGATAGAGTCTCACTTTACCACTTTGAAACCTGGAAAAGAAGAGCAGTAGGGAACAGTATCAGAAGGCCTTACCTTGGTAAGACTATACACTAGAAAAAAGACAGTCTCTGTACCAGCCCTAGCTACATGCCGGAAAGCTTTAGGAAGGAATGCTACAAGACCTTAGGAGAACCCCAGATATCATTGGATCGTTGGTTCGGAATCGGAATTGAAATCTACATGGACATGGTAATTTGCTTGGTAATAGGATTTAGACCTTCCCCAGTATAATACCTCACTAGAACTACCTGCCAGAGCCCTTAGAGTTATTTTATTAGACCCTTTAAGACATATTCATATAAGTTCATATAAGGTAGATTAAGGTCGGTTAGGCTCAGGCGGCGAGACAGGCTCAGGTGAGGTGAGGTAGATTGGGGTGGCTGGTACTGACCTGATCTAACTGCCTGCTTTCATGAGCATTAATAAGTTACAGGTGATGAAAGGTAAGGACTCATTGTGCTTACCCTGCATTCTTCATAAGCGCGAGAGAGATAAGCACCTACCCGTCGTATCTTATAGTGATAAAATTAGTACCGTTATCAAATGCCTAAGCTTCCCTTGTTTAGTCTTCACTTTAGTCTTTGGTTATTATTCGTGAGTGTAAGGTGTACTAGCTGTTAGATAGGGACCTTTACAAAGTCTGATTGATTGATTGACTCATCTTATATATTTTTATAGGATTCCGTACTTTAACCAATCTTCCTCTAAAAAGTTCTCGTAGTAAAGTAAAGGGCCTAGAGGAGTTCCTATAGCACTAATTGCTTAAGTGACTTGCTTCGTGATTAGTACTAATTGCTTGCTTAAGTCTCATGATTGTTTTGATATAAATCTTACCTATAAGATAAGCTGTTTTGTCAAAGGCAGGCTCAGGTAGGTAAGCTTCAGGTGAGGCAGGACCTTCCCAAAGGTTGGAATGACCGTAAGGCAGGATCTTAAAACAGGTCTTCAAACAGGCAGGACCCTAAGTTGGATTCTAAGTTGGACTCAGATTAGGTAGGCTCGGGAATGAACATATAAGATTATTTGCTAGTACTGACTTAACTGCTTTCATTCAAGAGTTAGCCATAAGTGTAAGATTTATACGTCAATGGGGACGCCTTCCCTCCTTCGTAAGAGGCATAAGATAAGGATCAACTGCACCTGCCTTCGTTAGCGACTCGTCACACCTACCCTCTTTCATAAGCTAGGGTGAGGAATAAAATTACCTACGCCTATGATCGATTTCACCTGTCTAAAAAGGGATCTATTGTGTGGTCACCCTAACTCAAACTTATTCATCGTCGTCATTGTATTAGCCTAAGGAGGTAATAAGGACCTATTTCGTCTACCCTCCTTCCTTCCGTTATTCAAAAGCGTAAAGTAAGGATCATTGGGCTTACTCTGCTTTCTTTATAAGTGTAAAGATAAGGACCAATTGTATCCTCAATGGTTGGTTAACTGGTAACTTACTATAATACATTTTCAGATGAGTGCACTATAGGAAGGACATTTGAAAATGAGTAGGCTGGCTAACTGGTGAGTCACTATGTGCCATCTTCAGATGAATACTGTTACCACATGCGTATATTATTATGGGTATTTGTCGGGTAGTTAGTTATTCGCGATCAGTCGTTTGTGATAAGGTGGTTTTGGGTCAAGTAAACAGGCGAAGGGACTATTATTGCGTACGGACATATTTTGTTTTATTGATCGAAGAGCGTATACCCAGCTGCATATACCCAGCTACAGGGTAGGCATTCAAATGTTAGTAAGCTTGAAGCAATGTAGGAGGGTGAGATACCAGGTCGAGACCTAAAGAGCAATTCTTTTCTTTATTTCAAATAAGCTAGAGCGTGAACCGTAGGGGGTATGAGTCGCATGTGGACTATAAGTGGCAATATAACGCGCTCCAAGGGAAAATTAGAAGGTTTTCGACATGTGCCTAAGTTATATCTCTTATTTAATCTTCATTTGAGCTGCTTGCAAAGTAATTTAAGGTAAGAGACCCGGTTGCATCTACCTATGAAGACAACCATCTAGGTATAGACTCGGCAAACCAGATGCATGGAAATTTGTAGTCTCGACAAAGCTTATTTGATTGATTTACTTGTCTGACAAAGCTTGATTGTGATTGATTGATTTTTCTAACAAATTTCAAGCTATCATATACATGTATTTTAATTAAGACTTTCCTATTTCAAGTGATCTTGTACTAAATTGTGTATATTAGTAAAACCTCACCTCTCTATTTTTTTAAGGGTTTTAAGGTCTCATGTGATTACTTTTATGAATAGTGGTCTTTTTATGCTCTAATATAACAGGGCTTAAACCTTTTGAAAAGCTTTATCCTTTTAAACCTCTCTATTCTAAGGGTTCATTTCGAAGGAATAGTTAAGGCCCCTGCCTTTCAATTTGCGGTCAATAGTATGGCGACAGAGCTCTGTCCATTTCGAGCGAGGGTTGGGCACACACACACTCTTTATTTTTAGATACTAAAGGCTCCACCTGATTCCCGAACCGGAACTGAAGTCTGCCTGGACAATCAAGTATAGCACGACTCGAATCATTAGATCTCGGTGCAGAGAAATTGGCTGGAATTAGGGTTTTCCGTCTTTAAAACTTAAAGCGTCTAGGTTTTATTCATTTAGTTTTTCAGAGTAAAAGCAGTGAGTTTTTGGTAGACTTTTTAGCTTTCAGTGTATTTCCCGTTTTAAAAGAGGAATAAAAAGTGATGCAATTTGAGTTTCAGATCTGTTTATTTGCTGTTACTTTTTTAAGTGGGATGTGTTTTAGTATATAGTATATTTAAGATTTTAGTTTTTATAGAGATTGAAGTTTTCTGTTTTCCTAAGTAGGTAGGTAAAAAATAAGACTAGGACTGTGACCATGTGCTTAAGAATTAAAACATATTCCTCTTTCCTTTCGACTCTTCAGCTTCATCTTTTCTCGTGACCTTTTGTCTTTCTTCAACATGTTGTCTCCTTCATAAGGTTTAAATCTTAATTACGTCATAGGCGTTTCACTATGGAAAAGCATAACCACATCATCATTATAAATTTTTTAAGCATATCACCATTTTAAAAGGGATTTGTAAGGAAGCTACATATTTTAAATGTTTCTCAAAGTTTAAAATTAAATAAACATGTTGTTTTAGTTTTCTTTAAGTAATAAGAAGATGTTAGAATTTTAAATAAATATATTTATTTTTATTTATGATTTCCATATTTTATTTTTTTAATTTTTATTATTGTAATAAAAGATATTAATACAAAATAACATAATAAATATAGAATCACGGGATGTGATCATGGATTTCAGGTTTTTAACTTTATCAAAATCTCTTGTTCGTACATGCACAGTGATTAGGCCTCTTTCTCACCCTCAATGGCCCCCTTGGGGTGGAAGACGTCATCATCTCCCCGCCAATTTAGTGCATATAAATATACAGAAGCTCAAAAGAAAATGAATGGAAGCAAAGACGTCAGCACCGACTCCACACAGATCAAGTCAAGGCAAGCAAGAAAAAAGGTGGGTGATAACAACACTCATGTGACATCAAACACACAGAGTAAGGAATCCCACCAAGGAAAAGGAAAATGCATACTGAAAGCGACCACGATACCCAAGTATGAAATAAATTCTACCAAAATACATGGGACCATTCAATACATGACAAATCATGCAATAATAAGCAAATTCTTAGGGCTCTAGCCATCTAAAAAAGTCTTAATGGGGTGGATCAAGCATAAATGGAACCTTAAAGGGAACTATGACCTAAAATTAGGCTCAAAAGGTTTTTTCACGGTAATATTCAATTACCTAGAAGACTATTTGGCGGTTGTTGAAGGAGGACCATACTTTTTCAACGTGATGGGCCTATACATGAGACCTTAGGTGAAGAATTTCAAGTTGGACAAGGAAGACTTCAAGGAAGCTTCAGTTTGGATAAGACTCTACTCACTGTCGTAGTAATACTGAGAGGAGGAAACCCTAGAAGGCATAGGGAACACCTTGGGATGATTCGTCAAGATATTAGAAGCCACTAGAAATGGGCAATACAACTCTCATGCCAGAATATGTGTTTACATGAACATTTCCCAACCTCTAACAAAATCCATTTGTATGGACTATAGAGACAATGAATGGCTCCAAACCATAGATTATGAACACATACCCTTTCGATGTAGGAAATGTCATGAGCACAGTCATCTCTTCCAGGACTGCCCTTTAAACTCTCCCACCCCAAAGAAGGAAGAGAAAGATAGTGAGGGGTTTTTCCAAAGTTTCAAATCAAAGAAGGAATGGAAGTAAACCCCCCCCGTCATCCAAAGTTCCTATCCCTATAGCTAATCAATTTGAATTTCTTATGAGTGAGCAAGGAGAGAGGGAAACATCCAACTCAACATATCAAGGGAAATAACCAAAGAAGTAAGAGCACTCTGCAAAACTAGGAACTCAGGAAATAGAAATGATAGACTATCAGGAAGAAATGGATGACATGGAACTGGGGGAACTCGATCTTCAAGGGATTGAAGAATCCTACAAAAAAAACATCTCGATTCCAGAACCCCAGTTATAATTGTTCAAGGAAGTAGTCATCAAATCCAGGAAAGATCCAAAGAGTAACCCTAAATCCTCTCACAAAGAAGTAAGTTTGGGGATCAAGGCCAACAATAAGAAGGAACTAAAGTGGCCACACCAAGAAGACAAAAATAAAGGGCATGGAACTAATAGACAATGTTTGGATGAGCTAGGCAATTTGATGTCAGATTCGGGGAAATACAACCAATTAACATAATTATTTACCTCTCTGAACCAACATCCTAAATGAATATCGTATCCTAGAATATTATAGGACTTAACAATCCCTCAAAGTAGAGACTCATCAAAAACATAATTAATATGGAGCAGCCAAGTATCTTAATGTTGCAAGAAACCAAGTGCTCTTACCTCTCTTTAGAAACAATAACAAAAATGATATGGAAGAATTCCAAGATGGTAGTAGTGGATGCTCAAGGTGCCTCGAGAGGTTTAGATTTACTCTGGAACCCTCAAGAGATAGATTTGGACAACATCCAAGCGAATCCAAGAATTGTTGCAGCAAACTTTCGCCTCATAGGCACGAAAAGGACGAGGACTTCAATATGATAACTAACCTAATGGAAAAAATGGAGGCATTAGGTGTTTGGTTAGGGACAGTCAGTTCTTCAAAGACTTCATAGATAACAATTGCCTTTTATACCTACACACCTCCAATGTATCTTTTACTCGGAACAATAAAAGAGGAGGAAGGAAACAGTTGGCCTCGAGATTGGATCGATTTCTACTCTTAGAATACCAATATACTAGAGGAGAAGGATGGACAGCAACCATTATGCCTTCAAACAGAACATACCACTGGCCCATTTGTCTCAAGTGGAACACAAAAGGACCCACTACGAACAGACACTACAGATTTGATAAATTATAGCTAGATCATCTAGACTTCAAGGCCAATATCAAGAACTAGTAGCAAGAAGCAGCATTCACCTCAGGCTCTCTCATGTACAAATTCCAACAGAAACTAAAAAACCTCAAGCAAAAACTCAAGGTCTAGAATAAGGATGTCTTTGGAAACATATTTGAGGATAAAATAAGAATAGAGAAAAAAATGAACCAATTGCAGCAGGAAATGATTCTCATGGGATGCACCGAGAGAATCAACTAGCATGAACACCTTCTCAATCAACAACTAGAAGAAAGGATCAAACAAGAGGAAACACTTTAAAGAAATAAATCTCAAGTGGAATGGCTCAAGGATGGGGATAAAAAATCAAAATTCTTCCACAATTCTATGCTCTAGCACAAGAAGAATAAAAAAATTGTCATCCTCAACGAAATCCAAGGAAACAATCTACAACATTAGGAGGATATAACCAATGAGCTAAGCTCTTTCTTTAAAACACTCCTCACAGAGCCGTTGGTATATCAAGTCGCGTCCATTGAGGAAATGAATTAAGATATCCCCCATCTAGTCGGGGAAGAAAAAAATGACATGATAATGCTTCCCATATCCTTGGAAGAAGTGGAAAGGGAAACCAATTCTTTGCAGGATGGGAAATCCCTGGGACAGGATGGTTTCACAATGGGCTTCTTCCACTCCTACTGGGACATAATCAAGGAGGAGGTCTAGGAAAATGTGGAAAACTCTAGGAACACCAAAGGTATCCTCTCAGCCTTCAATGCCACCTTCATCACCCTCATTCAAGTCAAAGGTCCCAACCCCTCTACCCCTAATAAGTTTGTCCTATTTCCCTCTGCAACTTCATCTATAATATTTTTACCAAATTCATTTCCAATCGTCTTAAACCCCTCCTTCCATCCCTTGTCTCTCTAAAATAATCAAGTTATGTCGAAGGTCGTCAAATCTTCGATGGAATCATCATGTTGCATGAATTCATCCATTCCCTTAATATAACCAAAAACTAGGAATGCTCATCAAGTTGGACATGTCCAAAGCCTTTGACAGATTGAGTTGGAATTACAAAGGCCTCGGGAGCTTACATCAACTAGGATAAATCCCACCTCTTCTTCTTCAACACCCCTGTGACGATCCATAGGTGCATAAATCGGCTCCTTGGTTTCCAAAAAAGCTCCCTTCCTTCAAAATATATGGTTTCTCCCATTCTGGAGAAACCCCTTTGATAGGTTCATTGGGAGGATCTCTTAGACAAACTGGAAAAGAGAGTAGACAGTTGAGCATTTTGCTCTCTCAATCTAGTAGGAAGATTAATCTTGGTGAAGGAAATCCTCCAATCCATGCCACTCTGCCTCTTCTCTGTGCTATCCACTCCAAAGCAAATTCTTAAAAGAATCAGGAACTTATACAGAAATTTCGTATGGAGCAATACGCAACATAATCGTAAATGGGATCTTGTTAGTTGGGAAGAAGTCTACAAGCCCAAACGCTTTGGGGGGGTATGGTTGCTTGAACCTGAGATAATAAATGGAGTTATGGGATTAAAAATTTGGTGGATATGAATTACCCACCATCGGGAACCTTGGGGAATACTTTAGCAAGAAAAATATACACCCGAAATAGATCAACATGAACTCATGAAATTCAATAGCCACATCCTTACCTCTATCATATGGAACTTGGCATGGTCCAACTGCAATCTCATACAGGACCATAGATTCTGGGAGATCAAGGATGGTTCCACATCCCTTTTATGGGAAGACGCATAGCAGTAGGCCACCAAACTAGAACATATTTTCAATGGCATAAACTATCAAAGGACGATGGAAAGGCTAAACTTACATCAGGTTAGACACTGCTAGGACAATGGAAGCAACTATAGAGAATGGAGACAATGGTTGTCAGTGGATCACTGGCCTATTCGAACACCCCATAAATCTCTTCCTCCTATAGAAGAAGAACTTCATAACATAACGATCAAATGGAAACGGGACAAAGACTTCCTTCGCTAAGGCCATAAACCATCTGGCATCTTCTCCGTCAAAGACGGCTACACCATCACTGCCAAGCACAATTAACTCCCCAACGATCCCATTTGGACTCTGATCTGGACCAGAAATATTTGGCCCAAATTATCTACCTTCTTCTGGATTATGTTCCGTAACAGAACTCTCACCTAGGACAACCTACTAAAAAGAGGATTTCAAGGCCCCTCTCACTACAATATATGCAACCTTAGAGGGAAAGACAAAGAGCACCTATTCAATAGTTATCCCTTCTCCTCAACACTTTGGGATCAAGGGACCTCCATTTTTTTAACCTCTCAAAGGGACCGAACAAGCATAAATAATTCTCTATCACACTGGAAACTCCTTCCCTTCCACGGCCCTTTGCTCAACAAGATCTGGATCTTCCCTCCCTTCTCGTTGTGGGAAATATGGAAAGAAAGAAATAGAAGAATCTTCCATAATGAAATCCATCCCAAAAACTTTGTATGGCAGAAGATAAAGATGAATATACAAAAAACCCTTTGGATTCACAGGTGGGAGACTCGGGATAAGCAGTTAAATATGCAAGAAGAAATCATCTACAAAGCTTGGGGTATCAACTTAAATCAAACCAGTAGGACCACAGAATCCTGGCACCCAAAAATATATGATCCCTCCTCCCCTATGATTTATTAAAATCAAATTCAATGGGGCCTCCAAATATAATCTGGGTCAAGCATGATATGGGAGAGTTTTCAGAGACAACAAATCAACCATAATAAGGATATTTGTAGGCTATCTAGAAATAAATAGCAAAAATGCAACAGACTTGCAAGCATTGCTCCAAGGTCTCAAAATATCCTTTGAGCAGGGATACAATGAAGTAGTAATTGAGGGAGATTCCCAAATTTTGATAAACATAATAGTTAAACTAAAAAATGGGACTCCCTTCAAAAACTAATTCACAACTGGTGACTTGAAGATGAAACGGTGGCTTTAGCAGTAGCAGTGAGGTAAATCCAAGCTCTTATCCCTAACCATGTTAGACGACAAGCCAACGTGGGATTTGGGCTCGGGACCAAAGCTCTAAATGACTTAGTGACCAACGTGGTTGGGGATCCCTTCATGAAATATTGCCATACTTTGGCCACGAAGGATATGAGGATTGACAACCCAGTTCCCACATGGGCTGGCAGAGATGGACACGGAGATCATTAATGTAGCATCCCTAAAATTCGACCCTAATTGTTATTACTCTTGTAAATATAAATATGAATTATGTAAACGACCCTGGTGAGGAGCTCAAGGCCAAGGCCCCACCAGTGGACCTCGAGCTAGTTTTATGTTTATAAGTCTTAGTTTAAGCCTAGAAGGTTAAAAGATGGTATTGCGACTAAGCAAAAAGTAACAAAACACTTTAAAGAAAGGAGAGAAGTCAATGGCTAGAAGCCATATGAGTTAAGTTATAGGGCCTTCATAAAATTAAAATTATGTTCTTGGTTATATTATGAAACATTTGTTTATAATTTACCCAATTGTAGAAAGGATTATGGTCTCTTTAAAAATTTAAGGAATATATTTATATAAAGAAAATTATATAAAGATATATATATATATATATTATGTTTACTTATATGAATGGATATGTGTGAGTAATACATTTCAGAATAAAGGTATTCTTCCTTTACGCGAAAGTGAGAACATCTTCATAACTCGACTTACCATTTGGAAGGCCACTCAAATAGACATAGAGATATTTAAGGACACTGACTCCACGTGGAAGCAACGACTAGTAGTGGAAAATTTATTTATGGTTAGTAGGAAGCCAAGTCCAAATCGAGATTTGAGTGGAGGTTAAATGCTATCAAAACTTGTTGTTTTCATCTTGAGAAATTTATGGAAGTAGTCCCCCTTCATAGAGCACTCCGAGCGTTTCCATCACCATATGGCATCACTAGAGGACACACGTTTTCCACTACCTACTAAAACTCGTTGTTAAGAGCTTAGCCGCTCCATCTGCTCTATCTTCCCACGTTCTCTGCTCAACTCTGAAGCTTGTGGAAAAATTCCAGGTGTCGAAAACATAAACCGCCATTGTCTAAAAATGATGTCTTTCCGTTGATAAGGAGAGTGGTATATATTGATACACGGCGATAGGATGAGAAGGAATAGAAGTTGAGTTCTTAGCTTGAAAGGGAGGGTCTTTTCCCAGCTGCGGTGAGGAGAGGCTAAAGCTGATGATATTTCATGCCTGTCGAGGAAGGTTATGTCCAGCTTAACCAACTCCGTGCATGCTTTAAGTATCGCAGAGTTAAATTATATTTTCAATCTGCCTTTTGTTCATCTTACACGATCTCAACATCGTTTCTTATGGGAATATGGATGGAAACTCGTAGTGGGTTTTTGGGTAAGAATTGGGGAATGCGATCTATGCGATGGGTTACAGAGCGTAACACTGGAGATCGCTTC
Source organism: Larix kaempferi (assembly GCA_027924585.1). NCBI lineage: Eukaryota > Viridiplantae > Streptophyta > Pinopsida > Pinales > Pinaceae > Larix > Larix kaempferi. The sequence goes on along the minus strand of BSBM01000267.1, from coordinate 15,149,242 downwards.
AGCAAAATGGGTGTTTGTTTTGATAAGTAGTCGCTTGATTTGAGCTCTCGGGGGAGCAAGCTCTATATGGACAGAAACTCCAATCTCACTGAGGAGTGCAGTAGTGGAGGGTATTCCACTACGAGTATACCACATAGAACCAAAATAGGTCTCTGCCAGAAAAATAGAGTTAGCCTCTGCGATAGAAACTGGATTTAGTTGCAGCATGAGCATTTCCTACAACAAAGGTTGAATGTTGCAATGGAGACATGGAAACACAAAGTGCTTGACTACGATCTCTGCGAGGGCACTGGAATAGGAGGTCGGCGTGATCTCAAAGAGCCTCTGCAATAAGGTAAGCTATTTTTCTCATTCGTGGTTTCACCTCCGCATTGCTGGTGCTATGAAGGGTTGTTGCTTTGATTTCGCTATGCTCTTATATTTATCTTTCGATATCTATATTTTAGTTTAAGATAGATCATGTATTGTACTCTGCTTTAATAATTTTCTTGGTGTGCAAGAGACGCCTCATGATCAGTGGTATCGGTGATATATATTTTCCTTAGAATTAAATATTTTTCTTAATTATTATTTATCTCCTTGGATTGGTCAATAGATTCCTGGTTATATATTTGTGTTGTTTTCAATCCATTGGTATCTAAGAACCTTTGAGATCTTGCGTTTGTAGGACAACCCGAAGGCTGGTTTCTTGTCAAACAAGATAGCACCAGGTTAAGGATCCTAGATCATAGTTTCAGTCCTCAAGATTTGCAATATTTAAAGGTTAGATAGATTTTTATTTATCCCTGCTAGCATACCTATGAGGTTCGACCTCTAGGTGAATACGAGAGCTCAGACTTACTTTAAGCCTGATTTCCAGAATTGATGGTTCTGTTATATCAATCCTATATAGGTTGTGACACGCTTTGCTCTCCATGAGCTACAAGAAAGGACCTTAATCCTTGAGTTAGTTTATGAATTACATCTGGTATTTAAGTGTTATGGAGAAATACTTCTGCTAATACAAATATTATAACTGACCGTTGTTCGTTGGCTTGAAAGAGTTCTGAAAGATCTCTGTATATATGCTTATGCTATTTTTCTAGATTAGGGTAACCTTTTATCTTTGCGTTCGACTGAACCACTGAAGGTTCCGATCCATACACTATGGATCCACCTGGTTAAACTCTGTACTTCACATCACCCCTCTCTGGTTGTCCTGACGACTGCAGGTTACAATCCATATGCTAGGGTTCAATAAAGTAAAACCTTACGCGCCACAAGATCCATCTCTTCTCGGTTTAACCACTGAAGTTGCCACCCACACACTAAAGATCCACACGATGGAACCTGTGTTACCTCAATACGAACCAGTAACTCTCATGAGATTTTCTGCGTTAGTATTTAGTTAGAATATGTGCTGGTCATGTTCAGAAGGCTCTCTGCACTGCCAATGATTTGAAACTCCAGCACTATAGCATCGATTTCATATATCTCTGGTTGCATACGTGTGTTAATCTATAAGAGGAAAACCAAGTCAAATCCCTTTCTGTCGGTCTGATACTTAACCACGCTTAAATGGTTCCTAATGGAAATGATCCTTTCACATTACTGTTGTCATGTTGTCTTATCTTGAAGTTGCTACGGTCATGGGAGAACACCATAGGTTAGAGACAAAAAGATTATTAATTTATTATGAACTGTAGCTTCATTATTTTCGTTGAGGAGAATGAAGGGATTAACCCGTAGCAGAGATTGATTTTATGTTTCTCAAGATCTTGGAAAATGAAATCGTATTGCTTGCTAGTATGATGCATATTTATCTCCCTCGTCACATTTAAGCTAATGATTTTTATTAAGTATTAGATGGTATCTTTAAGGTAAGTTAAGATATAAGATGTTATTATAGTTAATATGTTAAAGTATATCATTAAAAGGTACGTTGATGTATAATGATGTAACCTAGTTAAGATATTAAAATATATCTTTAAACATAAGTTAAGGTATGAAGTGATAGATATTAAATTATATCTTAAAGTATGTTAATAAGTTAAAGTATGAGATGTTACCTTGGTTAAGATATTAAATTATATCTTAAAGTATGGAAAGAATAGGATGCTTTCTTTAATTATAACATTTAAATAAAATATGCTTTCCATTAGTTAAGGATTGTGGAGTGAAATACACCCTTGTGAAAGAGGTATAGTCCTTATAGTGTGAAGGAAACTTCAAGCTTATTATTCCAATTATGTAAACAACCATTTGAGGGTTGTCAAGTACCTGTAGAATAGAAATGGGTCATATGATTTCAGGAAGATAGCAACAATCATGTTGCGAGAATGTAATTCCTTTGGGAATTGTTAAATAATACACACACAAACCTTTGTGGACTAGCCCGTGTACGGGTGAACCACGTTATATTTTGTCTCCTATGTTTCCTATTGTGTTTCTCAATGTGTCTTATGTATGAGTAATGATTTATGTCCTTAAAAACGTTTATGATTACTTTGATGTATATGATTCATATAGAAGGTTGGTTGTTGATATAATGCTTCTCTTATGATTATGATTGTGTTGTTACCATTTAGATTGTTTTATTGAAAGAAGTATATGTTTCTTAAAGGATGTATATTAAGACATAATGAAGTTTTTGTTTCCCGCAAGATTTAAGAAATGGTTGACATCTTAAGTTAAACATTGTTTTAGTTAAAAGTAAAACATCTATCTATTCATGCAAAAATGACGGGATAGTACTTAATATACATGAATTTCATTGAGGGGTCTTTTTATAAACATTGCAAAGTTTTAATTATTTGTAAGCAATAATTTAAGAGAGTAAATCCACACTTTATATTTCCGCATAAATTTTAGTGGCATTTTAGGCACTTAGAGAAGTTTTAAATTTTACGAAATTTTGGGTTCGTGACATATGGTATCAGAGCATTAGGTTACAACACTTGGGCCTAATGAGCTCAACATACAATAAATAAGTATGGAAGTTGTTAAGTTTACTAATCGATTATTTTGTTTCATTTTGGATGCATGGAACTGGAATGGACAAGAGGCGATGTCATTCAAAAGCTCAACCTTCAAAGTTTCCCAAAGGCGTAAAGATGAGTATTTCAGTTATTAAAGCAAAGTAGTTGATGTGCAAATTTAATCTGATATAAGAGTTTGCATCAGGATGAATTGAAGAGGATGCACAAGTAAATGAGCATGTGTATAATGCAATGGAACTAATATGTTCAGAAGATGAGCAATTTAAGCAGAGAAAATTTCCCTTATACTAACATTTTAGGAAGTAAACTTAATCCCGACTAATGACATAATCAAAAAGGGAAGTTGACTTATACAGATAAGTTGAGCTATGTTGCTCAAAAGTAAGTAATAATTTTCTTTACATGTTATTTACAGGATTTTATGAATCATGATTGGTGATAAGACTTATGATTGATGATGTGTTATCATCAAAATGCATAGAATATTATGGTAAAAAGATGGATATATTCGTTAATATTTTGTTGGTATTATGTCGCATGTGGAATGCAAGAAATACGAAATGATTGTTACTAAGTAAAATTCTCGGACTCAAATGAGAAGGTTTGAGGGGAAAAATAATATTTCCTGAACTCAAGTAGAGGCTGCATCTTGCACTCACTTACTAGCTGTTGCAGGGTGCAACTTCCCTAAATTGTGGTCATGTTCCCCATGGAAGTGGAACAGAGCAGGTGGGTAGCTCGTTGAATGTTATACTGACCCAAAAGTCCTAGGCAAACTTTATATCCATCGAATTGAGCAGAGGAAGGGCTCACGATTTTTCCTTGTGTTGTTAAAACGGAGCGCACAAGAGGTTCTCTGAGGAGACTAAACTTTTTCCTTGTGGTGTTAGAACTGAGCCCACAAGAAGATTCGATGAGGGAAAGCTATGTAATGAGTTGCAGAGTAAGACTGTCATATTTCTGCTGTATGCAGAGGTTTTCCGGCTGAGTTACAGAAGACTCATGTTTTGTATGGCAAGTCTCCACGATTGCAGAAATACATAAAGGGGTTTTGTATGGCAAGTCTTCACGATTGCAGAAAATACATAAGAGTTGTGTATGCAAGTCTCCATGATTGCGGAAGTACAAAGAGGTTTGGTGATTACAAAGTTCAGTTGAAAGAATTGTTTTATGATATGAGTTAATGATAATGATTGTCTTGTAGCTGAACTATCACATGTATTTATGTGTGAATGTTATGAATGCTAAAGTAAGCAAATATTTCATCAAGGATGAGGATGAATGATAAACATTTGCTATTTTGAAATTTTGTATACTTATGTTATACTGAAAAATACTGAAAAATCTTGTACAAGTTGTACAATGTGCAGGTTACAATTGAAGAGAGCTTGCTGAAATCGCAAAGATATAAAGACGACCAAACCTTAAGAGCAAAAGTAAGCGAAAGATGTTGAATGGACGCAAAGGACAAACTGTTGAACACCGAGGACGGTGTTATCTTTAAGGGGTGGAGTGTGTAACATACCTAAAATTAGACCCTAATTGTTATTACTCTTGTAAATATAAATATGAATTATGTAAACGACCCTGGTGGGGAGCTCAAGGCCAAGGCCCCACCAGTGGACCTCAAGCTAGTTTTATGTTTATAAGTCTTAGTTTAAGCCTAGAAGGTTAAAGGATGGTATTGCGACTAAACAAAAAGTAACAAAACACTTTAAAGAAAGGAGAGAAGTCAATGGCTAGAAGCCATATGAGTTAAGTTATAGGGCCTTCATAAAACTAAATGCTGCTTTAGTAGAGGGAGCTAAACTACCTATGAACATACTAAGAAACTTCTATTACTACCTTAAACCTTTATTAAAAAGGATACATATATATAGCAATACATAGAGGCTACTTATGAAAATATATGATGAATATGTTATATATTATAAGAGATTATGAATGATAAATGGTGGTATAAACTATTTCCACCTTACCTTATATATATATGGTCTCCAAAGAGAATATGATTCTTTATATTATAGATACATATAGAAATTGCGCATAATTATATAAGCGGCTTGTTTTTAGGATGATATATTCACCTAATTAAAATTATGTTCTTGGTTATATTATGAAACATTTGTTTATAATTTACCCAATTGTAGAAAGGATTATGGTCTCTTTAAAAATTTAAGGAATATATTTATATAAAGAAAATTATATAAATATAAATATATATTATGTTTACTTATATGAATGGATATGTGTGAGTAATACATTTCAGAATAAAGGTATTCTTCCTTTACGCGAAAGTGAGAACATCTTCATAACTCGACTTACCATTTGGAAGGCCACTCAAATAGACATAGAGATATTTAAGGATACTGACTCCACGTGGAAGCAACGACTAGTAGTGGAAAATTTATTTATGGTTAGTAGGAAGCCAAGTCCAAATCGAGATTTGAGTGGAGGTTAAATGCTATCAAAACTTGTTATTTTCATCTTGAAAAATTTATGGAAGTAGTCCCCCTTCATAGAGCACTCCGAGCATTTCCATCACCATATGGCATCACTAGAGGACACACGTTTTCCACTACCTACTAAAACTCGCTGTTAAGAGCTTAGCCGCTCCATCTGCTCTATCTTCCCACGTTCTCTGCTCAACTCCGAAGCTTGTGGAAAAATGCCAGGTGTCGAAAACATAAACCGCCATTGTCTAAAAATGATGTCTTTCCGTTGATAAGGAGAGTGGTATATATTGATACACGGCGATAGGATGAGAAGGAATAGAAGTTGAGTTCTTAGCTTGAAAGGGAGGATCTTTTCCCAGCTGTGGCGAGGAGAGGCTAAAGCTAATGATATTTCATGCCTGTCGAGGAAGGTTATGTCCAGCTTAACCAACTCAGTGCATGCTTTAAGTATCGCAGAGTTAAATTATATTTTCAATCTGCCTTTTGTTCATCTTACACGATCTCAACATCGTTTCTTATGGGAATATGGATGGAAACTCGTAGTGGGTTTTTGGGTAAGAATTGGGGAATGCGATCTATGCGAGGGGTTACAGAGCGTAACACTGGAGATCGCTTCAGCAAAATGGGTGTTTGTTTTGACAAGTAGTCGCTTGATTCGAGCTCTCGGGGGAGCAAGCTGTATATGGACAGAAACTCCAATCTCGCTGAGGAGTGCAGTAGTGGAGGGTATTCCACTACGAGTATACCACATAGAACCAAAATAGGTCTCTGCCAGAAAAATAGAGTTAGCCTCTGTGATAGAAACTGGATTTAGTTGCAGCGTGAGCATTTCCTACAACAAAGGTTGAATGTTGCAATGGAGACATGGAAACACAAAGTGCTTGACTACGATCTCTGCGAGGGCACTGGAATAGGAGGTCGGCGTGATCTCAAAGAGCCTCTGCAATAAGGTAAGCTATTTTGCTCATTCGTGGTTTCACCTCCGCATTGCTGGTGCTATGAAGGGTTGTTGCTTTGATTTCGCTATGCTCTTAGATTTATCTTTCGATATCTATATTTTAGTTTAAGATAGATCATGTATTGTACTCTGCTTTAATAATTTTCTTGGTGTGCAAGAGACGCCTCATGATCAGTGGTATCGGTGATATATATTTTCCTTAGAATTAAATATTTTTCTTAATTATTATTTATCTCCTTGGATTGGTCGATAGATTCCTGGTTATATATTTGCGTTGTTTTCAATCCATTGGTATCTAAGAACCTTTGAGATCTTGCGTTTGTAGGACAGCCCGAAGGCTGGTTTCTTGTCAAACAAGATAGCACCAGGTTAAGGATCCTAGATCATAGTTTCAGTGCTCAAGATTTGCAATATTTAAAGGTTAGATAGATTTTTATTTATCCCTGCTAGCATACCTATGAGGTTCGACCTCTAGGTGAATGCGTGAGCTCAGACTTACTTTAAGCCTGATTTCCGGACTTGATGGTTCTGTTATATCAATCCTATATAGGTTGTGACACGCTTTGCTCTCTATGAGCTACAAGAAAGGACCTTAATCCTTGAGTTAGTTTATGAATTACATCTGGTATTTAAGTGTTATGGAGAAATACTTCTGCTAATACAAATATTATAACTGACCGTTGTTCGTTGGCTTGAAAGAGTTCTGAAAGATCTCTGTATATATGCTTATGCTATTTTTCTAGATTAGGGTAACCTTTTATCTCTACGTTCGACTGAACCACTGAAGGTTCTGATCCATACACTATGGATCCACCTGGTTAAACTCTGTACTTCACATCACCCCTCTCTGGTTGTCCTGACGACTGCAGGTTACAATCCATATGCTAGGGTTCAATAAAGTAAAACCTTACGCGCCACGAGATCCATCTCTTCTCGGTTTAACCACTGAAGTTGCCACCCACACACTAAAGATCCACACAGTGGAACCTGTGTTACCTCAATACGAACCGGTAACTCTCATGAGATTTTCTGCGTTAGTATTTAGTTAGAATATGTGCTGGTCATGTTCAGAAGGCTCTCTGCACTGCCAATGATTTGAAACTCCAGCACTATAGCATCGATTTCATATATCTCTGGTTGCATACGTGTGTTAATCTATAAGAGGAAAACCAAGTCAAATCCCTTTCTGTCGGTCTGATACTTAACCACGCTTAAATGGTTCCTAATGGAAATGATCCTTTCACATTACTGTTGTCATGATGTCTTATCTTGAAGTCGCTACGGTCATGGGAGATCACCGCAGGTTAGATACAAAAAGGTTATTAATTTATTCTGAACTGTAGCTTCATTATTTTCGTGGAAGAGAATGAAGGGATTAACCCGTAGCAGAGATTGATTTTATGTTTCTCAAGATCTTGGAAAATGAAATCGTATTGCTTGCTAGTATGATGCATATTTATCTCCCTCGTCACATTTAAGCTAATGATTTTTATTAAGTATTAGATGGTATCTTTGAAGGTAAGTTAAGATATAAGATGTTATTATAGTTAATATGTTAAAGTATATCATTAAAAGGTACGTTGATGTATAATGATGTAACCTAGTTAAGATATTAAAATATATCTTTAAACATAAGTTAAGGTATGAAGTGATAGATATTAAATTATATCTTAAAGTATGTTAATAAGTTAAAGTATGAGATGTTACTTTGGTTAAGATATTAAATTATATCTTAAAGTATGGAAAGAATAGGATGCTTTCTTTAATTATAACATTTAAATAAAATATGCTTTCCATTAGTTAAGGATTGTGGAGTGAAATACACCCTTGTGAAAGAGGTATAGCCCTTATAGTGTGAAGGAAACTTCAAGCTTATTATTCCAATTATGTAAACAACCATTTGAGGGTTGTCAAGTACATGTAGAATAGAAATGGGTCATATGATTTCAGGAAGATAGCAACAATCATGTTGCGAGAATGTAATTCCTTTGGGAATTGTTAAATAATACACACACAAACCTTTGTGGACTAGCCCGTGTACGGGTGAACCACGTTATATTTTGTCTCATATGTTTCCTATTGTGTTTCTCAATGTTTCTTATGTATGAGTAATGATTTCTGTCCTTAAAAACGTTTATGATTACTTTGATGTATATGATTCATATAGAAGGTTGGTTGTTGATATAATGCTTCTCTTATGATTATGATTGTGTTGTTACCATTTAGATTGTTTTATTGAAAGAAGTATATGTTTCTTAAAGGATGTATATTAAGACATAATGAAGTTTGTGTTTCCCGCAAGATTTAAGAAATGGTTGACATCTTAAGTTAAGCATTGTTTTAGTTAAAAGTAAAACATCTATCTATTCATGCAAAAATGACGGGATAGTACTTAATATACATGAATTTCATTGAGGGGTCTTTTTATAAACATTGCAAAGTTTTAATTATTTGTAAGCAATAATTTAAGAGAGTAAATCCACACTTTATATTTCCGCATAAATTTTAGTGGCATTTTAGGCACTTAGAGAAGTTTTAAATTTTACGAAATTTTGGGTTCGTGACAGTTAAAACAAGACAAGTCAATGTAGGAGGCCCACACTGCTCGCCACCCATAGACACCTTGATCGGTAGATGGTGTGAAGTAAAGCAAAGGAGAAGGAAGTACAACAGCATCACGAAACTGGAGTTCATCTATGCGACACCAGACTTGCCAATTATGACCACCTTTGGTATTTTGATCATAGAGGGTGGCAGAGGAGCCAAGGAGGTGGAGTATTAGCAGCTGGATTCATGGATTGAGGACCTTGGGAATTTGCGAGCTCGTCACGCACTCTATGAGCGCTCCTTAATTACTTACTGGACAGAGAAGGGTCTATTAGGACATATTCATGAGATCCAGAAGGGAGAGCGAAACCAGCTAATGGAGGACTTGAGGATCCTGGAGGAGTTGCAAGTAGACGTTCGTCGTCTCAATTTGGCCCTATCCAGGTCTAGGCGTAAGCTAATAATTGAGTTTATTCCAAGACAAACTCTGTTGTTGAGGATCATAATGAAGGCCCACTGCAAATTAATTTGGTTCTTCAATACCCAACACCCTGGCACCCTTTGGAAGACTGTATCCAGAACCGTGGGGATACCAAAAGCATAATTATGCTCTATGAGCGCTCGGTGGTGATTCTCTAGGTCACTGAAATGTTGATGCGCAGACTCTTAGGGGAGTAAAATGAATCCATGGAAACCATTCAAACCAAAATTGAGGAGTTAAAGGACCTACCTAGACTTTTTTCCATAATGGAGGGAAAGGTGGGCATCATGGAGCAGCGTATGGACCTTCAAAAGACCCGTGGATCCTCATCTACCGCTAACACAAAGCACACTCTCATCATCATTAATGACGACCTAGCATAAGCAATCTGCAACACATGATGTAGCCAATCATTATTGGCTACATTAATGATGTAGCCAATAAACTTTAATTCATTCATGATATCTAAAAACCATGAAAACACATGAAAGTGTAAAAATAACAATCTATTATTCTTTCTCTATCCTAACTATTACAATAAGGGTTCAACCTCTTATAACTACTATCTGAGATTTTCAAAAATTGCTAATTTTTTAAAATTCTCGCATGACTCTAAAACTGACCATTAACTTAAAAACTAATTACGGTGACACTAGTTGTCAACTCGCTTTTCTAATTAGGTGCATAAACTAACAGATAACTGATAATACAAATTTCAAAAGTCTCGCAAAAACACTAAAACCCCAATTTGATGCACTATATGAAGGAATTTTTCCTCGAAAAAGTGTCGAAAAAAAGTTCTGATCAAAAGGATCTGATCAGTCATTGGAGTGAACTCTTTGAAATGCAACTTCTTGTTAAATTTGATCCCAAATGGATAAACAAGTCAAAAGTTATGACCCTCGGAAATCCTTGCATTATTTATTATCTATTTTTATTTTTATTTTTTTAATTTCATCCCACGGATAAGAGTCCAGGGCCTGATGGTTGGCTTGTGGAACTCTTCATTGTTTTTTTTACTTGATGGGTATTGAGCTACTAGAGATGGTGCAACAATCTAGAGTTGAGGGTTATATTTATTGTGCTATCAATGCTACCTCCATTTCTCTAATTCCTAAATACAACAAACCCAAGGGATTTTCTGATTATAGACCTGTTTCTCTTTGCAACCTTATTTACGAAATCATTTCTAAGATCATATCCAACAGGTTGAATCCAAAGATTGTTGAGATGATGACTAAGGAACAATTTGGGTTCTTGGCGAATAGGCAAATTCTAGCTGTTGTGGGTGTTACTCAGGAATATTTACATTCAATAAAGTCAAGAAACTTGGAGGCACTTATCCTAAAGATGGACCTTGTTAAGGCATATGACACAGTGAATTGGGTATATTAAGATTAATCCTTCTTCAAATTGGGATTCCTGTTCTAGTGACCTATTGGATTATGGCATGTATATTTTCTGCATGTTTTGTTGTTATTGATTAATGGTTCTCTAACCAGTTTCTTTAAATTCTCTAGGGGGCTTAGACAAGGATGTCCACTTTCACCTTTATTGTTCTTGTTAGTAATTGAAGGCCTAAGTAGGTTAATAAATATTGCAAAAGTTGAAGGAAAATTGCAGGGTATCAAAATATCTTCCACTCTTTATTTGTAGATAATGTGGTCTTGTTTGGGAAAGGAACTATGAAGGAATGGACTACTTTTGTTGAGCTTCTTAAATTATTTTGTGCAGCTTTTGCAATGGAGGTGAGTGCCTCAAAGTTTGTATTCGTCGAGAATGAAGTATCTGATAAAGATATTTTACAGATTGTTTCCTTTTTACCTCTCCAAGTGACTAATATGATAGATGGTTTCAAATATTTGGGATATTACTTGAAACCAAATTGCTACAGAGTTAAAGATTGGATTTGGCTTTGTAAAAAAGGTGGAAACGAATATGGGGAATTGGACATATAGACTCCTTTCACTTGGTGGTAGGCTCACACTTGTTAAAGTTGTGTTGGTTGGGATCCATGGTTATTAGTTCTCCATGGCACATGTTCCATTATCCATACTTCAGATGATCATAAAGTTGATGATTAATTCCCTTTGGTATGGTTCTACATTAGGAAACAAGATTCATCTATTCAGATGGGACATGCTTTCTAAACCTAAATAGTTGGGTGGCTAGGATATAAAGAACATACATCGGTTTAGTACAGCTTTGTGTGTGAAGAGTTTGTGGCAAGGCTTGTTTGGATCTAGCCTTTGGTGTGATATGCTACAGGAAAATATTTAAAAGGTGATACTATCAATTGGATTAGAAACCCTGTCAAAAGTGTTAGTAATGTTTCAAATTTATGGAATGGAAGTGTTAGTAATGTTTCAAATTTATGGAATGGTTTTATTAGGTCTTTCTCCTGGATCAATAGAGGTATTTCATGGAAAGTTGGAAATGGTACAAAAATTCTAGTAGGGATTGATCCTATTATTGTTTTGAGGAGAATTATACACTTTCTCCATTCATCTTAAATTGTTTGTCTGAATTTGTCTTCCATACTCTTTCTCACATCCAAACACCAGAGTCGTTACGACAGTCAAAATCCTACTAGCTACTTGCATAAGATATGGGACTTGGTAGTCACTGGGCTAATGAATGGAATGCCTATATATTCTCACTCAAAAGAGAAGGGATGAGGCTTAGAGAAAAATATGATATCTTGGTATGGTCCTTGAATGGTGCTATAGGTCATATTTCTATAAAGTTTTCTTATTTAGAAATTGCTAAAAGTTTCCCTACATCAGAAATTAAACAGTGGTTTGGTAGATTGTGGAAATGGCATTTTCCACTGAAGCTTAAATGTTTTCTTTGGCTTGCTTTTGAAAATTTCTTGTTAACTTGGGACAATCTACTCTGTAGGGGGTGGAATGGTCCAAATATTTGTACTATGTGCAAAGTGGAGGGTGGATCAGTTAATCATATTTTTATACATTGTACTTTCAGTCATGCGAAGATCTAGCAGATGGTAACTTCTGAACTTGGCATTTCTCGGGAATGGAATTCTGATACTTTTGATGAAATTTTTGAATTGTGGGTTAGTAAGTATCCAACCCATAAAACTTTTTTTGCTTTCATCGGTTGGGATATTTGGAAGTCTAGAAACTTTGCTATCTTTGAAGGAAATTCTCTGAACAGTTATGTCATTCTTTTAAGGATTCTGAGCATGTACAAGGTTTATACACCAGTTTCTAAATTGATCAACGTTCATCATATTACAGCTCCACCTGTACACTTTTATGCTGTAGGATTTTTTGATGGAGCTACTAAGATGGGCATTTGTGGTGCAGGTACACTTTTAAAGATAACTTGTGAGCACTATTTCAAACTGTGGATGAATGATGGGTTGGGGACTAATACAAAAGCCGAGTTAATGGCCCTTTGGTGTTTTCTCAACTTTGCCTCTATTATTGGTATTGATTCTATTTAGGTATTTTGGGACTGTATAGTGAACAGGGAAAAGAAATTATACAGGCTTTAGGTTCTCTCTTTGGAACACTGGTGTAATAGGATTGAGGCTCACATGGAAAATTTTGGGACTTTTCAAATTGAAAATGTATACAGAGAACTTAATGATGTGGTTGATGGACTATCTAAAGCAACCATTGGTGGAGTTGAAGGCATTATGCACGTTGAAGAGTATATAGAAGACACTCTCTCCTACAGAGGCTCAACTCATTTTCTGCACTAAATTTGAGAAGGATTTATGGATTGCAGTTTCTCTGTTTTACTTTGTAATTTACTTATGTTGGTTTTGATAGCTAATAATTAGTTATCTGTGTAGCTTGTACTATTTCTTATTGGGTTTTTTTTTTAAATAGTTTCCTTAGGGGAACTATAGAGATGTTTTAACTATACTTGTTTTGAGGGGATGATACTATTTCTTATTGGGTTTTTTTTTTAAATAGTTTCCTTAGGGGAACTATAGAGATGTTTTGACTATAATTGTTTTGAGGGGATGATATATTTTCTTTTTGAATCTGCCATATACTTTTGAAGTGATCCTATGTACTCTTTGATTTCTATAAAATAACTAGAGACGTGTTTTTTTTTCTTAAAAATAAGGGGTATTTAAAAAGAGGGGTTGTTAAGGAACGAATAAAAAATATATACGTGAAAGAATTAAAATAAGGTTATATATGTGAAAGAATTAAAATAAGGTTAAAATAATGGATATCAAAGGGTAAAAAGTTAAGTTGATAGGAAATAAGGGTTGACTTAGGAAAAATGTAATAAAAATATAAGGAAAAAGGGATTAAGAGGAATATTGTTTACTTAGAAATAGTTAAAATAGTGGAGAGAATCAAAGATGAAGATAATTATATAATTAAATGAAGGTTATTTAAATAATTTGATAATTAAATAGGGACGAAAGAGGGAGTGGTGGAGTATAACAAAAATTTTAAAATAATTAGATTAAGATTAAGAAAATACTAAAAGATAAAAGATAAAATACTAAAAAAATCTTTAGAGTTTAGGGAACGAACAAATAAATAAGGAATTAAAATAGTGAAAGGTAAAAAGAGGTGAGGTTATTTGAATTAATTAATATTTTAATAAAGGAATGATTAGAAAAGTGTAAAATATAATAAATATAAGAATAGGAGAAATTTTTTTAGGAATAAGTGGGATAATTATGAGAAAATTAGAGGAAAATTAAAAATAAAAATATTAAACAATAAAAAGGGTAAATAAAGGATGGTAAGAAAGGGGGAATGAGAAAGAGAGAGAGGTATCAAGGGAGAAGGGGATAACAAATTCAATGGGATAAGTGATGGATTAAAAGGGTTTCCAACATTGACTTAGTTTATAATCGTTTTCTTGATTGAAATTGGTAGGGTTCTTTTATATTTCTAGGGCTTTTCTTATAAAGTGGGCGATGTAGTGAGAGGTGTAAGCAAGAATTTTGATTTGGTCAAAACAGATAAGATGTTTGGAGTTTAAGGAGTGCTCCACTATGGTGGATTTGTTTAAACGGTTATGATTAGTATCTACAATGTGTTCTTTGAGCCGAGCTTGGATGGTTCTACCGGTTTGACCAATGTAGGATTTACTGAAGGACAGAGAATTTGGTAGACCCCTTCCGAGAAAAATGGGTTAGATTTGTCTTTAACACTTCTTAGTAATTGCTTAATAGTTTCGTGGGGTTTGAAAATAGTTTTGATATTCTTTTTTATTAACTAACATAACTAAATCATAATGTAAGATTAGATTATAAGGTGAGCACATCAATTCTTTCCTCCAGTTGTTAAATTTTCTGAATTTACTTCAATTTGATCTAGGATCTTAACTGAGAGAACAACATGTACAGCATATCTACAGCATATCAATCATGGAGACAATAATGCAAGCACACAAGAGACACAAAGATTTACTTGGGGAAAACCATAAAGGTGAAAAACCCCAATAACTTCCTCAGAGATAGATAGAGTAATGATACAACCAACCAAGAGAGATAGCCATAACCTAGCAGCAGATCCTCCTCCTCCATAAGTGCGCCACTCCTCCTTGAGTGCATGTGTGAGAAGTGAGTGAGCAAATAGAGTGCCTCCCGCACTCTATTTATACTTGACTTGACTTTCCTTTTTACCTAACTCATGTAGGCTCAAACTTAACCACATAACATAATGCTGACTGGGCCGACCCCCAATAGGGTGGTCTAATAACCCTTTGACCCACATGGCCGACCCCCAATAGGGTGGTCTAATAACCCTTCGACCCACATGACTTATACAGGGCCGACCCCAACAAGGTGGTCTAATAACCCATCAAGTATAAGTTACGACATTTACAATATAAATGACGACACTTCCTTATAGAGGAATAATACCATCTCTATAGGAATACAATATACATATGTGTGAAATACATTCCGAAGTTACATATACATCAACACTCCCTCTTAACTAGGAAGGTATTTCTCAGCACAGTTCTTCTAGCACAAGTCATCTTCTCTGGATCATCGTCACTGGATAATCGTCAACGAGTCATCATCATCGTCATTGCTGCTGCTATCTCAATCAATCTCTGAATCTACTCGTCATAGGAAGTTCTACAGAGCCAGTCCTTTTTCATACTGGATGTAGGCCCACCACCTGCAGGTCTTCATCATCACTGGCCATACTGTGGAATCCTCAGGACTTTTACGTGCGTCACAAAACCTCGAAAGAGCATCCCAGGCTGTTACGAGCACACAGCTCTACCTATAGGATCTCCCAGGGCAACGAATTACATGTGACCTCACCACAAAACCTCGCAAGAGCATCCCAGGCTGTTACGAGCACACAGCTCTACCTATAGGATCTCCCAGGGCAACGAATTACATGTGGTCATGGCAAAACCTCGCAAGAGCATCCCAGGACTGATTACGGGCACACAGCCCAACCTATCGGATCTCCCAGGGAAACGAATTACATGCCATAGGACAAAACCTCGAAAGAGCATCTGCCAGATATCCCAGGGCACAAATTACATGCCATAGGAAAAACCTCGAAAGACTATCTGCAGATCTCCCAGGGCACAAATTATATGTCCTCCCAGAGCAAAACCTCGAAAGAGCATTTGCCAGATGTCCCAGGGCACCGAATTACATGCCATAGGCAAAACCTCGAAAGACCATCTGCAAATCTCCCAGGGCAACGAATTACATGCTCACCTGCACAACCTGATCCACGGCCATAGAGTATCAACCTGATACTCACCATACATCATCCTGATGTATCCATGATCATCCTGATCATCATCACTGCAACGTCCTGCTGCATGTCATCTGGAGCAACATCCTGAAGCTCGTCATCCATGATCATCCTGATCATCACTGCAACATCCTGCTGCATGTCATCTGGAGCAACATCCTGAAGCTCGTCATCCATGATCATCCTGATCATCACTGCAACATCCTGCTGCATGTCATCTGGAGCAACATCCTGAAGCTTGTCATCTATGATCATCCTGATCATCACTGCAACATCCTGCTGCATGTCATCTGGAGCAACATCCTGAAGCTCGTCATCCATGATCACCCTGATGATCAATGCATCTACCTGATGCATACCAAGTATCTACCTGATACATATCATCATACATGATCCTCCTGATCATACAATGTATCCACCTGATACAAATACATGATACATATCACCATACATGATCCACCTGATCATACAATGTATCCACCTGATACATATACAGATACATGGTCCAAGCATCCAACATGATGCATACATACATAAAATGATCCAACTGATCATATCCAGCATCCACATGATGCGTTCATACATATAAAAATGATCCAACTGATCATATCCAGCATCCACATGATGCGTACATACATACATAAAAAATGATTCAACTGATCATATCCAGCAGAAACTAGAACATCATCCTGATGCTCATCATCCAGCGCTTACATCCACAGCCATGTGAAGGATCCTCCTTCCAACATGCTTGGAATGGCTTCAGCAAATGTGTCCATCACTTCTTCCTCGAAGTGTCCTTGATCTGAAGAACGCCAAGCCTCTCTCTGAAGTACTTCGAACTTCACTCTGGCTAGCGACTTCGTCAGCACATCTGTAATCTGCTCGTCTGTCGCAACATATAGGATCTTCACAGCTCCTCTCTGCACCATATCCCTGATATAGTGATATTTGATCTCTATGTGTTTCGACCTGTCATGAAGCACTGGGTTCTCGGACAGCTTCACACAACTCTGGTTTATCACAGAAGATACCAGTAGCCTCCAACAAGAGATCAAATAACTCAGACAGTAGCTCCCATAGCCATACTGCCTCACAACTAGCTGAACAGGCTGCACCATACTCTGCCTCAGTTGTACTCAGTGCTACGCAGGACTGCTTCCTGCTGAACCAAGAGATCACACCTGATCCCATACTGAAGCAACACCCAGATGTGCTCTTCCTATCTGCAGCACTGCCAGCCCAATCTGAATCAACATAACCCTGCAGGTTAAACTTTTGATTCTCCTCATACCTGAGCCCATAATCCACTGTACCCTTCAGGTACCTCAGAACATGCTTTACAGCAACCAGGTGAACACTCCTCGGATCCGTCAGGAACTGGCTCAATGTGTTCACAGCAAAGAAAATGTCTGGTCTCGTGTTCGTCAGGTACATCAAGGACCCAATCATCTGACGATACAAAGAGACATCAACCGGCTCAGATGAAGCATCACATAGAAGCTTCAGATTCGATGCCATAGGTGTGGCCATGGCCTTGCAATCCATCATCCCGAATCTCTTCAGGATATCTACTGTGTACTTCCCTTGACCAAGGAAGATTCCTCCTGCATTCTGCCACACCTCCATGCCAAAAACAAATAGTGCATCATCCCCAAGTTCTTCATCTCGAACTCGGTAGTAAGCTTCCGCTGCGTGTCGGCAATCAATCTATCTTCACCATACCAAGTTCTGCACATATATGATTTCCTATCATGTGTCTCAGAACCAAGTGGCTGCTCTACTTCTTCTTCAACTACACCATTCAAGGAAGCTGTCTTGAATCCATCTGGTGTATCTTCTATTTCATCACTTTTATATTTCTTAATGCTACCATCTGCAACATGCTTGATCTGATAGTTCCATTTGGAAGTCATAGCAAACTTCCCTTCATGTCTTGGGATTACATCCCAAACATCGTTCTTCATGATCAACAGATCATGGCATTTCATTTCTTCATCCCAGATCCTGGGAACTTCAATATCTTCAATATCTTCAATAGATATCTTTGTTGCTGGAACAAATGTTGTAGTTCTTCTTTTGTAGGAGATGGCATATGATCTTTCCTACACAACAAGTTAAATTGCATGATTAGAAAACATCTCATAGTTTTCAGAACAAATTCTTACACATAAAGAAATATGCCATACAGTCATGCAATTATCTTAGCCAATGCTTCAATACAACATTTATCCATATTCCGTAACTTTGTAGATGCCTTCCAATCTCTACCAGAACATTGTTAAGAGTGTGCACAACTCCCAACATGTCAGCAAAGAGGTTTCATTCTAGATAAGTAGCAATGGAATGTTGTACAGTGCCATAGGCCACTTACCCATGCATATTAGGAGTATACTGTTCATCAATGCAATTATTCTAATAAGCATATTTCACAACCTAATTCTAGGAACATCAGTATATACATCAGTGAACAATATTATTTAAACAAACAAATATGCAAGAAATTAAAAATACTTATCTTTGTTTGGTTACTGGGTGGACTCCCTCAGAGTCTTTGCTTCCTTGTAGGAGCTGCTGAAGTAGCTTCTTCTACACCTTTCTGTTGTGGAATGTAGACAGATGTTCAACTCCCTCTGAATATCTGCATCCTTGCAGAAACTACTGAAGTGTGCTCCTTTGCTTTCTTGTAGGAACAACTGGAGTGTGCCCCCTCTTGATCTTTGCTTCCTCGATTACCTGTCCTTGAACTTACATTCATCCTTGGTTCCTATGCATGCTTATTAGTATCATGATTGTGTTATCCTTGTGATCTCATATAAAATCATACATTCATTAGTATACTATTAAAACACAATAATCTCAAGCATGTATAGTCATGATCATTTCAAACAGAAAATAATAAGCATTAGCATTCAAGGTTTATGTAGAATTCTTAAGGTTAGTCAAATCATAAGAAACATAACATGTCTAAACCTGTAATTACTCAAACCTATGACTCTTCGGGTTAGTTGAATCATCAATCAAGATAAGAGATATAAAATGCATAAAACCTGTGATTATTCAAACCTATACCTTCATGATTCTTCTGGTTTGTCATATCATTAATTATGGTAAGAAATATAATATGCATACAACCATGATTATTCAAACCTGTGACTTCATGAATAATCATTATCAAGAACAGTATAAGATCCTAACCCAAGGTAGGATTCTAGCTTGATATAGGAAAAACATACCTGGATTAGCATGCTAGCTATTTATGTCTAACATACCCATATAATGTCTTTTGTTTCTCTTCAATGACTTGTGCTAGTAACCTGTATATCTCATAGGTTAACTATTACAAAACCAAGTTAGACATACCTCGTAAATGGATCTTCTATGAGATGGATGAATCTTTGTCCTCATGTTATCATGATCATATGTTCTTGGACCAGAACATGATTTGTCTTTATCGGTGTACCTTTCATGTTAGTATACAATATAAACCTCATACAACACCATAATGCATTAGTACAATCATAAGTGTCAACACCCTAACCAGTGAATTTTGTTAAGGTTATACGACAAATCTAAAATCAAAATTGTACTAACCGTAATAACATGAAGACAAACATACCATAAACTTAATCATGGACAAATATCGAAACATACCTCGATGAGTCATACCTGTCGAGATCGCTTGTAATCTTCTTATGTAAGGCCTTAGCCTCATCTCCCTCTGAAACAGGAACTTCTTTACTCATGCAGATGATCAATCCATCTTCTTCTAGGATTAACCCAATCCACTTGATTTGCAAGAACTGGACCTGGAGCTGGATATGGGTTTGTCAGAGAAACCCCAAAAATTCAAACTTTTAATTTCAAACTTTCGAAAGGATAGAAATATGCGCCTTGATGAGCTGATCAAACTGGTATATTCAGAATTTGAAAACTGCAAAGTTTCACTCCTCAATTTTGCCTTTGAAACTTTTGGATTCACTGGACATGACCCTGAACTGGGGTTTGATGAAGCCCACTCTTTTGCCCCATCAAAATGTTTGATCCAAAGCTCTAAGCTTCTATTTTTCTGAGGAGCTTCCAGCCGTGGTCACAGATTTCAAAAATTCCCATTTTTACAGAAGCCCTAATTTTCCACTTTTCTGATCAAAGTCCCGAACTAGGGTCTAATCAAGCCCGGCCTTCTGCCCAACCAAAAATTCTGATCTTGGTCTCTAAATTTCTATTTTGATGAGTAGCATCCAGCCGTGGTCTCCGATTACAAAAATTCCAACTTTCTCCGAAGCCCTAAATTCCGGAAGCCATGAATGAAGGTAGCAAAAAATAATTCTATTTTGACAGAAATATGTACCTGATTGTTTCTGGTGTAACTCCGAAATTTTTGATCCACAGGGTCTGAAAAAGTTTTCTGAGATAGCCTGACCTGTTATCTTTCCATCCTGACAGGTCTGACCTCAATTGGATTCTCTGAGAGAGAGTTATTCCAAATGTCGCAACGTGACCTGTTTTGGGATAAAACAGGAGAGCGAACTTGTATGGCGTGCCATGTGTCACTGTTTTAACTTTGGCCTCTGAAAAAGTTTTCTGAGATAGCTCGTCCTGTTACCTTTCAATCCTGATAGGTCTGACCTCAATTGGACTCTCTGAGAGAGAGTTATGCCAAATGTCGCAACATGACCTGTTTATGGGATAATACAGGAGAGAGAACTTGTACGGCGTGCCACGTGTCACTGGTTCAACGTCGGCCTCTGAAAAAGTTTTCTGAGATAGTACAGACTGTGTAATACCTGTCACTTTTTACGAAATGTCATTTGGAGCTTCCTAGCCCAAGATATGACCTTTTTCCCAAGGTCACCTGATTTTGACTCAGATCTGGAAGAGGCAGAAATCCTATATTGTACAGATCATAAATCACAAAGTACAACGAATTAGAGGTTGTCCTTTGGACACAAGATACCTGGAGATCTTAGCTTCGGCCTGTAACAATTTCAGATCCGAAAACTTCGCCAAAACGGATTTATAGTGAAAGTGCTACGATGACTGGTTTTTGCTATATCAAGCCCTAGCATCGTAAGTGCAACAAGTGTCATACATGCCATATCATGCCTTCTTTCAGGCTAGCTCTGATACCATGTTAAATTTTCTGAATTTACTTCAATTTGATCTAGGATCTTAACTGAGAGAACAACATGTACAGCATATCTACAGCATATCAATCATGGAGACAATAATGCAAGCACACAAGAGACACAAAGATTTACTTGGGGAAAACCATAAAGGTGAAAAAACCCCAATAACTTCCTCAGAGATAGATAGAGCAATGATACAACCAACCAAGAGAGATAGCCATAACCTAGCAGCAGATCCTCCTCCTCCATAAGTGCGCCACTCCTCCTTGAGTGCATGTGTGAGAAGTGAGTGAGCAAATAGAGTGCCTCCCGCACTCTATTTATACTTGACTTGACTTTCCTTTTTACCTAACTCATGTAGGCTCGAACTTAACCACATAACATAATGCTGACTGGGCCGACCCCCAATAGGGTGGTCTAATAACCCTTTGACCCACATGGCCGACCCCCAATAGGGTGGTCTAATAACCCTTCGACCCACATGACTTATACAGGGCCGACCCCAACAAGGTGGTCTAATAACCCATCAAGTATAAGTTACGACATTTACAATATAAATGACGACACTTCCTTATAGAGGAATAATACCATCTCTATAGGAGTACAATATACATATGTGTGAAATACATTCCGAAGTTACATATACATCAACACCAGTCATAAGTACCATGGTACTAACTATAAACCTTAATTAGAAAGTGCAGTAATCATTAGGATCAATTCACATTAAACATGTGTGAAGTAGATCCCCTCAAACAATGTACTAACATGAAATACTATATCACTAATTAACATAGATGCAAGGACAACATAAAATTTCATTATCAAACTATAATTTTTTTTTGTAAGTAAGAGAGTCAAAAACCTTCTATTCAACCAAGCTAATTATACATAGTGTTACAAAGATGTTGTCATCCTTGCCCGAAAGGGCAAGACAATGGGCAACAAACCCCCCAAAAAAACGGGGGGAACCACTGAAGAGACCACCGGAAAAACAACAAGACACAAGACTAAGACCAGGAGAGAAGATCGGTTCATTGAGTGAACCGAGGAGGCTCTCATCTTCCCTTTTTCTTTCGAACATCAATCCAACCTGTGGAGTAGAGAGGATCATCCGTCTTCTCCACCAGGGCCAACTGATTTGGGGGAATTTCAACACCACGAGCTGAAGGAGTTGCATGTGCTTCCTTATCACTGTCTGAATGATCTGATTCATGAGGACGTTTCTGAGCCCCTGAAAGCGGAGCTATGGCCATGATCATATCATTTGGTTCACAATGTACATGGGGAGATTGACCCGACTGAGCTGCGAGTTCAGAAGACTGAAAATCTGTTGTTTCCGGATGAAGAACTGAGACTGAGGACTTGTGAAAAAGATCCTCAATTGGTTGCTGATGGGGTCTGAAAAGGAGTGGTTGAATGCGGAGGGTTAGAAGAAACATTAGGCTTTTGTTTCCCAGCAGCAGAAGAAGACGCTTGAATTTTGCAGGGTTTAGGGTCTTGCCAACCGTTGGCCTTCTTCTGAGGCCCAAAGGACCAGGGAGGGGCTGGGAAAATAAGACAAGATTCCTGGAGGTGCCCTGTTTGTTGACATGAATGGCACCTGAAGGCAGTATTCTCATAATCAATCAACTGCATGTAAGGATCCTCCTCCATCCAATCTATAAAGATCTTATCCGGCAACCCTTGGTTGAGATCGTTTTCAACACAAATGCGGGCGTAAGTGAAGAATCCCTTTGAGGTATGGTCTGTATCAATCCTGATAAACCTTCCCAATGCATTGCCAATGGTGGGTAAAAAATCAATAGTATAAAAATGCAAAGGTAAATTAGGGAGTCTTACCAATATCGGAGTATTCATGGCAGTCATAGTCAAAGGGTTGAATTTGGGGAACCATTTCTGCATTTAGAGACCAGATCTGCCCCAGAACCACGACCCTTGCTCTAACACTCGTTGGCGGTCCTCTTCTTTGGAAAAATTGACAATGAAGAACCCTTTGGAACAGAGGAACAACTCAAGATCTGGCACCCATGTCTTACTGATCCATTCTCTAACCGCCGAAGCAGAAGGCCATAGTCCGTTGAAGTAGTATACGAGGGCCATTTGCTCATAGCTAGAAGCATAGGCATAGACATGGGGATCTTCTACCTCAGTCGTTGGAGGTTTTGTGGACTGCTCCACCATGAAGGTAGGTCCTGAGAGCACCTTTGCTCATGGAACTTCCGCCTTGGATCTTGATGAAGCAGCAAGCCCTATTTTCACAGCATGTTTATAAAATTTGGGGGGAGTGGAAGAAGGAACCCCTCCCAGCAGCCAAGAGACTAGCGAAATGGTTTCCTGAAGTATCTTGAATTTCAGTGTGAGCACACAGTCCTGGGGGTGATCCTGCAAGCAAATGGAAGCGCCATCAAGGGCTCTCACGAAAAGAGGGAAACCAGTCGGCCCCTCTGACTCTGCCGCAACCAGAAGAGAAGCCCTCTGCTCCCGTGGCTGAGAATGTCAGCAACGAGGCGCAGGTGGGAGACCGGGCGGTTGAAAACACACCTCTTCTAGTGGTGGACCGTGGGAAAGAGCTTTCGCGAGGTAGCGAGGATCAGGATCGCAGAGGGAAGGTAGCCTCCGGGCTCTGTTGTAGGTTACGGCGGTGACACCGGCGGCAAGAGGGCTCCATCCTAGGGTTTCCATCGTTCTCATCAGTTTCCATTATCAAACTATAATTATTAATGATTTAAATACACATTTAAAAATTTAAAAATATATATTAAAAAATTGGAGTAGTCTATTTATTCTACGTTTTCAACTTTACCATTGGTTTTGGTCGGAATCCAATAATTTTCTTTTGGTAAAATCTAAATTTCTACGTATTTAAATTGTATTTTTGAATCCATAAATAGATTTAGCACCCTCAAATACTCCCATGACACCTGAATTATACAATTTCCATAACTAATATATATGATTCTAAGATTTTTTAAAGATTTTCAACCAAAATATAAACAAAATTAGACTACTAAAAAAATATTGAAAACATAAAACCTAATCTTAACACACATAAACTACTTCAACACATAAAGAACATTAATAATCAACCCAACTTTTATAATTGGATTACTAAACAACGTATCTAGACATTAACTCCTCTATCAATAAAAATATGTCGCTACATGAATTAAAATTATTTTGTTTTCTACACACCCCTTCACCAATGTCAACAAATAATAATTAATTCTAAAATGTATTTTTCTTCAATTTGGTTTAGGACTCCATTTCCCATGAAATTCAACAATAATTTCAAACAATTTCATGGAAAACTGGAATGGCAAAGACTTAAAATATATATGACTCAACCTTATTAAAAAAATAAAAGCAAAAAGCTTATATTATATGGTGTTACATGGCACCTTCAAGATTCTTCTCGATTAGATGTTCAACGCTACAATTTATTATAAAATTATTATCTTAAATAGTGTTGCATAACACCTTGAAGATTCTCTTTAGATAAGGTTGGTAATGTATATAAAAACAAATGTAGATAAGCCTATAATTGCATATAAGGTTGGTAGGTATAAAGAATAGGTGGTGAGTAAAAGTTTGTGTGTTTTATATAAATAATGTCTCATATATTTTTCCTTTATACGTTTATTTTAGTTTAGTTTTAGATTTGTTAATGTATATGTGTTATTTTAGTTTTGGATTTATTCAAAATTACGAGGGATTAAATTTTTCACCTTACAAATTTCTTTGTAAAATGTAAAATTTGAGTAAAGGTTTGTATTTCAAAATTTTAATATTTTTAAAGAGTTAATAGATTTATATTTATATTTAGTTAGTTAGTTTATATTAGGTGATATGTTTGTTTGTTTTTGGTAATGGTTATTATTTTGTAGTACATCCAAGTTATCCATATATGTGATAATATCTACATCATATTGGATTGTAAATAGTCTAAGATGTATATTAATGTAGATTTATTTTAAGTCTAAATTTGTATTTAATGTAGATTTATTTTAAGTTTAAATTTACCAAGAATTAATTGGGGTAAGAGATTGGAGTGTAAATAGTCAAAGGTGTATTATATCAATGTAGATTTATTTTAAGTCTAAAATTATAAGAATTAATTGGATAAGATCTATTGAGATGTAATTTATGGATTTAGATGTAGGCATAGATGAAAAAGGGATATTATTATTAATCCATGCCAAAGCAGACACTATATTTTTCATTTGCAAGTCAAAGTGCTTTGATTTAGCAATAGTTCCATTTCAAGTTAGAATTTTTTATAAACTTTTTTAGTGTTTATAAAACACAATTTAATAAATTGATTATTTTGAAAATTAAAAATAAATTTCAAAAATTTTTAATTTTACTCATTTCATTGGTCAAAAAGGAAGGTTGTCGATGGAATAGAATATAAATATGCGAGTGTGACTTAATTTTTAAAACACAAACAATAAAGCTAAATACATTTAATATGAAATTTTCTAAAACACCATGTGGCAACTTTCACATGTCATTGTCGACTTTTGTGTACTAAAAACAAAAATAAACAAAAGCCACATGGTGGCAATGTCCCCGACATTGCCACCTAAATTGCAATTGACGAAAAGGTATTTAATGTATGTATTTGGATGAACTAGAAACAAAACAAACAACTATGTGAAAGTGCCCATAAATAGTAGAAAATGAAATTTGTGATCTGCAAGAAAAGGATGAAATAGAAAACAATACAGTCTTCCTGAATTAAAAAATAAACAATAAAATGTTCAACTGTTAAATTCAACAAGAAATGACCTTGAAGAAATACAATACTTGAGAAGAAGAACAAACTTATTGATTGTACATGTTAATATACTTGGTAAGACCATGAGTTCTACTCATGATACATGATAACAATGTCAAACTTTTGTTTTTTTTGCAATTTTCATACTATATGGAAACAGTTTGAAAGTTTGAAGTTTCTTTGTGCATGAAGTTTGAAGAGCAACTTCTTATAAGTTTGATAAATTTCACTGGGATGAAGGCAAAGGTTCTTCATATGGCATGTGAAATATACAAAGTTGACAATATGCTTCAGAAGTAGTCAATATCATGAAATGGTCAGCATGAGGTGAGAACAATAATAGAGATGCAGTTAAAGATAGGTGGAAGTAATATGAATGAACTTAAAAGCACATGAAAAAAGGCATGTACATGATAACTTTGTACAAAGTTCTAGTTCATTTGAATCTATAGATGTAAAGGCAATGCACCATGGTAGATTCTTTATGATACCAAAACATGTATTTTCAATTAGACATTGCAACACTGTTATCATAATGTAATTCAATCCACATATACATGCATTGAGGATACAGTTACAAAGGTTTGTGTTAATAGCTAGAGGCAATTTTGGTTGGGAAAAGAAAGAGGCAATGGCAATGAGGCGATTTGGAAAGTCATACTTGCAATGACATTTTATTTTTTTTTTGGCGGGGGAGGGGGGGGAACATTTTACAAAAAATATGCAGAACATGCAGATTTTGTGAAAATGAGATACAATAGTCTATTTGAACATGGGATGACACGGCTATATTGTATAGACAAATCCAATGCATTTATGAGTAGAGAAGAAGATTCTATATAGCATATGGTTGTATGTCGAAAAATCTATTTTGAACAAATTCAGCAAAATCATTGATTTAAACGTTGTTTCATGGCCAGTATTGTATGTTCCTATCAAGTTTTCTTCGTTACAGTGCTTAAAGAAATATTCATTTCTTTTATAATATTACTGTGTAAGGAGATCATTTATGCAAACAAGAATGAATCAATGCAACAAATAACCAGCATCATATAATAGATTGCAGAAGACTAGTCATTGAACCTTTGAAACAAATATATAGAAGAAAGTTGCAATTGCCTAGAAGTTAATTGCAATCATGAGTTGTCAATGTGTGAAATTCTAAATCACAGCAGATCATGGAGTTGAGTATACCTCACAGAGAAAGAATGAGCAAATAAATTAAGTTATAGTGAAAATTGCATTAAAAAATGAGCAAACAATTGAACATGCATGGGAACTCAGATAGGAACAAAATAATGTCACGTGATCCAATAATCAGTATAATGAAAAATGATGTTACAATGGAGAGAATTCAAATCACCTAGGATAATTCGAGTCACAGTCTGTCTAGCATAGTAATTGTCACCTCTATCAGTGCTCTGGAGCTCCCAAACTCAGTTAAACTCAACCAAATCTCAGTGAACTAATGATACAGTTAGTTAATTGGCCAAGGAGGGTGCATCCATGAGTTTTTCATGCAAATCAATCAGAAAAGGGCGCATGAGGCCACAATCAGTGGTGATCGGAGCTCAAACTTCCAATTAGAGTCACCAACTCATGTGTAACTCAGTTAGACTGAACTGAGTCACTAAGTGAGCTCCTAAAATATAGGGAACTGCCTATGAGAGTCCTAAAATCATGCATGTAGGGCGCACTAGGTGGCTAATGGGTCCTAGATGACATATGCACACCATTAGGGGGGAAATAACATCACTAAGTGCTAGCAAATGGTAAATAATGCAACTAGGACAAGGATGGAGTATTAAAATATCCTAACACCCCCCTTAATCCAAACTTGTGCATCCTGGGCCCTGGTTACTAAGACCAAAGGTCACCCATACAATCAAATAAATGATGAAAATAAAATAATTGTCCATGAAACAAGGTAATGGGGAAAACCTCATAGGAAAAATCGCCCCTAAAAAATAGGACAGCAGTAGGGAACTCAAAGAACCTTCACACTAAGCAGAGAAGAAAAAAACTTTCATGAGTGAAAGCCTTTGTAAAAATGTAGGCAATCTACTCCTATGTAGGATAGAAATGCAGGTGTTGGATCTAGATTTGGATTTGGATATGCTCCTCTGATGTACCTCCCACTTTGTCGAAGCTGTATTTTCCAAAACAAGTCTTCCATGAACCCTTCTTGCTAATAGAGCGAATGGCTCATTGTAGTCCAAAGCATTAACCTTTGAGTACCCTTTGTCAACCAACTGAGATTTGTACTTGGTTGTAGATACCCCATGGTAAGTCTCTTCAAGGGATTGTGGATCAAACCCCACCATCATGTAGCACCTCTATGAGAGAAGTGGGTCTGCATGACATAGTGCAAGGTTTGCATGATACTGAGATCTTGTGTTTTTTATGGTCAGATGGATTCCCGACTATGTTCCCAACAGCTACAAGGACTTTGTGAGCCCATATTGGCCTTGGACATGGATTGGGAGCAAGTGTTGGATCTGGATCTGGATCTGCTTGAAATTTATTCTCAACATCGAGATCTTGATCCTCATCTTCATTAGAAGAGATATCACCCTGATCTTCATCAGATGCCAATGGAGTAGGCGGAGAGTATGGAAAAAAGTGAGAGAATTCATATGCCTTTGAGGCATGGTTTGCAAACCCTTTCGCTATAATATTCCCAATAGATATGTCTGCAATCTCAACTATGTTAGGACCAAAGACCACTTTCTTCGGCGAACCTATGTGATTCATCTGATAGAAAGACAACAAATTTGCTGAAAAAGAAGGCACAAATAGAACATTTTTGAACTTTCCATGCTGCAGATGTATTGTGCCCTTCCCTTCAGCAGAGATCTGAAAATTATTTCCCTTGTGAATAATCAGACCATCATTGATATCTAGAGAAGAAAATGATTCTTTGGAGGAAACCATGTGGTTGGAGGCTATTGAATATATGAGAAAGGCTTGTGATTGTGAAAATCCAGCCTTCAGTGCATGACATATCTCATGACCTCGGACTCACTTCCAGAATCAGTCTCTCTTGCACCTTCTAGGAGGGAAATGTTGTGATGTTCAAAAAGTTTGGTCATCTCATTTATCTTCATCTTCATGCATGAACTCTCTGGATGGTTTCCTTTCTTACAATAGGAACACTTGGATTTCTCAAATCCCTTTTGCTTATCCTTCTTGGAGCTGGAGGCTCCTTCCGATGGATTAGACTTTGGATTCTGCTTGGTCTCAAATTGCTTCTTCTCTTTACCCTTTTGCTTCCTTTTGCATTCGCACTTTTTGACTCTCTGTCCATAAGAGCTTGATTTTTGGAGGCTTGCAAAGCGCCCATTTGAATCAATTTGTCTTATTCTTGGATGAGGGATTTGGTGAATGCATCTAGAGATGGAATTTTCCAAGCAGGGATTAACAATATCCATAAATGGAAGGTGGAAACAAAGATGGAGAACTCAAGACCAAGCTTGCTAAGAATGGATAGCACCAATTGCTCATCCTTCTTCTCAATGCCACACGGCTTGTATTGCATGACCAAAGATTTGAATTTGGAAAAGAATTGCTAGATGGTTTCGAAACTATTGGGTTGAAGATAAATCAACCCATTCTCCATAATATGGCCCCTTAGCTCATCTTGTTTACCGAAGAGGGTATCTAACTTCAACCAAACCTATCTTGGAGTCTTCAATCCTTTGAGGTGGAAGAGTAGATCTCTGGAAATATGAATACACATGAAACCAAATGCTTCATCTAATCTATTCAATTACTTGGCCTTCTCAACAACTGCTTGAGGTTCGACCTCCTTGCCCATTGTGACCACGTATAGTGACTTGTTGCGCAACACCATCTGCATATCATCCCTCCAATCAAGATAATTAAAGGGTGTCAGGATACTGGGAGAGAGAGGAGCATTCGAATTCTCCATTAGAACTGCTGGAGAAAATACAATGTGGTACTGTTGCTACTGTTGCACTGAAAAAATTCCAATAACCTGCAAAAAACTCTCAATTTTGGAGACATAATACTACTGAGCTGATTTAGGACAATAGGCACATTTTTCCAGATCCTTCACACTTGGCTAGACCTCAAAGGATTTCTCCAATGAATTCAATGCAATGGCACCAGGATTTGATGTGGAAATCCAGAGGCTTCTGGTGCACTACTGAAAGCATCTGCTCAACCTACGCTCATTGACCTCTGATACCATGTGAAATTCTAAATCACAGCAAATCATGGAGCTGAGTATACCTCATAGAGAAAGAATGAGCAAATAAATTTTGTTACAGTGAAAATTGCAGTAAAAAATTAGCAGGCAATTGAACATGCATGAGAACTCAAATAGGAACAGAATAATGTCACATGATCCAATAATCAGTATAATGAACAATGATGTTACAATGGAGAGAATTCGAATCACCTAGGATGATTCGAGTCACAGTGTATCTAGCATAGTAATTGTCACTTCTATCAATGTTCTGAACATCCCAAACTCAATTAAACTCAACCAAATCTCAGTGAACTAATGATACAGTCAGTTAACTGACCAAGGAGAGCGCATCCATGAGTTTGTCATGCAAATCAATCAGAAAATGGCACATGAGACCACAATCAGTGGTGATCGGAGCTCAAACTCCCAATGAGAATCACCAAATCATGTGTAACTCAGTTAGATTGAACTGAGTCACTGAGTGGGATCCTAAAATATAGGGAACTACCTCTCAGAGTCCTAAAATCATGCATGGAGGGTGCATTAGGTGGCTAATGGGTCCTAGATGACATCTACACACCACTAGGGGGGAATAACATCACTAAGTGCTAGCAAATGGTAAATAATGCAACTAGGACAAGGATGGAGTATTAAAATATCCTAACACAATGTATATGCATACTGTAAAGATGCAAGGATTTGTAATTGAACCAATTGCAATAAACATGTCAAGATTAAAAAAACAATAAGTAGAGAGAAGAATATGTTTATCGTAAACAATGTATTTGAACGTTGATATCAAAATGGAACATGATATTTGCATTGTAAATATCATGAGCTTTGAAGCTTTGGAAATGCTTGTAAAGGAGAGCCAGAGTTTGAAAATTGTATTTGAAGTCGTTCCAGAGATGGAATCAGCTCTTATATGGACAATGAACAATGTCTATAGCTATATTCTTGTACTTGTTCGGTTAACAAGGCAAGGAAAAACAAAACAAAAAATGTTATTGTTGTGTCAAAACTTTTTCTATTTACTAAAATGTTTCTTGGACAGTGCACATTATCCAAATGGCCATATAGCATGTGGGGAAAAAGTTATAGTTGCGACATGTTGTCCTTCCTTTTTCTTGCAAATAGAAATTGCTAGAATTTTTTGCTCATTTTCTCTTGTTTTTGTTTCTGCATTGTAGACTGGTCCCTGTACATTGTATGTGGCTTGTAGTTAGAGCATTGAGAAAATTTTCAGTGATTGCTATATGTGCAAAACTGTGCAAAAATGACATTGTTTCTTTGAACATCTTAGCAAATAAATGTCAAATATGAATGCAACAATGACAAATATTTGGTTTTTTTTTTAAAGAAAATCAACACCAACTTCAACATCTTGGAAATTTGCAAAAATATTTTGGAAAACAATTTTATTTTGTATAACGATACTGTATATTTTCAGATTTGGTTGGACTAGTATAGGGAAACATGCCAAATATAAATATTATGTAGTAATTGTTGTTAGTTTCATTCTACATGGTATTTTCAACTTGCCATGGAAAAAAAATGTATATAGAATCAATTTGCATTAAGTGGGCAGCTATTGACTAACCTATTTCTAAAGACTTGTATGGAATTGTATCATCTCTTTATCTATGAACAAGCAACAACGTTAGTTGACGACAAAGACAAGGGATCTGAGAAGACACTTGATAAAGAAAAGGTCACTATCAACAACTTAATAAGCCGATAATACTTTAAAGAAAGTACAGTTATTAAACTATGTGTGATTTTTCCTTGGTTTTTTTTTTTTTTTTCCTTGGATTAAACTATGTGTGATATTAGGCAATATCATTTCGAGTGGGAAATATCACTTTGTAAACATTCAGACAAACAAGGCATATGACTATGCAAAAAGTCAAACAATTGGGATGCTAATCCTATTGTTTTTTCTTATTTGTACATTTGCGATCAAATGCAAAGTTTCTTCATTTGAATATGAAACAGGGTGTTTTTATAGATAGGATGGTTGCTAGCAATGTTGTTATATTTTTTACTTGTTCATAGTTCATTGTAAGATTTACGGCATGTTATGTGAACGATGTACAGGCAAGGATTGTTTAACTTGCATAGAACATAAACTCTTTTAAGAACTCAATACTTTCATGTATGGCTATAAACAAAAGAAAGATCAAGTGCAAAGCAACAGATTGGAATTATGTCTGAAATCACAACTTTGTATATGTTCATTGTTTTGAGCTCTAGCCCAATCACCATATAACTTCTGGCATAGTCAGAAAGTTGGAACTTTGGTCATTAACAAACTTGAAATATATGAAAATCATGCTACTTTGTATTGTTTCTCTATCATATACAGTATTAGTTGAAAGAAAGAAGTTCAATCAAGAAAGTTTTGAGTTATTTCTGAGTTCTTTCACACTTCTTTTTGTTGCCTAAATTGGACGGTGGAAGTTGTTATTTCTGCAGATGCACAGGCCTATGCAAAAAGTTTCAATTGGAAAATTTTCTTCCCATTTCAAGGAGGTTTTGTTGGATTCTTTTGGAAGGGTGGCTGGGGATTTTATATCAAGTTATGCGAAGACAAAAAACTTGTAAAGAAGCAATACATATCTATGCTTCTAACTCTAGAATTGATCAGGTTCTATAATTGGGACATATAGTTTATCTGATTTACCATTCATGATCTATGAAAGAGCAACCAGAAATTTTTATGCAAAGTTGTTTGTTCCGGGGAAAAAATGCTCATTTAAATGCTTCTAACCCACATGCGGTGATGCTTCAGCTGAAGAAAATTTGAACTCAGTATTCCTAATTTAGGCTTTGTTCAAATTGACATTTTTTCTATCGGACAGTCAATATGTAAAACCAATGAAGAGAATTTAACAAAATCAAGTAGTGTATGAGTATTAGCATTCATGTGTCATTGTGAAAGGAACCACATCAAGAGAGCGCTAACTAGACTTGTAGATTTAAACAAAGAAAAAAACACAAAGGGAATATTAGTTTTTTAGGTTTAAGAATCCAATGACGCTGCACAACACATTGTTGCAGTGAATCCTCTCCGTTGATTGGGTTTGACTATTTCTATAGTTGATTATGCAATTAAACCAACACCTATTTTTGAAGCAATTATGACAACATATCTTAAGCAAGATTATTGATCTAAAAGGAGGTTGACAAAGATAAGAGGACAATATATACAAATCTGAGTAAAGATATTTGTGTATGTCTTAACAAAGGAGTGTATAAATACAAAAAGAAGAGTTTCCAGGGTTTTTTTCCTATGGTTTGGAATTTACTAAGCTAATTTAAAAAATATTTCCATGGATAGATTTGTACAGACTCAAGAAAAAAGGAAAGAAATATTTCCTACATGATATCAATATCAAAAAGTTGCATGACCAAACATTACAAATGATGGTGGCCTCACAACACATGACAGCAACAAAGAAAATAGCAGTTCTTAAAATAAACAATGCTATGTGATATTTCACTAACTCTTGAATAAGAAAAAATCCAAAAATAAACCGATGATTGGATCAATATAAGCATACAATTCTCAGCAAATGGTGAACTGCAAGAGTCAATATGATGATTTCAATATCATTGCAATTGGAAACAGTTGTGCCATTTCTGAGTTTTTCCTTATCTATTTTGTTTGCATACAGAAAATTTATCATTGTTCCAAATTAACACATGTTGAAGAATGACTTGAAGCAGAACGGTCATGGTTTCCCTCACAGCCAACGTATTTCGTGTATATGTTGGATTTCATCTACAAGTTTTTCTATTCAGTTAATGCTCTATTAGAGTTTCCCAGTCTATTGTTTAGGGCCAATATCAATATGGCCAAGGACTTCTCTTAGAGATAAAGTAACAAGTTTATACTATGAACTCTCTAAATTTACCTTTTTTATATAAAAAAATTGTCTACTGAAAGCGTCTAGCATGTCTACAACAATTATCACCGATCTATTGAAACTTGAATGCCTGGCGCTATGTTTAATCAAGTATTGGGATTTAGGAACGAGAAACCACAACTAAAATAGTATGCATTTGCTTTCCAGAGTTTCAAGATAGTTTGAATCCCCAAAAGTATTTCTAGTTCAACTAAGGTTGTTGAAGATACCACATATCTAATTGTCCATTTTTTTTTGTATAGAAGGTTCTATTTCTATCCATCTGCATGGATCAGCATCTAGAAACAAGTAAGCTTGGATGCACTTACCACAATATCAATCAATTTATACTTAACGTAGCCATTTCTCCAACATTTCTAACTAGGGATGGCTGCATTCATTGGATGGATATCTAAATATAAGCAGGATTGGATCCACTCACCACATTACATATTATCTTAGACTTAACATAATCATTCCTTCCAACATTGCCAATTTGAGGTGGTTATTTACTCTTTCAAAAAAAAAATGAAGTTGACCTAGGATTCTAGAACATGTTAAATATCTAATTGTCAATTATTTTCGTAAATGAAGCTTTATTTTTTTCCGTCTACAGAAAGCAAACATATAATAGATAATTGAGGTTTCTTCTACTTACTACATTGTAGATTGTTCCCAACATTGGTAGGCAAGGTTGACAAATCTTTTTTCATTTAAAATTTCTTTTTCAAGATGTTTGTATTTGTCACAATGGAGGAGTGTATAGATACAAAGAAAAGAGTTTATAGGATTTTTTTCCTATGGTTTGATATTGACTAAGTTGATTTGAAAAAGCAATTGCATCACTGGATTTTCACAGAAGAAGGAGAAAAACAGAAATAAAAAATTGTGTCCTACATGATATCATAATCAGAAAGTTACATAGCCAAACACTACAATTGATGGTGTCCTCCGAAGACATGCCAAAAGAAAAGAAAATGGAATTTCTTAAAATAAATAATGCTACGTGATAATCTACGAACTCATGAATAAGTAAAAATCAAACAAATAATCCGATGATTGGATCAATACAGGCATTCAATTCACAAGAGCTGGTAAACTGCAAAACTAAATACGATAATGTCAAAACCATTGCAATTGCCAACAGCCACGCCATTTCTAAGTTTTTCTTTATCTATTTTCCTCAGACTGCTATGCATATAATTTTTCATTGCTCCAAATCAAGACATGTTCGAGAATGGCTCCAATGAAAATGGTCATGCTCATAACAAGTGCTTTGAAAACCATTTATTAGATTTCCAAGGAAAATATATATATAGCTTCATCAGGCCTTGGTTCTCTCACTGCAAGGTAACTTTCTATGTCCATAGGCTTAACTCCCCTTGCAAAAGTACAATTGCTCTATTTCTCACATCCATGATGGATTTTGCCAATGTGTATCTGAAAACAATAGGATTTGGAGCTCTGTGGTTTATGGTACAAGCATAGCATAATACATCGATACATATCGTCCAAGATAATGGCATGAGCGGATCATCTAAATTCAGAGGTCAAAGATCAGGGGCTCTAGATGGGTCAATGTCTATTGAAGCCAAAATGGATAAAGGAATATACTTAGCACTCTAGGAAGACAGTGAATCATCAGTCTAGGAAGACAATCAATGTTTTTATGAAGGCCATGGACTGCACTGTTGTAAAGAACACTCAGAATGACAAAATTGTTTTTGTTGACTAGATCCATCAAGAGCTCCACAAATTCAAGCAACTTGATGCCAATAATATATTGAATATTAGAGTATTCTACAAAGCCATTCAAAAATATGAAAAGCTCACTATAAAGAGGACAAAGGAAAATCAAGCCAACGGGAAATTTAAATAACACAACATATGGTAAATTCATTTTGCAAACAAAATAGAGTGATATTGACTAGGTACAGTTTCTAGCATAAACAAAATCCGAAGGAACAACAGAACAAACGTTGATGATAATTAACAAAGTCTGTTTTGAAGACATGAAAACAGGTTAGGATGCTTTGGGCAATTAGAAATTGCCTCTGTCCAGATGCTCCAACTAACTAGAAACTTCCTTTATCCACATGGTCCAAGTGACTAACAACTAGAAATTGCCTATATGTAACATGTTATATCTACTTACATTCTACTGGACTCTGGAGAGTAAAAGCAAATCCCAGCGCTATTCTAGAAAGGCATAAAATCCCAAAAAGAAGACAAGAACACTAAAAAACAAGCCAACAAAATCCAGGTCAATCATAAAGTCTGAATCCCAAGCCCAATTTGATAATAATATATGTAGATTTTGTACCCTACGGCCTGTATCAATTGTTGTTCCTGTAATTGGACTCGAGACACTTATTCTACTTGGAATGAGAAGATATAGAATCATCAAACTAGATTTTCTCATTGCATCTCTTGCAATTTTAATATATGGTTGCTATTTTTTTTGGAGAGCTTGTATATCATGCAAAGTCTAAAAAAAAATATGTTGTAAAGCATAATCTAATCATTGCTAAGATATAAAAAATCAATCGCCCTTGTCATATTTAATATTCAAAATATGATCATGTCACACAATATATATCTTCATAATGCCCTAGTTCTTTCACATAAAAAATAAACTTTTATGTCCATAGGCTTAATTGACTTTGCAATATTTCTTTAGCAATTCTATAATTGCTCTATTTCTCACATTCATAACCAATGTTTACATTGTCTATGTTGGAGGGATGACAACTAGAACTCAATGGTTTACGCAATTGCACAATTGACATCTAGGGAGGCCTGAAGAATCATATCTCAAAATTTGAAATCCAAGATGTCTTTGCAACATCCTTATTTGAAGCATGCTATTCATCCCAATTTGCTATTTTCAACTATGTATGGCATTTTTAGTATTATTAAGCTTACTGCTATAGCCCTAGGATACCTTATCTTGTATCTTCATCTCAATCGATATACCTGACATGCTAGCAATATTACCTTGTGCAACAATAATACCAATGCTAACAAGTCATACCATCATACTCTCAAAATAATACTAAAGTAAAAACAATAATATCAGTCATAGAGGTGCTATGACATGTAGATTGTGTAAAGTGATACCATCAAATCTTCACATACAGCATACAAATAAGTAATAAATAAATAAAATGCAACTTAAGTTCACAAACAATAATATTTATTATCCCTCATTATTATATATAATACATATAGAATTATTTACAACACACATAATAATAATATATATATAAATTGTCATTAATCCAATTTTAATTTCAATCCTATATCATTTGAATTAACCTACAGATCATTTGAATGTTGTTGCACAAACTAGATATGAATTATAGGAGAGATTGAAAAATTAGCCCACAAAATTGAAAGGAAGAGTGGGAAGACTGCATAGATAAAATCAAATAGAAAGTTAATTAGATACCAAATTCGAAGAACAGTTTTCGTAAGATGAGTGAGGCCACTTAAATAAGAACAGAGACAAGATAAGATTTATTCAACTCAAGCATAACTAAGACCTAACTTTTTAACATTTCGAAATTTGGCAGAAAGAAAAAAAATTGTTAAGTGAATATCATAACTCCAACCATAAGGGAATTACATAATAATTTGAAAGACAAGTAATCTGGAAGAAGTACAATTCTTTTTATGAGAAATGGATCACAACTTTGAAAGAAGTTCCAGAAATTGTTGTGGTTAGAAAGTGTTATATGAGTTGTCATGTAACAACTAATCTGTACAATTCTTTTGATCAGAAATGGACCACAACTTTGAAAGATTTTATAAAGTTAGCTCTCAAATTCCAGAAATTGTTGTTGTTAGAAATTGTTATATGAGTTGTCATATAACACCCAATGGGAGCCTTATAACAACCAATATGAGTCATGTGGATTAACTCTAATGGTTCAGTGCCGTAAACTCCAAGTAGGAGGTTTATCTCTGTAAATATGAGTCATGTGGATTAACTCTAATGGTTCAGTGCCGTAAACTCCAAGTAGGAGGTTTATCTCTGTAAATATTGTAGACCTCAGTATACCGACCAAGTTAGTTTTCAGACTCAGAAATTGTTGAGAAAGTTCCAATATTATACTCCACAACAATTGGTAATCACAACTTTGAAAGATTAGTTAAGTTTCAAGCTCCAGAAATGGTTCTTTATGAATGGATCCTCACGAGGACATGAAGAATCATCAGTTTAGGAATACCATAGATAATATTGCTTGAGATAAGAATCAGGATGAGGAGACTCTTCTTTTTTACTATTGTAAATGCAT
Organism: Larix kaempferi; assembly: GCA_027924585.1. Taxonomy (NCBI): domain Eukaryota; kingdom Viridiplantae; phylum Streptophyta; class Pinopsida; order Pinales; family Pinaceae; genus Larix; species Larix kaempferi. Next base: position 15,110,757 of record BSBM01000267.1, on the reverse strand, counting down.
GCCTACACTACAAAAAATTACGTAAGGCTCCATTTGATGGAAATGATTGACACAAAACATGCAAACAAAGGTGTAAAGATACATATGAGCCATACACTTGGTACAGTGATTTAAACATTCACTCTTAATGTAGGTAGACTTGAAGATTCTTATGTAAGCCTAGGTATAAATAGTATTGATAAAGTAACAATAAAATTGGTTCCGAGGAAAATTGCTCTTCCCTTAAATAGATCTCAAGTTTTTACAACCTGGAACGGGAAAGATCTCAAGTTTTTGCAACCTGGAACGGGAAGAAAATCACTATGGAAATCTATGTCATCAAATGTGAACACATGCCACTTAAACACTGTAAAAAAAATCGGAGGTTTTAGCTTTCTGGAACTCTTCTAGATGCATCAAAAGATCTGCAAGTTGAAAGAAACAAATACCAATGGTATATAGAGTATTGAAGCATACAACCAATGCATTTAAAAAATATGCCAAGATCACTATAAAAATGACAAAGCGAAATTGCGCCAAAAGGGAATTGAAACAATATGATAAATGATAAATCTATTTCAAAAATAGAGCAAACTGATATTGTTCACATAAAATATGCATGGGAAAAAGCAGGGAACATAAAAATCTACAAAATGCACTACCAAAATTGCATTAAAAACCTTGACTTGAACATCCCAAGGGATTCTGCATTTCAAGAAGTACCAAGCCAACAACCCAAATAACATGTATGCTAGCAAGAACCTAGAACAATGTTGGCAACAACCCTATACTGCAAGCCAACCTAGGACTACAAGTAATTTGAGTAGATATTGAGATCCCCAAGAGATCAAGCTCCTGGACCACCGGGCTAGGACATCCAAATTTATGTGGTCGACTAGCAACAAAAGGTAGCAGGCGATTGATCCAATGACCTAGGTGGGCTCGTCAGAGTTCAATTTCCTATACCAATTCCAACAATTGAATTGCACATCATGTCAATTGCATCGAACTAAACACTAGAAATGTCCCAATTTTAAAAACTAGTTCGCGGCATTACTACTAAACCTACAACTAGTATGAAACAGAGGAAAAAAGTTATGTGGTCAAGTAGCAACCAAAGGTAGCGGATGATTGATCCAATGACCTAGGTGGGCTCGTGATAGTTCACTTTCCTATATCGAGTTCAACAATTGAATTGCACACCGGGTCAATTGCATCGACCCAAACACTAGAAATGTCCCAATTGCAAAAACTAGTTGGCGACATTATTACTAAGCCTACAACTAGTATGAAACAGAAGAAGAATTTTCGGAAGAGACTGAAGGGACAAAGCAAGACAACTAAAACAAGACCACGAAATTTTAAAATCCATTTGAATATGCACAAACAACGAGAAATAAGCAGACAAGAACATCACATTTTTTTTCACAGCAAATGTAAAAAAAAAAACTGCAGGTGGCAAGTACCTGTCCAACAATAGCGAAGTTGAAGCCGGAAAACCCACACATGTGAAATTCTAAGTCACAGCAGATCTAAAGAGTTGAGGATACCTCACAAAGAAAGAATGAGAAGAAAATTTGAATAAGAGTGAAAACTAGAGTAAAAAAGAGCAAAAGAATAATAATGCAGCAAAAATCAAATAGGAGCAGAATAATATCACATGTTCCAATGATCAGTGTAATAAACAATGATGTTACAATGGAGAGAATTTGAATCATGCAGGAGAATTCGAACCTCCATTGATCTAGCATAGAGATTATCACCACTGAAGTGCTCTGGAAGACTCAAAGTCAACTGAATTGAACCTAAAATCAGCTAACTAAAGTCACAATCAGTTAACAGACTAAGGAGGGCGCAATAGCAAGTCTTCCATGCATGCCAGTCAGAAAAGGGCGCATGAGGCCAGGATCAGTGGCATCCAGAGCTCTAACCCCCCACAAGAATCAGATAACTTAGGTGGATTGCACGAGAACACTCAGTAGGTTACTATAAAATAGGGGAACTGACTGAAGTGGTCCTAAAATTATGGATGACATCTGCACACCACTAGGGGAAAAATGACATCATCAACAACTAGGAAAAATAAATAATGCTAAGTAGGACAAGGATGGAGTATTAAAATATCCTAAAAACACACTCCTCCATTTCGAAAGAAAACCTAGAACGGAGAATGCTCCAAAGCAGAAAACACACCCGAAACCGGAGGAAATCAACAGCAATCAATGCAGACAGCTGTCGAATGAGATGTATAAACTGTCGAGACCGCCCACATAAGAAAACAACTGCAAACCCCAAATAAGGACCCCAGTATTCCAAAATAAATGACAAGAACGCCTCGGGAGAGACAGGCCAGATCATCACAAAATCCAAGAAGGCTGGTCACCTCTGAAAGACAGCCGCAATTAACCGGGGCATACGCCCATACATTCTGAAGAACATATGAAGCAAGGCCCACAACAATCAATCTATAAAAAGACAATGCCATTTCACCCTGCAAAACCCTCGTGAGAACGGAACACCCAAAACCCTTGGGAGCACAGAACCCACACAATTACTCAAAACCCTCTGGAGCACGGAACACCCACATGGCCCAAAACCTCGGCGAGCCTTATTAAACAGACAGACTCGTATTTAAGACGAGTCTGTCCACTGTCAGAGATGCACGAGTCTCCATGGCATAACGTATGGTGAGAGCTTATGTACATGATACATCCATGGCTTTTTCTATGGTAGATCCTTTTCCGGCATCCTTCACGCCATGTCGCCATCCATTAAAATGCCTCTGTGGTTGGACTGATTTCGAGGATCGTTGAGTTGGCATCCTTGCATCATTATATGGATGGGACAGCATTGTCGCTCAGTTTCAAATTCAAATTCAAACATTTCAACATGACATTTACCGCCAACTTTATCTCAAAAACTTTGCATATGGTGTGGTTCCAGTGAATGTTTCTTTGTGTGTGCGGCCGGTTGTGCTGTATGGTTGCCCTCGAGTCCTTGCGAATGCATCCACCTGATCCGCTTTTATCACAGGTTCGTCTCTCCACAGAAGATGTCAACATAGCCGGTGGAATCTGTGTTCGAGAAGGCACGCCTGCATTGGTGAATATGTGGTCGCCTCATGAGTTCCGTCCGGAGAGGTTTGTGTTGTCGGAGGGCAAGGAAGATGTGGATGTAAGGGGAAATCAGTCTGCTCCGGAAAGGCATTGGGCCTTGCCACTGTTCTGGGTGGCTAAGTTGCTCCATCATTTTAGATGGCTTCCCCATGCTGAATATTCGGTCGATCTGTCCCAGGTACTTCAGCTGTCATGCGAAATGGCTCATTCTCTTCACTGTGTTCCAGTCATCCGAGTGCCTTTCAAAATATTTGGGTCTACCTAATGCCTAATTTCATCAAAATCGTTTTGTTCTTTTTGGTAACATCAGGCAATGGGCAGTGCCGTTCGGTTTTTTCATGCCGTTTTGTATTTCGATTTTCTGAACCCTATTATAGGTCTCATATCGGTCTCATTTGCTTTGTTATATGTAGGGTTGACTACTGGAATCAATATGCATTTGGATGTTCTGAACCCTATTATTGGTCTCATTTGCTTTGTTATATGTAGGGTTAACTACTGGAATCAATAGAAGGCATGTCTTTTTAGTTTTGAATCAATGTGTACTGCGTATATGTGACTAATTAAGTTTGAGCAGATAATTTTGTGGGTATTCAATTAGCTTTTGAACAATTTTGGCTCGATGAAGCTGATAACTAAATTACTAATTTGTTAGATGTACTACAACATGCATTTTCCAAACACACCCCATGAATTTTATAGCTATTTCCATAAGCATTTGAAATACTCGCTAAAGACCTATAATTGCATACTATATTTTTTAATCATAACTGGTTGCCAATGGGTCGGACGCATGCGTTAAAATCTCAGGTCATGTATAAGCTTGGATTTTGATTATGGTTTCAATCCATCTAATATTTCTTGCGACCGCCCATGAGCGGGCCAATATCGGATAGGGGATTCCCGTTATTTTTTTCTATTTTTCACATCCTTCCCTAATTAATTATTTAAGTGGTTAATTAATTGAGGATTAATATTTTATGTTCAAGAAAAAAATTGAATTTTTTCTGTTGATTTCAAATGTAGGCTATGATTAATGGCGTTTTCCATCAACTGCTTGGAAGGGATCCATTCTGCACATTTTCGAAATCCCTAAATTTCAAAATTGTTAAATTTTTATTTCTTTTAAATTTATAGCTTTTAATTTTCTGCCATCATTCTATATATTGTATGTAGGACGATCAAAGGCCTGCTATTTGACTGTGCATGAAATTAGGAAAATGTAACATAAACAGGATCTTCTCTACCTTCCATAAGGCTTACATATTAAATTCATTTTTAACTTTTTTGAAAATACGCTCAGGCATCTTCTTTCCATGCCACGCCACCTTTTTATGGTTATTACGATTACCAATTTATTTTATTCTCAGGTTCTTCTATTGTTTCCTTCGTAAATTTATGGCCACAACTTAATAATTTAAAAATACTTATAAAAAGAGAAAGACAAAAAACTGTACTTTGTATCCAATGAAACTCATCCAATAGAACAATGTTCATCATCTAATTCTCTATTATAAGTTTGAGCAAATGATGAAATAATAAAACACGTTGTGAGATATAATGGCATACCATGCTTGGTTTAGGGCTTCACTTGTTTCAACTTTTTCTTCCAGGAATTTGAGCGCAGTATTTGTTTTGAGAGTGAAATGGCTTTCCATTCTTCTCATCTTCAAGAAGGAATTTTGGTCTTCAATAAAGGATTTCATGGTTTAGTAAGAGAAGTTTAGGGAATAATCTATTCATAATCAATATTAAGTTTATGTTGAGATTTAGGTAATTATATATAGGATTAATATTAAGACAATACATGGTTTTAGAAAAAAAATGGAAAAAATTTTAGTTTAAATATTGTTTTCTATCTCTTATTATCATGAATTTAAAATAGAAAATTATAGAACAATACACATGGTTTTAGAGTTATCTCTAATTCTAGTAAACAAATACAAAATGAACAAAAATAAAGAGTGTTTAAATGAAAAAGAAAATTACATAATAAATAAAAATAAAATGTCTTAAATAAAAATACACAATAAATAAAAATAAAATGTCTTTAAATAAAAAGAAAATTTGTACAATGGAATATGTTTCAATTAATTATTTTATGAGATAGAATTTATAGATATTGTATTGTGAATTAACACTTTTTACCAAAAACCTTATCCTATTTTATTAGAGAATCTCTCTTATATAATAATGAATAAATATCCAATTATATAATCAAAAGAAGTCATCATAATAAGAAGTAATATTTTTACAAAGGAATATATAATAATGTTAAAATATCCAATTATATCATCATTAAAAGCAATTATTGTATGAAGCAATATGAAATAGTATTTTTAACAAAAAAAGACATCTTATTTTTATTAACTAATCTTATTATATAATAATGATTAAATATCCAATTATATCGTCAATAAAATTCACCATAACATGAAGTAAGGTGTAAGCTTGAATATTCTAAGTTTTCAACTTTTTCCGATTATATTTTAAGTCTTGTTTTGTTGGGAATTCCAACTAAAACCCACTGAAAAGTCTAAAACTTAGAATAAATAGACTCATCCATGAAGTAACATGAAATAATATTTTTAGATTTTCTTAAAATTTAAATTGTATTTTAAAAAATAATATTGAATAATATTATTTAATTTAATAGCATAAATGTCTTAAAATAGCATGGCTTGTGTAGTAGTGAATTAGCACTTGAGCATAGGAAGGAGTTGTGTTATATAATAATAATATATCAATAACATGAGATAAATTGAGAGCCAACAAGTCTAATGACGTATCTACTCATAAATCATAACACAAATTTGTTTTTTTTTTTCTTTTTATGAAATATGGTATAAAAATGAACCCTAAAAAACTAATACCCTAACCCACTAATTACACATATGGGAGTTTATATATTATATGGGAGATTAACCCAAGAGTAACAAGTGTACATCCAGGGTCGTCGATATGCTTAAATGCATCTTAAGCTTCACTTAATTGGTGGTTTAAAAAGGGGATATGTTTAAATGCATCTTAAGCTTCACTTAAGTGGTGGTTAAAAAGGGGGTATGTGCCTATCACGTTCACTGACCACTTTACTTGTAGTTGTGCTTCTAACACACTAAAACACTAAGCTTAACTATTACAATATCTTAAAACCACTTACTAATAACCAAGCACTAATGTCCCCTACCTCACATAGCTATGAAACCACCAACCCTTAACTACTAACCAATTCTCTTATCATAGATAATGATAATAAGTATGACATAGTATTACAATGTTCACATTATATAATCTTTATCATTTCCTACTCTTTCAAAACTTCATTCATATTTAATCTTAGTTAATCAAATTATGAAAATATTTCCACTGTTATTGATTAATGTTATTATATTATCCTATTATTATTGATCAATGTTAATGTTATTATCTTATTAAAGTAATCAATTTAGCCTATGGATTACTTCAACATGATGATTGACACTATGCACCGACATGACCGTGTACAATCACCAAAAAATATGTTAAAGATACACCACATATAATAATGTATATACTCCAAATTCTTCTTTTTCATCCATTGTGCTTTTACGTGATCAATGTTGAGTAGAATAATTTGTATGATTATGTGGCTTATTATATCTCCTTAGTGAGGGACACAAACAACTAATCATTATGCATAAACAACTAATCATTATGCATGTTGTTGAAATATGAAAAAATATTTCAACAAATTAAAGGGTGCATCTAACATCTAATAATGTATGATTTGGAGTTATTCTTAAATGCATACGACATCGAATAACATACGATTTTGAGTCATTATTAAATGTGTAGGAGATATAATAACATATGATATGTAGGCTCTTTCAAATATCTAATAATGTACGATTTGGAGTCATTCTTAAATGTATACGACATCAAATAACATATGATTTTGAGTCATTATTAAATGTGTAGGAGATATAATAATATATGATATGTAGGCTCTTTCAAATATCTAATAATGTACGATTTGGAGTCATTCTTAAATGCATACGGCATCAAATAACATACGATTTTGGGTCATTATTAAATGTGTAGGAGATATAATAACATATGATATGTAGGCTCTTTCAAAAGTAAACATTAATTACAACATATTTCCAACAAATTTGTTCATGGTTCCACCAATTTTGTCATGGTTCCGCAAAATTATGTTCATAGTTCCACTAACTTTGATCATGGTTCCTTAAAAACTCATGGTTGTGTTGACATTTCTCGTGGTTCCACCACCAAATACTCACAATTCCACCAACTTTGTTCATGGTTCCACAAATAGTATTCATAGTTCTAAATGTATTACTCATTATTTATAGTTCCACCTTTAGGCCTCCAAATGATATGATATGCATCGTTCATTGTTCCACTAGCATTGTTCATGTTTCCATATGCATTGCTACATTTTTCATTGTTCTAGCACCAAGTGTTCATGGTTCCAACAACATTTTTCATGGTTATGTAAACATTACAAGAAAATCACCTTCTAATGAAGGTTTCTATAGAACCTTCCACAAAAATGTTTCCCTTTTATGTTTATAAAGGAGGTTGCTAGCATAGGTGGGTGTGCAAATATTGTTTTTGTGCTCCCAAGTTATACACATAAACCAATGCAATTCCACATTTGGAACACCACTAAACCAAATAATCACGTACGAGTTCCCAAACATGAAATTTGGGTAAACTGGTAAGGAGATATGTCAAAAATACAATAAGAAACAATTAGTTTTTATTTTTTCCTCCAAAATTCAAAACTCTTATTTTATTATTTTAAATCTTATTTTATTAATTCCCTTAGGAGGCCCATTTTAGGCCTCAAAACTCCCCTAATGACAAATTGATGACTATGGTTTAGATCATATGTGCAGAGATATAGAATTAGCATAGGCAGAGTATAAGCACATTTAAAGGCAGAAATGAGAAGTGAGTTGATACAGAAGCAAGGCTAAGAATTATCTTATGAACATAGTAGATTGGTGTCTGCTATAGGTTGTTTCCTCTAAATTACAGGTGATAGGTGTCTCCTACAGGTTGGTGCCTATGAACTTCAAGATATTGGTAGAGGAAGTACGTGAGTTCTTTTATTTTTCTAAGATTTGAGTTTCTTCCCCACATTCAAGTTGCTCATTAGAAATTACTTGATGTGTAAATATGCAAAGTGAATATAATTTTTTTTTCAATATTTCATTTTTTATTAAGTGTTTGAAGATTGCAATTACTTATTTAGTGAATATAATAATTTTTCAATATTTCATTTTCTATTTAAGTTTTTTTAGATTACAATTACTTACATAAATAAATTATGATAGATCCAAATAACTATCAAGAATCACAACAATAATAATACCTCATGAATGATTTTGTAGGATTATGACCTTTATAATTCAAAGTTTCTTAATTTCAATATAGTTTTAATTAAATTTTAGATAACATAATTTAGAAATTCTAACAATAATTTAATATAGTTTTAATTAAATTTTAAATAACATAATTTTTAAATTATAACAATAATTTAATTTTGTCAACTCTCACTAGCTCATTCAGTTAAGGTGTGGGTCTCGCTAGCAAGGCGACCTGAGTTCAATTCCCCTTAGGGGTGAGGTAGTTGGGAAGAGACACCTAAAAATCGAGCCATCACAAGGGTTGGAGTGGCCCAAAAAAAATACGATCCCGGAGTGACTTTGATGGCTTAGATCCCCCTAGGTTGCGGTTCTTAACCAATGGTTCATTACTACTGGCCCCTAGTGACAGGCAATCGAACAAACAAAAAAACAATAATTTAATTTTAAAATGATAAGATTTAAAATTTTAGAATTCATATCTTGTAAAAGGATATGAAATTGCATACTCTATTTCAATAAGATTTTATATGGAAAAATATATCTTTTATTTAAAATAATTATTAAATTTTCATAAATTAAATATATTTAAAATTTTAGAAAAATGAATTGAGTATTGAAAAAAAGAGAAACATTTTAAACTAGCTCAAAGAAATGTATGTCAATATGTATATAAGTACACCACATGGATGCATGTCAATGTGTACATAAACACACTACATTGATTCACAAAGCACATGCAAACGAGATAATGGGTATCAAAGAAATCGTGTCACTTTCTTTTAAAACTATCGGGATTCAAAACCCTTCACTCAAACATGAAAATATCAATATTTGTTCAAAATAAACATAACCCGATTAATTCAAATGAAATCTTAAATTAAACAAATCGCAAACAACGATAAGAGAGGGAATGAAATCCTTGCTCTGAATATAGAGAAATGACAATACATAATGTGTATACAAAAATGTTAAACATAGAGAACCCTATGCAAATCCATGAACCATGATATAAACAAATAATAACTCTGGAAGCCAAAATGGGGTATGAAAAGGTTCCCCGTATGAATTTTATTAACAATGATAACAAGGATTACAAGGCCCGAGAGCCAAAGCTCTTGCTGAGCTATGTTACAATAAGAATTTGACTCGAATAAGGTTGGTCTTCCATTGTCTTAGACCGAGGAAGGGAGGCTTAACCTGTTCACTCCCTTTGTAACCCATTGATTTTGCTAAATCCCACGCCATGAAGAATCATCACCTGCAAAAAATAAGGGAAAGAATGTGTTAATACAAAATATAAGACCTAAAATATACTATGAATAAATATTGTGGCAAGAAATATTTGTAACGCAGTACCTTGCACAGGACGGGAAAAGAGTTCCATAGCATGAAGAGAGCTTGCAGCCAAATAACTAACTAATAATACCTTCCATTAAGAGAAAGGTAGACTCGTGAATAGTTTGCCGCATTAAACAACTCTTAGAACGAGGGTTAGCCTGAAGGAGGCTTGAACCCTGTGTGTTATCTCCAATCAATTGTAGAGCGAAACCCTCAAACATTCAACAAGAAAATGACAAGTTCGAGAGGCTTCGTGAGGGAGAAACTCCTCCATGGCATTCCCTGAAGAGGGAGTACAAGTTATTAACAAGGTCGAGACTTTCAACTACCAAGTTACACCTATGCCTTGAGATGGATAGCCAATTAGATGGCATAATTAATAGCAATCACAATTATGCTTCCACGTTGGAGGCTCAAATGGAATGATTGGTTGCAGATCGTTATGGTTCCATAACTTATGGTTAAACGAAGATTTACCATGATCGCATGGTTAATTTTAGAGCACCTGCAATTAAATACAATGTATTAGCTTATGCTAAGTAAGATCCCATTGTGGTGCTTCAACAATGGAGACACCAACTCATAAAATCAAAGCTATGGTTTATAAAGGACACATAATATAAGCTCGATGGGGTGAGTTCGGTCCCCATCGTGGGTCAAGCTAGCATAGTGGTTAAACTTTGAAAATGGATCAAACAAGTCTAAGTCATGATAAATCCATATTCTTGTTATAGTGTCCTCTAAAACATGAATTGTTAAGCAAACGTGCTAATTAATGGTTAAGAATAACTATGCAAAGTAACCTTGAATAGGTGAAGGAAACATGACTAATATAATACAAATTTCTATACTAGTATAATAAGACTTGCGTGAGCACAAGATGAGAAAATAACAAGTGAAGACAGTTATAAATACATGTTTAAATGAATACAATGTTGTGCATGCCCTTTTACGGGCAGGTAAACAAATATATTGATGCTGAGTTAGATAAGCATTACATTATAATGAAAAATTAATCTATTTGATAATGAATGTTTTTCACACCAAAGACGACCTATAGGGCCTCAAACATGGTCGAGTAAGGAATTAATACAAAAAAACCCTCTCGTAAGTCCAACTTTCAAAAAAAATTGTAAGGGGCCCTTGGATTTGCCCTGGGGCGTGTTATGAAACCATGATCATTATTGGTGGAACCATGGGCATTATTGGTGGAACCATGAGCTCTATTTATGGAACCATGAGAATTGTTGGGGGAACCATGAGCTTTAGTTATGGAACCATGAGCCCTGTCCGTGGAACCATGAGCTTTATTTATGGAACCATGAGCTCTAGTTATGGAACCATGAGCATTGTTGGTGGAACCATGAGCTTTAATTATGGAACCATGTGCATTGTTAGTGTAACCATGAGTACTATCTATCCGTGAAACCATGAGCATTGTTGGTGGAACCATGAGCACTATTCGTGGAACCATGAGCACTATCCGTGGAACCATGAGCTCTAGGTATGGAACCCAGAGCATTGTTGGTGGAACCATGAGCAATATCAGTGGAACCATGAGCATTGTTGGTGGAACCATGAGCATTGTCCGTGGAACCATGAGCATTGTTGGTGGAAACATGAGCTTTAGTTATGGAACCATGAGCTCTAGTTATGGAACCATGAGCATTTTTGGTGGAACCATGAGCTATAGTTATGGAACCATGAACATTATTGTTGGAACCATGAACATTATTGGTGGAACCATGAGCATTGTTGGTGGAACCATGAGCTCTAGTTATGGAACTATGAGCATTGTTGGTGGAACCATGAGCATTATTGGTGGAACCATGAGCTCTAGCTATGGAACCATGAGCATTGTTGGTGGAACCATGAGCGTTGTTGGTGGAACCATGAGCTCTATTTATGGAACCATGATCATTATTGGTGGAACATGAGCATTGTTGGTGGAACCATGAGCTCTAGTTATGGAACCATGAGCATTGTTGGTGAAACCATGAGCGTTGTTGGTGGAACCATGAGCTCTAGCTATGAAGCCATGAGCGTTGTTGGTGGAACCATGAGCTCTAGTTATGGAACCATGAGTGTTGTTGGTGGAACCATGAGCGTTGTTGGTGGAACCATGAGTGTTGTTGGCGGAACCATGAGCGTTGTTGGCGGAACCATGAGCATTGTTGGTGGAACCATGAGCTCTATTTATGGAACCATGATCATTATTGGTGGAACCATGAGCATTGGTGGTGGAACCATGAGCTCTATTTATGGAACGATGATCATTATTGGTGGAACCATGAGCATTGGTGGTGGAACCATGAGCTCTATTTATGGAACCATGATCATTATTGGTGGAACTATGAGCATTGTTGGTGGAACCATGAGCTCTAGTTATGGAACCATGAGCATTGTTGGTCGAACCATGAGCATTATTGGTGGAATCATGAGCTCTAGCTATGGAACCATGAGTGTTGTTGACGGAACCATGAGCATTGTTGGTGGAAACATGAGCTCTATTTATGGAACCATGATCATTAGTGGTGGAACCATGATCATTATTGGTGGAACCATGAGCTCTATTCATAAAACCATGATCATTATTGGTGGAACATGAGCATTATTGGTGGAACCATGAACTCTAGTTATGGAACCATGAGCATTGTTGGTGGAACCATCAGTGTTGTTGGTGGAACCATGAGCATTGTTGGTGGAACCATGAGCTCTAGTTATGGAACCATGAGCATTATTGGTGGAACCATGAGCATTGTTGGTGGAACCATGAGCTCTAGTTATGGATCCACGAACATTACTAGTGGAACCATGAGCTCTAGTTATGGAACCATGAGCATTGTTGGTGGAACCATGAGATATAGTTATGGAACCATGAGCATTATTGGTGGAACCATGAGCATTTTTGGTGGAACCATGAGCTCTAGTTATGGAACCATGAGCATTGTTGGTGGAACCATGAGCTCTATCTATGGAACCATGAGCGTTGGTGGTGGAACCGTGAGCGTTGTTGGTGGAACCATGAGCATTGTTGGTGGAACCATGAGCTCTATTTATGGAACCATGATCATTATTGGTGGAACCATGAGCATTGTTGGTGGAACCATGAGCTCTAGTTATGGAACCATGAACATTATTGGTGGAACCATGAGCTCTAGTTATGGAACCGTGAACATTGTTGGTGGAACCATGAGCTATAGTTATGGAACCATGAGCACTATTTATGGAACCATGAGAATGGTTAGGGGAACCATGAGCATTTTTGGTGGAACCATGAGCTCTAGTTATGGAACCGTGAACATTGTTGGTGGAACCATGAGCTATAGTTATGGAACCATGAGCACTATTTATGGAACCATGAGAATGGCTAGGGGAACCATGAGCATTTTTGGTGGAACCATGAGCTCTAGTTATGGAACCATGAGCATTGTTGGTGGATTTTATTTTCTCATGACCATCACAACATAGTTCCAACAAATTGTTATTGATCTAGTTGGTTCTTCAATTTGCTTTTAACATTGTTGTTAAGAGAATGAAAAAGCCACTTATAGTTGATTTCAATTTCTCCAAAAGTAATTAAAGCATAATTTGCATAAGGTGGTAAAGGAGAAAAGAAAGTCATCTTTTTTAAAAAAAATTCAAATGAAAACTTGGAATATGGGGTAGACAGAAGGTATTAAAGCTTTTGAATTGTTTTGAGTGTGTGGGCAGAGAATGAGTTTAAAAATTATGACGTAAGAGTTGCGGAGAGGCAAGACTGAAAAAATTGCATGTTTGGATGTTAGTTAAATGTTTGAGGCTTCCCGATCACATCCTTTCCATGACACACAATGCCAGAGTTATCAACATGCCTATAGTGAGTGTATGTTATTATCTGTTTACGTAAATCATTCTTGATCTTCTCTCTTAAATCCATTGATTGAGCATCAAAAATAGAAACACGTTCTTTTATCCGATCCAAGGCTTCAATGCTTAGCTCTTGCATAGATTTCACACCCTACTTGTACAAAACACATATAGATTATCTCATGAACATGGTAGTGAAAACATAAAAATAAATTGTTATAGAATTGTTTGTACCTCCTTTCTAATCTCAGCTCGAATTGCAACATTCTCTGTTCTATCTCTCTTCTTCTTCACATGGTATTCTATATTGTATTTTTTTCGATCCCTTTCTTTTTTTAGAAATGATTCTGATCTAACCCTATAGTTTGGTCCCGGTGGTGCACCAACACGTAATGTTATTGGATCCCATGAATGGACCTTTATCCTATGGTTGTTAAAATCGTGACACCTACTGCGGCGTAGACCATTACATTCGGGGGCCAAACAATAGAAGTAGTTACGACCTTCATTACCTTTCACCACCCTATAAGTTGCATCCTCCTACAATTGGAAAATAAGTTATGCAAAAGTATTTATGAGAAATAATGAGTCTTCACATTAATGTACTTTGACATACATGGCATACCTGTGTTACTGCCATTGTCTTATGAGATATGCTCTTTTAGGAACAAGGTGGGGGAACCACTTAAAGAACCTTGAACAAAATTCATGGAAAATGAGTATATTAATTTGTATATCAAGCTAATGATTGTACATAGCATAATAGTCAAAAGCGTATTTCATAAGTACATATAAAAATAGAATCTAATATACGAATGTTAAGGAGACAACAAAAAGACATATGTATGTCATTGAATAGAAATTACATCTATTTCTTCCTATTTTTCACACCCCCAAATTTATTGCATCTATGTTTACTATCCTATAGACTTTTGTTGACAAATCCATTTAAGCCATTTTTACCAATATAGTGTGTTGTTATCTAAAACAAAAATGAGGAATGTAAGTTGTTACCTTATTTTACAGTTTGTGTATTATTATGTATAAAAAATATAATAATACAAATCTTGAATTCCATAATACCATTAAAAAAAACAAATAATTTACACTCTATTTAAAACAACTATTACTATACAATAAATATAGTAGAATAGTATGATTATACAATAAATTATTGCATTAATCATCATCATCAATACTAGTTAAAACATCAATATTGATGTGAATTATAATAGTTACAGGGAATGAGCAAAAAATATTGAAATGACCATTACCATCAATATGAATTACAAAAATGAAGGAAATTGTATATAAGTTTATGACAATACCATAATAAAGAATGAAAAAAAAAATCACATTGAAATAATCATCAAGACCAATATGATAATAGCATCAATATTAATATGATAATTTTAAATTTAATGAAAAAAAAAACTTGACATAATTAACACATCAATATGCATTATAACATCAACATTGACATGGATTATAACATTTCTAAAGAAGAGGGAAAAATATTGAAATAATCATTAACATCAATGAATTTTGAAAATGAATGACATTGAATATAAGTAATGATAATACCAAAACAAGGAATGAGAAAAAAAACACATTGAAATAATCATCAATATTGGCGTTGACATTAATATGACAATTTCATAATTTAACGATACAACATTCTTGAAATAATTATCACACAAATATGCGTTATAACATCAACATTGAGATGATAATTTCAATTATAAACATTTACTAAATTAAAAAAATCATTAATATCAATAAGAATTATAAGATTAGAAATGTTATAATTCATGTCAACATTGATATGAATTATAACATTTCAAGAAAACATCAACATTAATATGATACTTTGAATTTTAAATATTTACCAAACAATATTGAAATAATCATTAACATCAATATAAAACCGTGAACATTTTTGCTAGTGATTGTATATAACAAAATAGACATAAGTGTATTTCAAAAATATATATAACAATAGATTCTAATATATGAATGTCAAGGAGAACCAAAAAACATATGTTCGTCATTGGATATAAATTACATCTATTTCTTCCTATTTTTCACACCCCTAATTTTCTTGCACCTATTTTTACTATCTTTAAGGCTTTTGTTGACAATACCATGTAGGCCATTTTTAACCAATCTACGAGTTGGGTCATATTTGAGGGCATCCTCCAACTTGTCATAGACCACGCCAAAACCAGAAGACCTATGACCATATGTACGAAACCAAAAACAAAAATTGTTTGGTGATTGACAACATTGAATTTTTTGGCAATCTCTTCCTTCAACTCAGGGGTAGATAGGTTTCCATGATGAGGATGAATAACATGAATTTGAAAACGTCTTCTAAGTTGTGGTTCATCAATCAAGTGTCTAATTCCAACTGTAACATTTAACTTAGACTGTTCCATCTGAAACAAAAACAAAGATCATAAGTTGATATCTTATTATAAAGTGTATTATTATGTATTAACTATATAATAATATAACATTTTAAATTCTATAACATTGTTATAAAACTAATAATGTACACTTTATTTAAAACAACTATTACTGTACAATACATATATTAGAGTGGTATGACTTTTACACAATGTACATTACATAGTAATGTATTTTAAGTGTATGTACACACTCTAATATTTTTATTGTAAAATGATACTTGTTTTAAATAGAGTGTACATTATTAGTTTTATAATGGTATTATGGAATTTAATATTTTGTATTATTATATATTTTATATATAATGATAGAAAACTAAAATGTATATGTTATTTAATTTAGTATTGGTTTGTTGAGATCATTGATATCTCCTTTGTCAGTCTAACATCCAACGAGGGATGTGCAAGGGGGGCCTCACCATATAGATAAAAGCACATGTCCCTTGACTTCTGACATCGGGACATATCTCACCCAATGAAGTATTGAATATATACTACACAATAATCATCAATATCAATATAAACTTTGAATCACAATAGCACCATAAAGAACGAGGAAAAATACCAATATACATCAAAAAATGAAAGAGATTGTGTATGACAACACCACTAAAAGGAATGAGAAAAAAATATCTTGAAATAATCATCAACATCAATATGAGGTAAAACATCAACATTGATATGAATTATAACCATTCTAAGAAATGAGAAAAAAATGAATATTGATACCGTATTGATATGAATTAAAAAATGAAGGATATCATATATAAATTATGCCAATACCACCATAAGGAATGAGAAACCTTGAAATAATCATGAAGACCAATATGAGTTATAACATAAATATTAATATGATCATCTTAATTTTAACGAAAAAACTCTAGATATAATCATCACATCAATATGATTTATAATGTCAACATTGACATCAATTATAACATTTCAAATAAAGAGAGAAAAAATATTGAATTAATCATTGAGATCATTATGAATTAAAAAATGGATGACATTGTATATAACTTATGAAAATTAGAAGAAGAAAAAATTGAAACAATTATCATGTTAACATAATCTGAATTAAAACATTTCGATGGAATGGAAAATTAATTATTGAAATAGTCATTAACATCGATATGAATTAAAAATGAAAGAGATTGTATATAAGTTATGACAATACCACCCTAAAGAATGAGAAAAGAATTCACATAATATTTACTAATTTACTAATTTACTAATTTTAAAAAAAAAACATTAATATCAATATGAAAATGTTATAATTCAAATTATCATTGATATGAATTATAACATTTCTAAAAAAATAATCATCAAAATCAATATATTATCAAAATCGATATGAGATAAAACATCAACATTAATATTACAATTTCAATTTTAAACATTTACTAAACAATACTAAAATAATCATTAACATCAATATGAATTAAAAAATGAAGGAGATTGGATATGACAAAACTTGAAATAATTAGATAATACCACTGTAAAGAATGAGTAAAAAATTAAACCTTGAAATAATCGTGAAGACCAAAATGAGTTATAACATCAATGTTAATATGATCATTTCAATTTTAAGGAAAAAAAACTTAAAATAATCATCACATTAATATGAGTTATAACATTGGTATTCACATGAATTATAATATTTCTAAAGAAAAGAGAAAAAAATATCGAAATAACCACTAACATGAATATGAATTAAAAAATGAAGAAGATTGTATATAAGTTATGAAAATACCATCATAAAGAATAAGGAATGAAAAAAAAAACATATTGAAATAATTATCTAGATCAATATGAGTTATAACATCAACATTAATATGATAATTTCATAGGTTAATGAAGAATTTTTTTTGACATAATGATCACATCACTGAATTGTAACATCAACATTGATATGAAATATAACATTTATAAGGAATGAAAAAAATATTGAAATGATCATTGACATTAGTATCGAATGAAAAAATGAAGGGGATTGTATATAAATGATGACAATACCATGATAAATAATGAAGAAAAAAAACATGTATATAAATTATAACATTTCTAACGATAATAATTAAAATCAATAAGAGTTAAAACATTAACATTAATATAATAATTTCAATTTTAAACATTTACTAAACATATTGAAATAGTCATTAATATCAATCATTTCAAAAAAAAAATTGTATATAGTAAATCTTGAAATAATCATCACATAAATACGAATTATAACATAAACATTAATATGAATTATAACAATTCTAAAGAATGATATAAAACAAAATTTAAATTATTAAAAATAATATGAAATTATACTGTAAATAAAATATGGCATAAAATTTTAATGTAAATAAACTATGACATACCTTGTATGGAAAGTGGAATATCCGGAAACAATTAAGTTAAAAAATTAGAATCATAACAACTATAAAATTATAACTAAAAAACCATAACTACTAATTTCAAAATGTATTAAAAAATGACTCATTTAGTATTTCGAAAAGTTGATAATTTCAATTTTCATAAATTTAGAACAAATTTAATAGAAATAAAGGAAGGTAAAACCAAACAAGCATTGTTGAAAAAGTTATAGTCTCTAGAGGCCATCTTTGCAAATACATGCCACATGGGCCAAAGAATCAAAGTCGTTTCCTAAACATATAGTCTCAATCCTCTTTAAGTTTAAAGAGGAAAGGAAATAAGGCATTTCCAAACATTTAATTAGTACCTTTCCTTTTAAGCGGGGAACAAATAACTTTTCAATAAAACATATTTAAAATATGCAATTTTTTCTTACTAGTGTCCATAAATTATTTGTATATTCCATAAATGAACACATTCCAACAAAAATAATAAGCAAACACATTTATCCTCGATACATTTGATATCCTTCAAAAGTGTTCGAGCTTACATCATTGAAAACATAAATCTATTTGTCCAATGGAAAAGTCTTTCTAATTTTTATTTGTTTCCATACATCATAAACAATAAGTTAATCTAACTCATTTAGAACATAAAAAATAAGTTAATCTAACTCATTTAGAACATGAGGTGCACTAAGAGAGAAACATTAACATATAGTTTTGATACAAATAAATTACAAATAATCTGGGAAGTAAATAGTCACCCTAACTTACATGGTTTCCATGAATATTCATTTAGAGTTGACCAAAAAATACACCATTGAACACTAAAACTACTTTCTCTTAAACCACCAATAATAAGTCTATGTCTAATTTAAGATAAATAATGATAATTCATATTCATAATTCATAATAATGTGAAAGAAGTAGATACCATAATTCTAAACTATATTTAACCATTTTTATTTTTTTTATTAAATGTGAAATTAAAATAGAACTATTATGAAAGAAGCATTCAAAGATGTAGCTACCTATGAGGCCTGTATAATAAATTTTGAAATTTTAATACAATTTAGAAAACACATAATAGTTTTTAAGGATATATAATTGCTTTTGATGTAATTATATAGATTTTTAAGGTTATAATTCTCATTTTGAGTTTAAAGCTCTTATCTAGTTGGTAATTGTCTTTATATATATTAACCTATATATTATATAACTTATATGCTTATGATATATAATTAATTATATACTACTGGTACCTAACTATATATCTAAAATATTAACTAATTATATATTTTTAATAGCTCAATTACTCCGAACCCACTAACACACACTTTTGACTAGTAACTTATAATTAACTTACTCTAACCCCAAAGTCACTAAAGACACTTGAACCCTATCCCTTTATAAATAGACCCTAACACTGAACAATTTAATATATATATTTAACCCTAATCTTTAACTAGCCACATCTAAGAACTAACCTAACCAATGATTGACCCTAATTATTACTATTAAATCTCATAGTATGTGCTCTCTACACAAAGAGGAATGCATAACCCATGGGTGTAAGGCAATGAAATCAGGTTTGTGTTTATAATGTGACGACCTCATTTCAAACTCCCTTAGATTAGGTGTGGATGAGGTAAGGCAAAGTCTTGGATGATTTTGATAGTATAAAAATGTCATTTATAAAATGAAATCTTATCCAAAGTATAGCTCAAAGTATAACTCTTAGTTACTATAAATAACATTTTTAAAGAGAAATATGAATGTAGGAATAATAATACCAATATAAATCATCCTAAACTCAATATATCTTAAAGTAATTTTTATATTACTATAATTAAATTGAATATTATTAAATATTACCCATTTATATTGATTTACGAGTAAATTAGTCATATATGTTTATTTCTACAATATATCTTAAAGTAATTTTTATATTACTATAATTAAATTGAATATTATTAAATATTACCCATTTATATTGATTTACTAGTAAATTAGTCATATATGTTTATCTCTAACCTAGATTAGTAGTTTTTATTAGTAATTGGTAAAAAACTCAAATTATAATAATGCAATTTATAAAATTAATGAACTAAAAATAAAAGCACGAACTATGCCAATATGGAGCTTTTGTTAAATAGGGATTATTATAAGGGTAAATAGGCTCGCCAAGTTGGAATGTCTCTTGACTCAACAATGATTTTGATTAAACATGTGGAAGTACGGTATTTTCTGATTTGTTTGATCGAAGTGCAGTACTCTTTTGATTAATCTAATGCAAGCGCGGTTTTCTACTCGCAAGTCGCAACTCCAACAAAATCAATTTTGATACCAATCCCTAAAAATCTTGGGTGCTTTGAGCTGTCGAGTTGAGTATATTGGGCTACTCGCCATTCAGGCTTTCAACCCTAAAGGCATGAGCTGTCGAGTATATTCGGCTATTGGCCATTCAGGTTTGAGATGCACGAATTCCTGTTGAGAAATTGGTGCAGATGTGGATGGCAAAGGGTTTGGTGAAGTCTGACCACAGAAGATGGCGAGGATGAATATTTATTGGAGAACTGGAACAGCTATGTCAAGTTACTTGAAAATCGTTCTGTCAATTCGTATCGATTGGCGAGGATGAGTATTTATTGGAGAACTGGAACAGCTATGTCAAGTTACTTGAAAATCGTTCTGTCAATTCGTATCGATTTTTGAGTTGTACAAACAATCTTGGGCGATCTTGCAAGTCTCGTGTTAATAATGGCAGCAGATCGATAGCTATCATTGGCAGGTAGTGAAGTGACGGGTGACATAAGTTTCTCGATGGCCGGAGAATTGTAAACCGGTGGCCATGCCCCACGATGGGTTCATGACCATATATGTCAATGGATGGGTATCCTAAGTGACAGCGCCTATGCCAATTGATGTTATGGATGGATGCCCCTGGCTCTGACACTAGACAGGCTCGCCTTAATGGCGAGTGTGTCTGTTTAATAAGGCTCGCCCAAAACCTCCGCTCAACAACCGTACAAAACAAGAGGAACCAGAATTTATGACCAAATGAACGAAGGCCCACAACAATCAATCCACTTTGCATCAGCTAAAACCCAGGCTCAACACGGAAGACCCAAACCGCTGAAAACGCTCACATCGCTCAAAAGGTCCACACAACACCACCCATGAAGCCACATTTAACACCTGCATCAACATTTAAACACATTTTACTCTGCACCAGCTCATACCTAGGCTCCAGCACGAAACACCCACACCACTGAATGACGTCGCATTTAAAACATGCGCCATCATTTAAAACCCATGACGTCGCCGGGTCCTGGGGTACAGGAACCCAGGCGGACGTCACTGCGCACGGCTCCAATCACAAACCTCCACACCAGATTTCCAGAGATTTAAAAATTTTCAAAAATAGCTCCATTTTCGTGTCGCCATGGTTGAACCTTCGCAACTGAAAAATATTGCAGAACCTGCCCTTCGGTTACTGTCCCCGACCGAAAACTTAATGTAGGGACATAAAAATTGGTGTCACTTTATATATGATGTTTTGATTTTGATGTATTTAATTCTATATATTTTTAGTATTTTAATATTTTTATGAAGACAAACATTAATTGATATGACAAGTTTTATAAAATTCTCAATTTCTATATTTAATATATATGACTTATTCACTTTCTTAATTTTTTTTTATTTTTGGCATAGATTCACCACTTTGTGACATATTCACTTGTTTTTATGTAATAGTTTTTATATTTTTTTGTGTGTAAATTGGACCTATTTTTTTATCTCCTAGACAATTCCCTTCATTTTAAGGATGTTGCCCAGTGTAAAGTGGGTGGTGTCTAAGTTCCAAACACCTCGCCCATAGGGAATCGAAGAGAGACGAACTTGAGACCTCCAAATTCAAATTCAAAATTAATTTGGATTTATATTAGTTTATATTGTTCAACATATTTGTTTTTTCGTTAGGATTATTATCTATTATTAATCCATGCCAAAGCATGGACTATACCTTTCATTTACAAGTTAAAGTGCTTTGACTTCACATTAATTCAATTTTATGTTATAAATTTTTATAAAGTTTTACAATGCTTACAAAATACAAGTTATTAAATTTTTTTTTTAAATGAAAAATACAATTTCAAATTTTGTTCATTTCATTTTCTTAGTCAAAGAGGATCGATGGAACATATATCCATGTGACTTAATTTTTAAAACACAAAATATAAAACTAAAACAATTTAATGTAACGACTTTCACATGCCATTGACTTTTGTACTAAAAACTGAAGAAAAAAAAATTGTTGTCACTTTAGCATTTGATGTTTTGATTTTGATGTGACCAATTCTATATATTTTTATTTTGACGTTTGTATAAGAACAAATACTTAATGATACAACAGGTTCTATATACCTTTTATGTTTTTTTATTTGTTTTTATTATATCACTTTACATAAATTTATAATTTATTTATTTTCTCATTTTTTTTATATTGAACCTAGACTAATCATTTTGTAACATATTCATTTATTATTATTATTATTATTTTATAAATAATATATTATATTAACATTATTTATTTAGAGACATGCATATCATATTAGAACATAAAACATCTCTATACAGAATAAAAACTTAATGCATATAGAACTCCTATATAATTGCGTCGAAGAGGCGCATTCTACATCCCACTAGGGGGAGATGTGTAACTCCTCCCGTGCTCATCTTGGAGCTGACATGTGTCTTTTAAAAAAAAATAAAAAATAAAAATTATAAAAAAATGACGTGTCGGCTATTCAAAACATTTACAACGACATTTATGCTTCCTCAACATTTGCACTCTAAAAAGAGGTTTGTAGTTCGAGAGATTTGATCCCTCTCGGTACTTGGTAAATCCTCTTTAAGATGGATCTATACTGGTATTTGACAAATAAAGCTCAACACTAAAACTTTGATACAACACTAAGACTTTAAAGCTGCCATATAAGAATAGTTTTAAACCAATACTTTATTGCCAATAAATATAAATAACGAACCCTTTCTAAACTTTACCTTAAAATCCCCAAAACATATCTAGCCCTCATTTGCAAAAAAAAAATGCAATTTAGATAGTTCATTATAAATTAAAGTGCCACCTATTTCTATGTAACAAAATAATTTAATTAATTCATGCATCTACGAAATTGCAACACATTGTGTGGTATGGACTTACAAAATTTATGGTTTAAAATATTATTATGGAAGATGTTTTTCTACTAAAAAAATTTAAGATGATTCATAACTTTATCATAACTTTGTGAATATTTATTATTGGCTACTATCTATAAATGCGAGTTGACTCATCATCATTATTCCAAGAAAACCATGTCATGTGAAATAATGCATTGGTGATCCATAAAGTGGAAGACTTCTACTCATGTTAGATGCATTTAAGTTTTAGTTATTAAATTGTTTTTTTGTGCCTAAAAAAATAAACTCTTAACGAATCAGAAGCAATTTTAAATCTTACTCCTTGTCACTTCGAAAACATCCAATAAAACTAAAACAACACATAAAAAATTAACATAGCCTAAATGCAACAATAACATATACAATTCAAGAAATGACCCAAATTTTTTAAGGTGAACTATTGTTTCTCCATTTTAAAAGTCAAACATAAGAGAGAATGCCTCCCATTTATTCGCTCAACTCATGTATTAAATTTGAAAATATACCATAACATTCTTACCAAACATTTTAAAATTTAAACATTTAATTCATGTATTAAATTGCAAATTGGTGCCAAAGTGCAATTCTTCATATTTCTAGTGTAAGGGAATTGTTTCATTCTCGTGTATTTTGTACATAGATTGATTCATCCTAATGATTTAAATTCTATGATTATTAATGAAATTCCGTAAAAACTATAACTAACTCGTTTCTTTAAAACATAAGTATTTAGATATTAATATAATCCAAATGAGGAAGAATGTTATCACGTTAACTTAGAGACTTGCATTATAAAACTAAATTTTATGATTAATAGATTCGGTAAAAACTATAATTAATTTGTTTCTTTAAAACATAAATACTTTAATATTTTTTTTTACACAAATGGTTAACGAGTTTTTATATTAAAAAGAGAGAACAGATTACAAAGTGTAGGGGAGACTGATCCCAAAAAACAAGAGATGTCAAGACAGGCTCTTCACATACCAGTCTCTGATCTTCAAAAATGGCTTTATGCCTGCTACAACTGAAAATTTTGACGAACTGCCCTAATAGAAAACTACAGAAGTAATACATATAACAAGCAGTGCAATAACCAAACCAAAAAAGAGCTGCCCAGACACAGTGATGAGGAGATAGAGAGAGAGTCAGTTGACATGGTGAGGTCGAGCGTTCTTGTCCTTGCTCCCTGATGCTGCACCTACGTTTTCGTCGTTGATGTTCAGGATGACGGAGGGGCTACTTCTACTATTGGTCCTAACGCAATCAACTTTTGCTTCCACTATTCTGAGGCAACTGTGTAAAGAGTCAAACTTGCCAATCAGCTTATCAAAGTAATCCTTCATCTTACCATTGCTATTCCGGATTTCGAAGTTGGAGATTTGAACGAAAGTAGCAAGATGAGAAATTGTTTTCTTCATATTAGAGAGGTCACCCCTGAGCCAGCAGACCTGGGCTTCTAGGTCCAGAACTTGCGTGTGAAATTCAGAGGAGGGGTTTCCCTGCCCACGAGGAGATTCCATATTAACCAGACCTCCATTGTCACCCACGGCATGTTGCCAATTCTTGTTACATCCCAGTTCTCCCGAACTTCCACGAAACTGCTGTGGAGGAACACCATGGCCAACTTCACAGGGGATCGAGAGGAACCCAGAGTCAGGAGTCGAGAGGATCTTCCAATTCTTGCTGCCAGAATCAAGACCACAGCCAAAATGCCGCACAAGGCCCCTGTTTCCCTGACCCTGTCCAAGGTCAAGGGGAACCCATCTTCTGTCGCTACTAGGATCCTCAGCTTTGGAGTGACTGTGGCAAGCATGCTTTGTCAAGCCACCTTCAGAAGGCTCATTACCGCCATTGCTATGACCTTGAAAATTTTCAGAAAGATAACGTTTCGAGCCAACCCCCCCGGAGTGCCCCTGGACATGCTTCCTGCATTTTTGACATTGCAGCGCAGGAAGACACAGATTGCTATCCTCCATGATTAACCAAACCGACAGGCTTCAAAGAACTTCGCAAATAGTAATTTTCACAAAGAAAAACATGCAGGATGCAATGAGCGCCACCTTCATGCATAATATAGCCTCTGAGTGCCTTGGGGCTTGTCTGCATTGATCTCCCGCATGCGAGACAGATGGAGCTTGCCAAGGGAGGCCACTAGTTCACATGAGGAGACGTTTGAAAAGAACGAGGGGATCCCGCGGAGATTTGAAAATTAAATGAAGTCCACGTAAGGATGGGTTCAAGGATATAAGGGTGCAAGATAGAAGGTATCATGAGGGTCAAGAAAAAAATTAAGGGACCCAGTTGTCCACACGGAGGAGATCGTTGATGATAGCAGGACCACAATTCAGACCTGCACCTATGTTAACCATGGTGTCGGCTTTCAGATTGGTGTGCCTAAGGATGTGAAGGAAGGAGATGGAGTGAAAGTCCTTGGCCAAGAAAATGAAGTGGTGATGCATCGTAGAGACTGGTTTTCGACGATGTTTGACTAAAGCCCTGGCTTCCCTGATCACCAGCATAGAATCACCAAAGGCCACAAGGCCCTTAACATCTTTCTTCCTTGCGACCTCCATACCTTTTATAACGGCTAGCCATTCCTCTTCATTGTTAGTTCTCCTGTCAATTCCCCAAGAAAAGTCTTTCACTTTGTTTATGTCGGAGTCTAAGAGGACTCCCCCCGCACCTGCCAACCCAGGATTTCCTTTAGAGGCACCATCGAAAAAGAGGATGTGGTTGCCAAGCATTCGAATCCAAGTTTGGAGATCCTTAGGTTCCATTCTGATGTGTCAGTTCTGGGATTTTGTATTCTTGAGAGGGGGGGCCAGAGAGGGAGTGGGGGGGGTCATCAAGTTAGCCACCCAGATTTTTTCTTCAACACTTAAAGGCTCTTTGCAAATATTTTTCATGCTTCTAGAGGAGAGGGAGTCAATCCAAAGGGCTTTGGCAGATGAGACGATTTTTCCAAGGGTTGCTCTGATATCTTCAAAGATTTCATGATTCCTGGCCATCCAAAGTTTCCAGCAGAGGAATTTTGGGAAGGCAATCCAGGCTCTTTTAAAGTTCGACTTTTTGGAGAACAATTTGGGATAATATAAGTGCCAGTTTGCAAAGAGATCATTCCAGCCGGTGGGGAGAACAAGATTTGGGTGAATATATTGATAGGCTTTGTGCCACACCTCTTGAGAGAAATTGCACTCCAGAAAAAGATGATCGATTAAGTCCTCAGCATTTTTACAGAATATCCATCTGGCCGGACCTTCAATCCCCCTTCTCCTGAGATTTTCTGCCATGAGGGTCTTTCTGTGAGCAAGAGCCCAATTGAAAAATTCACTTTAGGAAGCCCGTATCTATCCCAAATTCTCTCCCATTTACTGTCGTTGCTGCATCAGTTGTTGAGGGCATCCAGATAAATATAGCCTTCCTTTACTGTATAAGAGCCACCTTTCCCCCAACCGCGTTTGTCCCTCATAGAAAGGTGAATGGGGATCGCACCATGAAACCGGGAGAGGAGTACATTATAATCGTGCTGAAGATGCGCAAGAAGATCGGGCTTGAACCAACCCATCCATCTACCTTGAGGACACCAAGAGGATAAATCATAAAGGGTATGAATGTTTGCAAGCTCCATCCAGCATCTCAAATCACGGAAAACAAGAAGAGAGTTGGCAGGGGGACAGGCGCAGAAATTGTCCTTCCAAATTTGAATTTGGTTACCATTGCCTAGGACCCAAGAGAGATTATTTTGAACGATAAAGATCACTCTCTTGCAAAGGTTCCATATAGACGTTCATTTTTTCTCTTGGTCTATGTTTTCCACACATCTGCTTCTGCTTCCTTGCGTGTATTTTTTATAGAAGATCTCCTTCCACCACGCCTTCTTTCCGATGATAATCCTCCAGAGAATTTTTGCACCAAGGGAAAGGTTCATTGAGGATGGCTCTTTGATCCCCGCCCCTCCGTAAGCTTTGGGTCTGCACATTGTGTCCCAACTAATCAAATGAATTTTTTTTGAGCCATTAGTTTTCCCACCCTGCCATAGGAAATTTCTGAGAGCTTTGGTGATTTCCAGCATCACAGTTTTGGGGGCGAGGGAGATGGAGCAAGGATAAAGAGGGTAGGCGGAGAGGATGGAATTGATGAACACCAGTTTTCCAGAAGGATTTAACCAATGTGAACCCCAGGAACTGATTTTGTTTTTAATTCTGACAATTAGCCCTTGCCAATCAATGACTCTTTTCTTGCCTTTGAATATTGGTACACCAAGGTAGTTGAAGGAGTTCCAATCTCTAATTCCTTCGAACCCAAAAGTTCTAGCGATTCTTGCGAGTGTCCCATGAGGGCAGTTCTAGCTATAGATTTTGGACTTTTCAAAATTCACTTTGCCATCGGAGGCCTTGAGGAAAGACGTGAGGACAAGGTTGAATTTAGTAGCAATAATGGCAGAGGCTCCTTCAAGTAAGATTGTATCATCGGCAAACTGAGAGTGGTTAACAGGTCTGAATCCTCTAACAATTTTGATTCCTTTAAGATCTCCAGAGGCTTGCATGGAGTGAAGTTTTCTACTTAAAGACTCAGCTACTAAAATATAGAGGAAAGGGGACAAAGGGCAGCCTTGGCGAAGACCTCTAGTGGTCGGGAAGAAGTTTGTAGGTTTGCCATTGACAAGGGGGGAAATCCAGGGGGAGTTGATGCAAGCTTTTATCCACCGCACAAACCTTTTAGAGAAGTTGAATTTTTCCATGATGGAAAAGAGAAAGTTATGGTTTACTCTATCAAATGCATTTTCCATATCAATCTTAATGGCCATGCCTTGATGATTTTTTCTATCTTGGAGTGGATAGCTTCCTGTACTATAATAATGTTATCCAGGATTTGGCGACCAACAATGAATCCCCCTTGAGAATCAGAAATGAACTTTCCCATGATTTTTTTTCATTCTGGTGGCGAGAATTTTGGAGATGATTTTATAGGAGGTGTTACAGAGAGAGATTGGCCTGAAGCGACTCATAGAGTAAGGAGCTTTATCTTTAGGGATTAGGGAAAGAAAGGAGGAGTTGGTGGCCCCTCCGATTTTATCTTTTTTCCTGGTCCAATTCAGCATGCATTTCAGATCTTCTTTGATAATCTCCCAGGCTACCCGGTAGAAGTTGATGGTGAAGCCATCGGGGCCAGGAGCCTTGTCAATTTGAAGAGACCAGATGGCATTCACAATTTCGTGCTCCAAGATCGGTTTAGCAAGCTCTCTATTTGCATTGTCCGAGACAAGGCTGGGGATCCCAGCTAAAAGGTCAGCTTGAGCTTCAGGATCAATTTCTCCACTATCCGAAAAGAGCTCCCTGAAGTGGTTGTGAGCATGAATCTTAAGATCCTCTTGACCCCTGATCCTTGCTCCGTTGCTATTTTTTAATTCCCTGATTGCAATCTGACTGTGACGAGCTTTGGCCTGGTTGTTAAAATATTTTGTATCGATGTCGCCCCCTTTAAGCCAAAGATGCCTAGATTTGATTCTCCAGGTTTCCTCTTCCTGCTTGGCCGCACTTAGGATTTCCAGGTCTAAAGCTTTTTCTTTTCTGAGAGAGGTTTGTGTGATTTCTTCCGTCTCCATTCTTTGATGTAGATTGACTAGCTTGCCTTGAAGAATCAGCCTAGAGCTGCAGGGATTTTTTAAAGAGGTTTTGGTCAATCTTTTAAGCGCATATTTCACAACTCTGAGTTTGGATTCCCAAATGAAACTAGGAGATCCAGAAAAGCTAGATCTCCAAGCATTATTGACAATATCAAAGAAGCCGGGATTTTGAACCCAGAGGGGGTTAAAACGGAAGGGAATTGGTCCAAGATTGTCAGGAGGGGAAATGGAAAGAGCGATGGGATTATGATCAGAGGAGGCACAAGGGATGGCGAAAGAGCTAACTTAAGAGATAGGATTGAAAGAAAGTGGAACATACCAGGAAGCAATCCAGTCTGGCCGCAATGTGACCAACACCGCATCTCTTGTTGCTCCAGGTGTACTTGGCATTTTTTAAAGGAATGTCAATAAGATCCAGATTATCGAGAAGGTCCTCAAGTTTTTCCCCAAAGGGATCGCGTACAATGCTTCCACCATGCTTTTCCTGCTAGGACTTGGTAACATTAAAATATCTAGCAATGATGAGTTTTTCCTCTTGCATGCTATCTTTAAAGTTGTTGAGATCTTCCCAAAACTTGATTTTGTCCTTGTGATGAGTGGGCCCGTAGACATTGCAAACAAAAATAGAGTTGTTGTTGTCTTTGGCTTTTATTTCTGTGAGCATCCAGTGATTATTTTCATTGGATGATAGAATGGATTAATTTGGGGAAACAAGGGTAGCTATTCCCCCTGAAGCTCCACGGGCACTAACAGCCATGCCCTGACTTTCTTTCCAAAATGAACGTGAGAGAGCCATGATCTCGGCGTTCTACATCTTAGTCTCTTGGAGTAACACGAGATCCGGTTTTTCAGATTTTATCATATTTTTAATAGCTTCAACTTTATTCAGCCCATCGAGACCCCTGAAGTTCCAAGAGACGGCTAGCATTACTTCTTGGCTGGAGTAGGTCCTGCTCGGGACTTACCATCTTTCGCTCCACTTTGAGTTTTGAGTTGTTGTAGTAACTTCATATCTTCTAGACTTTTTTGCCTCCCCGATTCGATTTCTCTTTCAGCCTCTAGTTCTCTATGATACCTCAAATATTTCCTACCTCTGGTGTTTGGGGGTTGCACCAAATCCCTACCCTCGAGAGAGTCGGAGGAGACATCAAGGGACGAGGATGACGGCACGAATTTATGTTTTACCTTGTCTGCCCAAGATCCATCGGGGGTGCTAGATCCACCAATTTTTTCACCATTCGGCTCTTTTTCATGAATAGAGAGGGGGACGACTTCTTCCCTATCTGGTTCCACTGGGATTTCCTCTAAAATAGCAATTTCTCCTTCTTCGACCTACATGTCCTGAAAGTTGTTGGTATTTGCAGCATCTTTAGCTTCCGAAGCAATTCCTTTGTCAAAGTGGAGTTTGGTGCTTTTAGTGGGATGTGGGACTAGCGTGGTTTTTTTCCCCTTTTTGACCTGCTACCATCCTTCTTCTTGGGATTTCTCTGTGTTTTCTTGGACATTCTTGGGGTAGTTTTTGACAAAGTGTCTGTATTCATAGCATTTTTTGCATTTAAAGGGTAGTTGTTCGTAGTCAACCTTCTGCATATGTTCCCATCCATCCATTTGCAGATTTACTTCTTCTAGTAGACCTTTCTCCAAATCTACCTCTACACAAATTCTAGCTCATGCGAATAGGGGTCCTTTTGGCTCTGCTTTATCAATCTACTTTCCAAGAGCATTTCAAATGGCATGAAGGGTATCATCATCCCAACAATGCAGAGGCAAATGGGATAGATGAACCCAAACAGGGATAGCTGAGGGAACATCTTTCTCAGGGTCGAAGGATAGGCTCAAACGGTTTAAATATAGACCACGAGGGCCCATGAAATACGAGCTGCTTCAAAAAATAAGATCCTTGCCAGAATTCATTTCAAACAGAAAAATAAAGTAACCCTTACCGCAGAAGCAGTGTTGCAAACCTCCAGTGATCAATGGCATCCAGTTTTTATTTATCCAGGCGTCCATGGATTTTGGTGACAAACGGATTCCAGTAAATTGTCCGATTAATCCACGTTCACTCAAAGCAAGGGCCTTCAACTTGGAAGTTGCTGACAGGATCTAGATACGGGGGGCATCCGCGCACTTAATAAAGCTAGCATCAGACGGATCGGAGTGGGCAGGAGGACGGGGGGTGGAATCCACCAGGGATCGAAAAGTGGCATCCAGGAGATGCCTTCGTTCCTCGGGAGAGGGGGTCCGGCAGCGGATCCATGGCGGAGGCTCAGGGGGAGCCTACAGGAGAGCTGAGCGCAAGGGTTCACGTTGAGCGCATCATAGAGCTAGGGTTCCACCGGCAGTTTTTAAAATTACAATGTAAAATTACACATAAATACTTCAATATTAATATATAATCAAAATGAAAAAAAATGTTATCACATGAAACCAAATGCTTCATCCAATCTATTCAAATACTTGGCCTTCTCAACAGTTGCTTGAGGTTCGACCTCCTTTCCCATTGTGACCATGTGCAGTGACTTGTTGCACAAAGCCATCTGCATATCAGCCCTCCCATCAAGATAATTGAAGGGTGTCAGGATACTGGGAGGGCGAGGAGCATTCGAATTCTCCATTAGGACTGTTGGAGTGAATGCAATGTGGTACTGCTGCTACTGTTGCATTGAAAAACTTCCAATAACATGCAAAAAAATCTCAATTTTGGAGACATACTACTACTGAGCATTGCTTTAGGAAAATAGGCACATTTTTTCAGATCCTTCACACTTGGCTAGACCTCAAAGGATTTCTCCAATGAAGTCAATGCAATGGCACCAGGATTTGTTATGGAGATCCAGAGGCTTCTGTTGCACTACTGAAAGCAGTTGCTCAACCTATGCTCATTGAGCTCTGATACCATGTGAAATTCTAAATCAAAACTGATCATGGAGCTGAGTATACCTCATAGAGAAAGAATGAGTAGAGAAATTGAGTTACAGTGAAAATTGCAGTAAAAAATGAGCAGACAATTGAACATGCATGAGAACTCAAATAGGAATAGAATAATGTCACATGATCCAATAATCAGTATAATGAACAATGATGTTACAATGGAGAGAATTCGAATCACCTAGGAGAATTCGAGTCGCGGTATATCTAGCATAGTAATTGTCACCTCTATCAGTGATCTGGAGCTCCCAAACTCAGTTAAACTCAACCAAATCTCGGTGAACTGATGATACAATCAGTTAACTTACCAAGGAGGGCGCATCCATGAGTTTGTCATGCAAATCAATCAGAAAAGGGCACATGAGACCACAATCAATGGTGATCGGAGCTCAAACTCCTAGTTAGAATCACCAAATCATGTGTAACTCAGTTAGTCTAAACTAAGTCACTGACTGGGCTCCTAAAATATAGGGAATTGCCTCTGAGATTCCTAAAATCATGCATGTAGGGTGCATTAGGTGGCTAATGGGTCCTAGATGACATTTGCACACCACTAGGGGGGAATAACATCACTAAGTGCTAGCGAATGGTAAATAATGCAACTAGGACAAGGATTGAGTATTAAAATATCCTAACACAATATATATGCATACTTTAAAGATGCAAGGATTTTTAATTGAACCAGTTGCAATAAACATGTCAAGATTTTTAAAAAAATATGTAGAGAGAAGAATATTTTTATCGTCAACAATGTATTTGAACGTTGATATCAAAACAGAACATGATATTTGCATTGTAACTATCACGAGCTTTGAAGCTTTGGAAATGCTTGTAAAGGAGAGCCAGAGTTTGAAAATTGTATTTGAAGTCGTTCCAGAGATGGAATCGGCTCTTATATGGACAATGAACAATGTCTATAGCTATATTCTTGTACTTGTTTTGTTAAAAAGGTAAGGAAAAACAAAAAAAAATGTAATTGTTATGTCAAAACTTTTTCTATTTACTAAAATGTTTCTTGGACAGTGCACACCAGGTCAATTGCATCGACCCAAACACTAGAAATGTCCCAATTGCAAAAACTAGTTGGTGACATTACTACTAAGCCTACGACTAGTATGAAATAGAAGAAGAATTTTCTGCAGATATTGACAGAAGGGACAAAGCAAGACAACTGAATGTCACGTCCCCATTTTGACCCCCTTTTTGCATTAAATCGTAAATGATGTAAATATTGTTATTTAATCATGGTGTGGAGCTCAAGGCCAAGGCCCCACCATTGATTTAGCGTTTTATGTATCGGCAATTAAAAAAAAATAGATGCCTATGGTTCTTGTGCTAGATAGGTACAATGTAAATTAAGACATCATGTAAATACGAATTTTAATGAAAAACCCACAACTAGCTATGCAATGCAACAAAGAGATGGGGGCATGATTCTACAAGGAATAGGGAGGGAAATTATTCAAACCCTTGAGCCAATGGTGTTAATCCATGTGTCAATGAGAAAACCCATAAACCACCAACTACCCATTTTGGGTTATGCACCCAATCATTTAATTCTTCCAGAAATTGGTTGAGGCAGTTAATGCCTTGGGAATGAAGAGGTATGGCAGCCAATTTCATGCATGGGCAAGCCATCAACCTAGAAAAACGTACTTTTGCTTCTGGGGCAGGAAAACACCCACGAAATGGTGCCCAAAGCCATTCTGAACCCATAGTCTTTCCTCTCTCACGCAGTCTAAGCTAGCTGGGCTTTCCCCATCACGTTTTTTACCAATTTCCTGCATTTTTCCATAGTTGGGAGCTCATTTTTGGTGTTGCACAGTGGCTGGGAGAAAGGGAGTCACGTTTTGGGGGTTTATAGAGGTCGTTTTTGCCCCTGAAATGCAAAAAAACGTTTTCTGAAAACGAATTTGCTCTCCCAGGGTTTATTCCCCATCTACCAATTCGTTTTGGTTGCCCACGTTTTTCAGCACTTGTGTTTGGTTGTTGGGTGCATCCCTGTGTTGGTTGGAAATTATGAGCAAGAATTAGGAGTGGAAGTGGACCAGAATTGGCTTGATAAACCTAGTGTGGAGGTAACCTCTCAAGAGTATCAAAAGGGCTGGTTGCTCTTCTATGCACACCTTGAAGAACACTAGAATGGGAGGTATGTCCTAAGGGACTGTGTATTAGTGAAGGGAATACTTCCTTGTGCCAGGTGTGTAGGTATTGTGGAGACCAAGCTAGATATATCTTGCAGAGGGTGCCCATATCTCTATGGATGATCCCACTAGCTTAGCAATTCTTCCTTCCATTGCCTAACAGCCTGATAAACCCAACTGTAGCTTGGCTTGGCTGATTTGGTGTATCTTTGAGCTATGTGTGAGTCTGATGTTCCCTGATCCCTTGTAGAGATCATGCCCAGCTCGGGGGTGGCAGTGTGTTGAGATATTGATGATCACAACTGGCCTATGGTTGGGTGGAACGTTGCAGTTGCATAGCCAGTTGCTTGGGACTTTTTTGTTATAAGATAAGTATTCTCTTGTGTTAACTTTGCAATTATTTATTTGATGAATATCTTGAATGTATGATGGATGTGTAATTGGAATTAATTCCGTTGTGTTTTTTTATAATTATACATTTCCATATGTCGTTTTATATTATGTGAATGCTTATTTAATAAGTTCATGGGGCTAGATGCCTGGTTATAGCATCACGATCCTCTCCATCACACTGGTATGATGGGAGGGGACGTGACACTGAAACCAAACCACGAAATTTTAAAAACCATGTGAATATGCGCAAACAACGGGCAATAAGCAGACAAGAACATCACATTTTTGTTGCACAGCAAATGTATAAAAAAAAAGTTGCAAGTGGCAAGTACTTGTCCAACAACGGCGAAGTTGAAGCCAGAAAACCCACATGCTCCTCTATTTCAAAAGAAAACCTTGAACATAGAAGTCTCCAAAGCAAAAAACACACCTGAAATCGGAGGAAATCAACAACGATCGATGCAGACACTTGTCGAATGAGATGTATAAACTGTCGAGACCGCCCACATAATAAAACAACTGCAAACGCCAAAGAAGGACCCCAACATTCCAAAATAAATGACAAGAATGCCTCGATAGAGACTGGCCAGATCATCACGAAATCCAAGCAGGATGGTCACCTCCAAAAGACAGCCACAATTAACCAGGGGAGACGCTCATACCTTCTAAATAACATATGAAGCAAGGCCCACAACAATCAATCTATGAAAAGACAATGCCATTTCACCCTGAAAACCCTCATGAGAACGGAACACCCAAAACCCTTGGGAGCACGGAACCCACACCATTACTCAAAACCCTCTGGAGCACGGAACACCCACATGGCCCAAAACGCTCAACAACTGCACAGAACAAGAGGAACCAACATTTAAGACCAAATGAAGGAAGGCCCACAACAATCAATCCACTCTGCATCAGCTCAAACCCAGGCTCTACACGAAAGACCCAAACCGCTGAAAAATCTCACATCGCTCAAAAGGTCTACACAACACCACCCATGACGCTGCATTTAACATCTGCGACAACATTTAAACCCATTTTACTATGCACCAGCTCATACCCAGGCTCCAACATGAAAGACCCACACTGTCGAATGACGTCACATTTAAAACCTGCACTAGCATTTAAAACACATGACGCCGCCGGGTCATGGGGCACAGGAACCCAGGTGGACGTCACCGCACACTGCTCCAATCACAAACCTCCACACCAGATTTCTAGAGATTTAAAAAAAACTGAAAATAGCTCCATTTCCATGTCGTCATGGTTGAACCTTCCCAACTAAAAAATATTGCAGAACCTGCCCTCCGGTTATTGTCCCCGACCAAAAACTTAATGTCGGGGACATAAAAATTGGTGTCACTTTATATATGATCTTTTGATTATGATGTATTAAATTCTATATATTTTTAGTATTTAAATGTTTGTATGAAGACAAACATTTAATTGATATGACAAGTTCTATAAACTTCTCAATTTCTATATTTAATATATATGACTTATTTACTTTCTCAATTTTTTATTTTTAGTATAGACTAGCCACTTTGTGACATATTCACTTGTTTTTATGCAATAGTTTTTATATTTTTTTGTGTAAATTGGACCTCTCCTTTTATCTCCTAGATAATTCCCTTCATTTTGAGGATGGTGCCTAGTGTAAAGTGGGTGGTCTAAGTTCCAAACACCTTGCCCACAGGGAATCAAAGAGAGACGAACTTGAGACCTCCACTACATAGGTGGATATATCTCATGTCTCTCTCATTACCACTTAAGTGAACCTCGAGTCTATATTACTATTATCTATTATAAGTATTGTGTTTTTCTAATTGTTATACATGTACATAACAACATCTCTATCATACTAAGTTATAGGGCATCTCACTACTCTCGATGCAACAAATAAATTGGTAATTTAGATCATATTAGTAATGTATATAAATAAATTGAGATAAGATTGGTAATGTACATAAAAATAAATGTAGATAAGGTTGGTAGGTATAGAGAGTGGGTGATAGGTGAAGTTTACATGTATGCATTGTGTGTGTGTGTGTGTGTGTGTCATTCCAATTTTATCATTATTTAAGAGTAAGAATTACATACTCACTTCATGTATAACAGCATAGATTCATCTTAGTTTATGGATTATTAAGTGTGAGAGTATCAAATCTCTCAAGGTACCAACATTTTTTAAAATGCAATAAGAAAAGTTTGATCTTCCAAGATTTGATCTCTCAACTCTTAGCAAATTCAAAATTAATTCGGATTTATACTAGTTTATATTGTTCAACATATTTGTTTTTTAGTTAGGATTATTATCTATTATTAGTCCATGTCAAAGCATGGACTATACTTTTCATTTACAAGTTAAAGTGCTTTGACTTCACATTAATTCAATTTCATGTTATAATTTTTTGTAAAGTTTTACAATGCTTGCAAAATACAAGTTATTAAATTATTATTTTTAAATTAAAAATAAAATTTCAAATTTTGCTTATTTCATTTTCTTACTTATCAAATAGGATTGATGGAGCATAAATCCATGTGACTTAATTTTTAAAACACAAAATATAAAACTAAAACTATTTAATGTAACAACTTTCACATGCCAATGTTGACTTTTGTACTAAAAAGTCAAAAAAATTGTTGTCACTTTAACATTTGATGTTTTGATTTTGATGTGACCAATTCTATATATTTTTATTTTGATATTTGTATAAGGACAAATACTTAATGTTATAACATATTCTATATACTTTTATGTTTTTATGATTTGTTTTTATTATATCACTTTACATAAATTTATAATTTATTTATTTTCTCAATTTTTATATTTAACCTAGAACTAATCATTTTGTAACATATTCATTTATTATTATTATTATTTTATAGATAATATATTATATTAACATTATTTATTTAGAGACATGCATATCATATTAGAACATAAAACATCTCTATACAGAATAAAAACTCAATGTATATACAACTCTTATATAATTGCGTCGAAGAGGTGCATTCTACATCCCAGTAGGGGGAGATGTGTAACTCCTCCCGTGCTTATCTTGGAGCTGACACGTATCTTTTAAAAAAATAAAAATATATTATAAAAATAACATGTCGGTTATTTAAAACATTTACAACGACATTTATGCTTCCTCGACATTTGCACTCTAAAAAGAGATTTGTACTTCGAAAGATTTGATCCCTCTAGATGCTTAGTAAATCCCCTTTAAAATGGATCTATACTAATATTTAACAAATAAAACTCAACACTAAAACTTTAACGCAACACTAAGACTTTGAAGCTACCATATGAAAATGTACTTTATTGCCAATAAATATAAATAACTAGCCAACCTTATATGCGTGTCACCCTTTCTAAACTTTACCTTAAAATCCCCAAAACATATCTAGCCCTCATTTGCCAAAAAAAAATACAATTTAGATAATCCATTATAAAAGGCAATGCGAACGGTTTATATAACAAAATAATTTAATATGCAATTTAGATAATTCATTATAAATGAAAGTGCCACCTATTTCTATGTAACAAAATAATTTAATTAATTCATGCATCTACGAAGTTGCAACACAATGTGTTATGGACTTACAAAATTTATGGTTTACAACATTATAACGGGAGTTGTTTTTCTATTAAAAAAATTTAAAAGTTCTTTTTAAGATGATAAAATTTATCATAATTTTGTGAATGATTATAATTGGCTACTATTTGTAAATGCGAGTTGACTTGTCATTATTATTCTACGAAAATCATGCCATGTGAAATAATTCATTGGTGGTCCATAAAGTGGAGAATTTCTACTCATACTAGATGCCTCTAAGTTTTAGTTATTAAGTTGTTTCCTTATACCTAGAAAAAATAAGCTTTTAGCCAATCAAAAACAATTTTAAATCTTACTTCTTTCCACTTCAAAAACATCCCATAAAATTGAAACCACACATAAAAAATTAACATAACCTAAATACAACCATAACAAATGCAATTCAAGAAATGACCCAAATTTTTTAAAGTAAACTATTGTTTTTCCATTTTAAAAGTCAAACTCCATTTTAAAAGTCAAACATATAAGAGAATTCCTCCCATTTATTCGTTCAACTCATGTATTAAATTTGAAAATATTCCATAACATTATTACCAAACATTTTAAAATTTAAACATTTAATAAAATTAATTCATGTATTAAATTGCAAATTGGAACCAAAGTGCATTTCTTCATATTTCTAGTGTAAGGGAATTGTTCATTCTCGTATATTTTGTACATAGCTGGATTCATCTTAATGATTTAAATTCTATGATTATTAATAAGATTCCATAAAACTATAACTAATTTGTTTTTTATAAACATAAGTATTTAGATATTAATATAATCAAAATTAGGAAAAACGTTATCACGTTAATTTAGAGATTTGCATCATAAAACTAAATTCTAAATTCTATGATTAATAGATGCTGTAAAAACTATAATTAATTTGTTTGAAGAAAGTCATTACTCAGGATCACTTGAGTGAAGAAGGAGTTGCCTTGAAAACTTTTGAACGTTTCAATCTCTACTATGAGATCATCATCATAAGACAATTAAAACTTGATGATGATTCGAGAGTAGGGATCGAAGAGTTTCAAAAATATTTAACACAACTCATTTTTCACTATAATTAATTTATTTCTTTAAATTATAAGTACTTCAATATTAATATAATCAAAATGAAAAAAAATATTATCACATTAATTTAGAAACTTACATCATAAAACTAATTTCAAAATGGAAAAACTCGACTCCTGAAATAACAAGTGAAAAAATTGTATAATTGGCTATTACAAAAAATAAGAACAAGAATGCAAGATTGTATTAATATGGAACTAGTTAACAGCATGATAGTTTATGAAAGTTTATTGATACTCATAATAAAAAAAATTTAAAAAAAACCAATGTATTAAAAGAGTGTAATGTATTAGGAGATTGCCATATCATCTACCATTCAGTTCATTAGTTGTATAATGTATATATGTAAATTAAGGGATTTGTTTCAATATAGGTTGAGGAATAAAGATAAAATTCATTTCCAACTATAAAACTTTACCACATAATGTTATTGGGCACATTATATGAGAAGTGTTGATTTGAAAAATAAATTAATAACACTTATTTAAATAGAGGTATAAATTATTATAACTTGTTAGTTGAGAAAGTCTTCAATAAAGACATGAGGTATTTAAATTATTATTATAACTTGTTTTGATGAAGTAGAATACTTAGACTTTCATATAGCGAGGAATTGGGTTCCATAGTTGAGAGTACATAGGTATGGATATAATTATCTCATAACAATAATAAGTAAATTTGTATATAAAACTAGAATTCAAAGGTTAAGAAATTAATATGAATATTATGTAGTAATTATTATTTTTTTAAATAACAATAACATGGTAATTTAAACTTTGAAAATAATAATGAATATTTTAACATGTAAAAGTAATATAATTTAACAATAAATCTTTAAATCTTTAAGTGAATATTTTAACATGTAAAAGTAATATAATTTAACAATAAATCTTTAAGTATTTAGTTTTAAAATATGATAATATGTTTAAATATATTTTTTTAGTTATTTTATTTTTAAATAAATATAAATATATTTAATGTTTAACACAAATTTAATGACGGTACAGTAAAAATTAAATTAAAAAAAATAAGAGCAGATATACAAATAAAAAATAAGAGGAGACCTACGAATGTAGGATTACTACTGCTGGAATGGAGAATGAATATGTGGGAGCATGCCCTCTCTAATTGTTTCGTAATTTAATTCTCAATTAATATCCACAGAATTCAAAACTAACGTGACATTTTATATTAATTTCAAGAATTTTTATTTTTAAATTAATTTTATTTGTCTAACAATTATATTTCGACCTATATAAAAATTGTCACCTCAGAAATTTTAATCAATAAAAAACATAAATATGAATTTTTAAAAATTTGAAAAATATTTTTCAATTTTTAAAAATTATATTTAATATAGAATAATAAACAAAACTTTAGAAAACATTAGATCCACCAACAAAATTAATATAAAGTCATAGTTGTTTGAACATGAAACTATTACCATATACATATATCATTATAAAGTCATAGTAATTTCATTTATAAAAGTTTAATAAATATATTTAAGTTTTCAATGTAAATATACCTACCCTCGGTGTAAGCACTATTCAAGCGACCTTTTTTCATTTGAAAATTACTATACTTTATATTGATATATTGAAGTATATAAAAAAATAACCATCCGAAGACGAACCGGTAGCTACATCAAAGTAT
The DNA here is from genome assembly GCA_027924585.1 of Larix kaempferi. Taxonomy (NCBI): domain Eukaryota; kingdom Viridiplantae; phylum Streptophyta; class Pinopsida; order Pinales; family Pinaceae; genus Larix; species Larix kaempferi. The sequence continues at coordinate 15,069,608 of BSBM01000267.1, read as the reverse complement.
CAGTCAGGGGAGGCCGAGAACCAAACCATCCCACAACAGAACAGTAGAAACGATTAATACACCGCTACGCAGAACAGCCAACACACAAGAAAATACCCAGGATATGCCAATCCTCATCATCCGTCGAACCGAGAATAGTACCAACAAAAATTGCAGGGACAAAAATAGAAGTAAGGAAATGAAAACGAGTTGTACATGTGAATGTCGCTCTATATGTGAAAACGAGCTGTACTCCATCGTTGCACCTCACACATGTATCCAAAAACATAGGGATGATCAAAATTAAGGAAAGTGGTTTGCAGATTGCATGGAGCAAATAAATCAAACATATGTGCGCTTGGCATTTCCTCATAAAGTTTATTAATGTAAAAGAACAAGCAACACATATAGCAAGCATGCGCTAAAGAACAAGTAGCACGTATGCCCAGCATGCACTAATCGTGACAGCTCAACTCAATTATCATAACGACCTTCATGTATCCCCATAATATAATACCAACATATGAAGAAAGTATTTGCAGAGGATCGGTCTCTTTATCTTTCTGCAAAGAAAAATGCCAAACCATAATGCAGGCCAAATCATTTTGCACAAGATCAGTGTCTTTATGGCCCTTGCAGCAACTCTATAGAGTCAGCACATGCCCCAAACGTGGCTTGCCTAGATAGCATGACTACCATGCGGGTGAAAACGCGAAGGTGGGAAACAATTCTGTGACAATTTGCTTTTTTTTTGTTCTAATTTTCGTTTTCTCGCACGAGACAAAAGTCGACAAATTTTCTCGGGCGAGAGTTTTACTACTTCTCAAGCGAGACATTAACCCCGGTTAGATTTCTCTCGTCCGTGAGTTTTTCCATAGTTAGAGAATTGTTTGCTCGAGAGTTTTTAATTTCTCGTTCGAGAGTATAACCATTTTTTTTTGTCAAACTCTCGGACAGATTTCTCGGTCGAGAGTTTTGATTCCTTTTAATGTCTCGGCCGAGACATGTTTAACTATATAAACACAATAATATTTCCCCGCCACACGCATTGTCATTTTCACGCGGTTGTTGTTGGTGTCTGTGTTCGCACGAACCGACACTGTGCTGAAACCTGTTTGCCGAAACACCTTCAGGGAAGACCCCCCCACGGCAACGAAGTGAACGGCCACGAGAAGAGGACTGCCACCGCCAGTTCAATCAAGACGGCCATACCATCAGACGACCGCACATGGGTATGTTTCTCTCTTTCCACTGGCATCTCTCTAAAACCCAACTGAATCCTTATCTGCATGTAACCACTTGGTAGTTAGTTCAGCAGTTGGTTCAACAAGAGTTTACTAAGATCCTCACTATCGTGCCTCTATCCAGAGCTTTGAGGCCTGAATTCCGAGAGGGAAAAAGGCCGGCCAATTATAGAGGGGATATTTTGTAAAAACTCCGAACTTAAACTAAAAATACTAATAATTTCCTATACAACTCCGTTTTCATATATCTTAGTGGAAGCAATCCTAACGGGCGAAGACCTCAATCAGGTCAAGGTTAAAATGTCGATGAGATTTCGATCAATTCGCCCTTAGGGTTAGGGTTAGAGGCCGAATTCACAAGCATATCCAATTGTAGAGTCCTAGTTGTTGTAGGTCGAGATGGGCTGATCACGTTTTACAAGGGCATATGAAACAAAGGTGAGGCGCTAGAGAAAGGTGGTTCGAAGCTTGTTGGATTGGTGTGATACAATGGCAAACAGCTATCATAGAGTGCCTGAAGGCCAATATATAAAGTTATAAGACAGTCTTATTCTGTATGGGCACCTTGTTGACATGATATTCCAGCTAGGGTTTGACATTGGTGCCCTGTTGACATGATATTCCAACTAGGGTTTGACCTTTTCCTTGGCCATTTCCAACTTAGAATCACCAAAGGAATTTAAATTCCAACCTAAACCCTAGTGATTGTACAAGAATCTGAACCTTTCTTCCTAAATGATACCTAACAAAACACTTTTCCACCTATTAGATATGGTTTTTAAAATGAGTTTATAAATAAGATTTCATAAGGAAACGGATCTGTAATCTACAAATCACTCTACATATTATTTCTTATGAATTAGGGCAATGAAAGTGGAGTTCAATGCACCCAATGTTTCCCCGATGTCTTAGATTATTTAACCACCTTTAACAAATCTTCATTTAACATATAGTAAAAGGCCAAATAGAATTTCGTCGTGATTCCATTCCGACCTGGGCTCTTCCCCTTCTTAAATGAACTCTAGAGAATATTTCTTCACTAGTTATATCAGCCTCCAAATTTTGATTCATCTCTTTGTCTATTAGACTCAGCACAAGACTGGTGATCCTCATTATCTTCTTAATTGGACAACCATAAGTTTCTTTGAATAATGAAGAAAAATGTAGTTTTTCTACTTCAACTTTATCCTTGAAGCTCCTTACCATTTCTCCATTTGGATGTTTTATTTCCCAAATAGTTTTAAAAGTCTTCTATAGTTCACATATTTGTGAATAAATTTTGTGTTATTATCACCTTATTTTAGCCAAATTACACTACTTTTTAACCTCCATGCGTTCTCTTCTTTTTCATGGAGATCATGTTGTTTATCTTCAAGAACTTTTAAGTTTTCAAACTCATCATCCAAGAGAGTGCCTGAGGAATTATCTTGGAACAAAATCCTAATCCTTTCCTTCACATCCTTCGGATCAGCCAAAGATTTAGTAGCATGGCATTTTTCCCATCTTTTTATCACACCCTTTATTCGCTACAAGTTCTCAACAAATTTCTTCATTTCCATATCCCCCCTAAATAGGTCTACATGTGTCCATTTTTTCATGATCAAATTCATGAAATCCTCCTCCAAAATCCCGAAATGGGAATGACATGTCGAAAATGGAAGCTCTTAAGAAAGAGCTGCAATCTCTCCAAAGTCCACACACAAATGGTTGCACTTGATGACAAGGAAAAAAGTAGTTTAGAATGTCTACTAAAGGAGCAAAGGATATTGAATTTAAATTTAAAATTGGTGGGAACGAGTTCTTGAGGATGGTTGCAATAAAAGTAGTTGAAGTAGAGGGTTGAGGGAGAATTGAAATCCAAGAAATCTTAGTAGAGAAAAAGCTATGGTTGAGGATGGTATAGGTCCCAGGACAGAGACATTGGAGAACTGGAATATTATAATTACCACGATCATTTAATTACTAGTTAGCTTTTAATATTAAATAAAATGGTTGACATGATCAATGTTAATCGTCCCCATTTTGGAGTGACATATATAAGGAAGGCTCTTACTATTTAAAGAGGGAGGCTTTGGAGCTAAGAGAAGTTTCAATTTTGCACTCTTTATTCTATTTATATATCAACCTAGCATCAAAACCATCTTTTGTAGTTGCATAAAGTGATCCTCTCCACTCTTCATTAGACCTCAAGAACTTGGCTAAGATCCATTCCCTTTTTCTACAAGCTTCCCTAACCTAATAGGGATCCTCTCCCTCTCTATTTAAGAACACGTATTTCCTACAACAGTAGTTTAGATCTGGTAATTTAGAGTGTGCCCTCCCACCGGGAACTCCAATCACAAGGATGTCTCCCTTGCAGAAGCATAGTTACAATTTTTCCAACAGTAACGACAAATTATTTAGCACCAGAATCAACTTCTTCAACAACGCACCCAAGTGATACATGATTTGGCTATAGAACTACAAGATGTGAATCTCAACTAGACCATGTCTCTGCCAACCTATGGATTGCATTGGGACCCTAAATTGACATTGCCATAGCTTTCTGGTGCTTTTCATGATGACCAGTTCAAGGATTTGGATACATGCATTATATTCATATATCTAGCATTAGACCACACTACTAGAAAGAGACAAAGTCACCTTGGTATCCTAATATATACAAGTATTAGCTACCCAATAGTGGGATCAAGTGAAAAATATGAGTGTTACTGAATAATCCCTTTGCATAGAACTCAATGAGAGCCTTAATAAACTCTCTAGAGCCATCAATACTTGGGGACCAATTCTACATTGCAGTTCGAGAGTGTTTCTATCTAGCCACATTGGCTTCATCTCTGTCAACTTTCCACTCAGACAATTCAATATACATTGGAATATTTTGCAAAATTCAAATGTAGATCTCCATTTCAGATCTAGACCATGCGCTAATAATTAAATTTAATTATGGTTTACTTTCTTCTCTCCATCATGAAGCTGCTTTGGTGCATAGATGTTATCTTTCATTGGATTTTCAACATGCTCTGGCTATTGAAAAGAAGCTAGAAAAACAACCAATGCCCTTTTGTTCTTCGTCTTGGTTCCCCCTTTCACAACAAGTATATCACATGGGTAGGCATTCTCCCATGGTATACACACCCCCTCCCCTCACCATTCAATATTGCACACTCCATAAGTCATCCTCTCATGGCACAACAATGTTGTGTTTTATAACATCCATGATCTACCAAGATATTATTCTTTAATGCCAACACCCAACCTACCCCTCCAAATGTTGTCATTGTTGTGGATAACCCTACTACATCTTATCCAAATCTCGTTCTAATGACATGTCTAGCCCCTCCCACCCATCCCATTCTTTTTACTCAAAACTGTCATATTAAATATCATATCAATAAGATCATCATGGACAATGGTAACCTATAAACACTTATTCTCTATGACCCTTTTCCATTCCTTGGATTTGTTGGTAACTTCCCACCCTCATCCATACCATCTTGAGTGGGTGAATGAGGGTGATTTATCCTTGTTTGTGACCCAACAATGTAATATAACATTTGCCATTGGCCCTCATTTTTGGACACTATGTAACATATGCCATAAAAAATGAAGTGTGGGCTTCCCTCTTCATCTAGGATCAATTGCTCCCTGGGATGGAGCAATTATATGTTGGTTAATCATGCTTCAATCAATCTTCAATGAGTAAAACATTAGCCCATGATTGAGATCTTTTTATGCTCTTTCCTAATTCCATTGAATTGTTGCTTACTTCATTGGTGAGGTTGACCTCTCATGCAACCACAAATTTATGGACATTTGTTTCCTTGGGATGCTCAGGTAATGATCTCTTCATTGCAAGACTCAATTGTTGCTTATCATGGTAGCAACTCTCTGCCATTAGGATGAGTTAATTCTCATCCTGGAAGCAAATCTATATTGATTGGTGAGGTGTTAATCAACACTTTATATCTCCAATAACATCAACTGAAAGACCCTCTAATTGGTGTGTAATCATAACACTTTTACTATGCAAGATAGTGCCAACTCTTGCAAATGCTTGGTTGCAAGTGATAACCATCAATAGGATGCAGTGGATCCTTTACCAACATTCTCCACCATATCATAGTTGCTTCTACATTCACTCTCAAAATAGAATCAACTATTCATTGAACCACAAAACATACTCAACCATGGCCGCTTTGTCTGCTATATTCATGGAGTTCTAAGGAACCCCAAATTCATTTACCTCCATGCATCAATATTTGGTCCATCTTCCAAAGTGGATTCTTAAGGTGAAATTTTGTAAACCATTAGAATGTGGCTATCCTTGACACCAATTTGTTGTCCATATTGCTAGTTTTACATTCCTCTTGAGTGTATATCTCTCCTTGGATAGCCACATCTTGAACATGTACAACACTAATTTAATTAATCTTGATTAACATTCATAAACTTCATTCACAAATTTTATCTAAATCTTGGCCAAATATCTGCTAACCCTTTTAGAGTCTCTTATTAGATGACATGAAATAGTTAAAGAATGCATTAAAATTTAAAATAACCTGAGACTAACAAAATTTAAAGTCAACTTCATTAGGAAAGTTTATTTTAGTTTTCTAATAAAAAATGAAAAATCATGGAATAACTGATCAATTGAAACTTGAAATTAATAAATTAATACAATGTACTTTAAAATATTTTTGGAAATGATAGCACAATTTTAAGAATTTATTTTCTATTTGCTCATCTGAATATGTGCTTCCAGCACAAATTCATAAGGGCTTGCACTTGGACCCAATCACAACGAACCGATTGATTTCAATATTTTTTGAATGACATGTTGACTGGCTATGGATTCTGACTAGGTTGAAGCTGTAGATAACTTAAATCCATTAAGATGTAAATTATTTCTGGTAAAAAGCTAATTCATGTTGTCTATAGACAACAAAATTAATGAGTTTCGAGTCTCCTTTTTGGAAAACTTTGGTTTTTAGATTGTGGTGTTGTTGGGTAAGTTTCCTCAAACTGGAGATATTGCATGGAAATTAAAAGAATATAATAGGTTTTTTGGATTTGTTGTCTTAGTTGATTGCAATTCGTTGTTGAGTAGATAATAATCTTTTCCCGAGAAGATATGGTGATATTTCTTCCACTTTATATGCTGGGTAGTTTGAAAATGCCTTTTTAAGCTATTTCTCTAACTTTTTGGTTGTCCTCATTCAAGGCTCATCAAAGTTTCTTGGCTGCCAGAGATCTGGTCTACTATTTCAGTTTGTAAATTTCCATTTTTTTTGTTGAACTTTGGTGACTTGAAATTGAACTTAAATCTTTGTTATCATGAATTCCATCCAAAAACGTGAACTAAACAGGCCACGTAGGAAATATTTCTACATGTAATAAGCATTGAATTTCAATGTGTCATGATAGTAAAATCAGTAATACTTTGGAAGGCTAAAAATCATCATATGGTCATTCAATAATTATAAGCTCCCACTAACATAACTATAGGTTTCATGTTGAGAACTCTAGCTCTCCATGCTTTTCCCAAAGGAAAAGGATCTTGATGTTACTTCCCTAAAGCATAGCCTTCACAAACACCTTCTGGAGTTGTATTTTTGTTGATATTTTAACAATGTTATTATCTATCATCTATATCCAAGTCAATCATGCCACAATTTGGACATATAATATGTATGAGAGATCAAAGGTGCACCTGATGGTATACTTCCATAACCAACAAAACTAGTTAGCTTAAGGAGGCCAACATCATGATCAATGGTTCCTATAGAGTTTAGGTGTTTTATTTCTCTATTAATGACTTGATCTGTTGAAGCAACAAATTCATAACTATCTTGAACAAACTTATATATTGATGTAAAATTGGCCCCTAATCCTTTGACTAACAAAACATTTTTCAAATATCCATTTCTTAAATGAACATATTCAGTTCTCAAAACATTTGATTTCACTTTATTTCCAATAGTAATTTCTTGGACTTTAATCTATTTTCCTATGAGAAATCAACAAATACAGATCTATCTCCAATCATATGAAAAGATGCACCAAAATCTAGCAGCCATTCAGTATTTCAATCAAAATAACCCCACTTTGTCAATAAATTCAGGTTTTGGTTGTGAATTCACTTTAAAATATCCCAAAATTGATGTTTCTTTCTTCTTGGAGTCAAATTTCCAAAACTTGATGTTTTTCAACTATATCCTCCCCTCTACTTTCTTTATCTCCTTTCTAGACCTTAGGATTATATTGTTTCCCTTGATATTTCAATAGTCTTTGTTGCAAAAGCTGCTTCAATTTTAGAGTGTCGATGTCAAAGGATTTATGTTAGTGTTTCCCATGTTATTATGCACTTGGACCAAATTCAATAGCCCGTGCTGAAAAATGTGCTTCTGTTTTCCAGCATCAAATGGAGTGTCGAGTTTGTCTGCAATTTGATTGTGGGGCTTGCTCATTGCATGCAGTTATTGATGCTGCAAAATGTGCATCGATTTTAGAGAATGCGCTATAATATAGAGTGTTTTTGCAATTTGTTCATATGAATTGATCATTGAATCCTTAAGAATATGTGTCTACTGCAATGTCAAAAATGCATGCATCTCTGTTTCATTGTCACAATGTTAAATGATTAATGCAGCCATGGTTTTCGTGAAAAGAGTGCAAACCAAATTTCTGCTTCTCGACTAATTGATACTAGGAAATGTGGATTCCTTTCATTTTAGAACATCGACTGTGATATCAAGCATGTTTGCAATTTGATATATATCTTGAGCATTGCAAATTAGACCAATGATTCTATTGGAAGTGGCCACAAGAACATGCTTTTATGTTTGTCATGTCACACTATCAAATGATCTATGCTGATGCTTCTCGTGTTATTATGCACTTGGATCAAATTTAGTATCCTGTGTTGCAAATGTGCTTTTGATTTAGAACATCAACTGTAGTATTGAGTATGTTTGCAATTTGATCATGGAACTTGATTGTTTCATACAGCTCCAGATGTTGCAAAATGTGCATCAATCTTACAGGATCGCACAATGATATTAAATATATTTGCAATTTGGTCATGACTTGAAGATTGCATTGATCACAATATTAAATATATTTGCAATTTGGTCATATGACTTGAAGATTGCATCGATCACAATATGTTTTTACCACAATGCCAAAGATGCATGCATTTCATATTGTAGCTCCGCTTGCCATATTGTGAAATGCAAAATATGCCCATATGCCAATAGCTACATGGAATCTTTGCAATCAACAATGCAATTATTGCAACAACGAATAGAACTTGTTCCATTGAGTTGGTTATTTTCTCAATTTTTTATGTCAATGATGAGACCTTGAAATTATGTAGCATTGAAACTCTCTGTGCATTAGAAACAACCCATTTAGCACTCATTTACTCCAATTAAGTTGTCTCTTGAAATTGAAAACATAGATAAAGCTTAAGTGCCATGAATAACTTTTAGTCTTAAAAAAACTTGAATATAACTTGTACCTGTTTAGTATAGATGAGTGCAAATACAAGGATTCATGTAAGGTGCACCTAATGGTATACTTCCAATTGGATGGTTTGGAGAAGTGTTCTTTCCATCCTTCCTCTAAAATGAATATGGATCCCTGCAGATGTCTTGCTTCTCCCAAAAAGAATCCATATAATGAACTTTCTTTCCACAAAATGAACATGATTTTGAATACCAACAGTTAGCAGCTCTATGGCCTTTCTTCTTGCAGCAGTGACAAATCAGGGATGTCTTGTCTAATGTATGCCTCTTGGTCTTCTTAATCTTTCTATGGTTGATTAGTTGGCCACTTATTCTACATGTTGGTGGAAGATGAGTCTTTAAGACTTTCTCATTACTTCCCTTCTTCAATATGTCACAAGAAGGTTGAGGAGGTAGTGGGTTTCTACCTTCATTTGTTGCTCTTTCTTTTGAGGATCTAGCCAACTCTATCGCATCTTGTGCCTTCACAAAAATGGTATTATTGGACATATCATTTTTCATTCTTCCATTGAATCCTAGATCGTCGTGCTTGTCCCACTGTGTAGCTACAATGGGGATTGAGATTGGATTGAGGTGGAGAGAAACATAGATAGTACCATGTTTCTAATGTTCTAATGTTGCATTTCATGTGCCTACATCTCTAAGTTTATGATTAACCTGGTTGATTTCTCATTTTATCTTAACAAGGACACATGGATCGTCCAGAGACATCTACCATCAGTGCTAGACGAAGACATGTGATGCAGTCAGGTATATTCGATTGTTAATCTGAAATATATTTTTCTTGTTTGACACATTTTGACATGTTTATTAATCTGTGGAAAATTCTTATCAGGCACAGGTTCACAGCTTCAGGGTGAAGCAATCTTGACTTCTATGCAACAACACTCCGTGAGGTCATCGTCAGGTAAATTCAATTTTTATTCAATTTATGCTCAAGTGTATATAATCATAAATATTTTTTTACACAATTTTCTAAGATCTTGTTGTGCACAGGTGGTGTCTCTCACAATGACAGACGCCTGTCTGAGGGGTCTACAGGTGCCGGTGGACAATCTCAAAGGACACGCTTAGTGTCTCATACACCACCGCCAGGTAGAGATTTTTTACATACATTCTGACTAGAATTCTTGTTTGACATGTTTATTAATCTGTGGAAAATTCTTATCAGGCACAGGTTCACAGCTTCAGGGTGAAGCAATCTTGACTTCTATGCAACAACACTCCGTGAGGTCATCGTCAGGTAAATTCAATTGTTATTCAATTTATGTTGAAGTCTATATAATCATAAATATATTTTTACACAACTTTCTAAGATCTTGTTGTGCACAGGTGGTGTATCTCGAAATGACAGACGTCTGTCTGAGGGGTCTACAGCTGCTGGTCGACAAACTCAGAGGACACCCTTAGTGTCTCATATGCCACAGCCAAGTAGAGATTGTGTACATACATTCTGACTAGAATTCTTGTTTGACATGTTTATTAATCTGTGGAAAATTCTTATCAGGCACAGGTTCATAGCTTCAGGGTGAAGCAATCTTGACTTCTATGCAACAACACTCCGTGAGGTCATCGTCAAGTAAATTCAATTGTTATTCAATTTATTTTGAAGTCTATATAAACATAAAAAAAAAAATTCACAAATTTCTAGGATCTTGTTGTGCACAGGTGGTGTCTCTCGCAATGACAGACGTCTATCTGAGGGGTCTACAGCTGCCGGTGGACAAACTGAGAGGACACCCTTAGTGTCTCATACGCCACCACCAGGTAGAGATTGTTTACATACATTCTGACTAGAATTCTTGTTTGACATGTTTATTAATCTGTGGAAAATTCTTATTAGGCACAGGTTCACAGCTTCAGGGTGAAGCAATCTTGACTTCTATGCAACAACACTGCGTGAGGTCATCGTCAGGTAAATTCAATTGTTATTCAATTTATGCTGAAGTCTATATAAACATAAATATTTTTTTACACATCTTTCTAAGATCTTGTTGTGCACAAGTGGTGTCTCTCGCAATGACAGACATCTGTCTGAGGGATCTACAGTTGCCGGTAGACAAACTCAGAGGACACCCTTAGTGTCTCATACGCCACCGCCAGGTAGAGATTGTTTACATACATTCTGACTAGAATTCTTGTTTGACATGTTTATTAATCTGTGGAAAATTCTTATCGGGCACAGGTTCACAGCTTCAGGGTGAAGCAATCTTGACTTCTACGCAACAACACTCCGTGAGGTCATCGTCAGGTAAATTCAATTGTTATTCAATTTATGTTGAAGTCTATATAAACATAAATATTTTTTAACACATCTTTCTAAGATCTTATTGTGCACAGGTGGTGTCTCTCGCAATGACAGACGTCTGTCTGAGGGGTCTACAGCTGCCGGTGGACAAACTCATAGGACACCCTTAGTGTCTCATACGCCACCGCCAGGTAGAGATTGTTTACATACATTCTGACTAGAATTCTTGTTTGACATGTTTATTAATCTGTGGAAAATTCTTATCAGGCACAGGTTCACAGCTTCAGGGTGAAGCAATCTTGGCTAGTATGCAGCTTCACTCCCTAAGGTCATCGTTAGGTAAATTCAATTGTTATTCAATTTATGTTGAAGTCTATATAAACATAAATATTTTTTTACACATCTTTCTAAGATCTTGTTGTGCACAGGTGGTGTCTCTTGCAATGACATACGTCTGTCTGAGGGGTCTACAGCTGCCGGTGGACAAACTCAGAGTACACCGTTAGTGTCTCATACGCCACCGCCAGGTAGAGATTGTTTACATACATTCTGACTATAATTCTTGTTTGACATGTTTATTAATCTGTGGAAAAATCTTATCAGGCACAGGTTCACAACTTCAGGGTGAAGCAATCTTGACTTCTATGCAACAACACTCTGTGAGGTCATTGTCAGGTAAATTCAATTGTTATTCAATTTATGCTGAAGTCTATATAAACATAAATATTTTTTTACACATCTTTCTAAGATATTGTTGTGCACAGGTGGTGTCTCTCGCAATGACAGACGTCTGTCTGAGGGGTCTACAGCTGTCGGTGGACAAACTCAGAGGACACCCTTAGTGTCTCATACGCCACCGCTAGGTAGAGATTGTTTACATACATTCTGACTAGAATTCTTGTTTGACATGTTTATTAATCTGTGGAAAATTCTTATCAGGCACAGGTTCACAGCTTCAGGGTGAAGCAATCTTGACTTCTATGCAACAACACTCTGTGAGGTCATCGTCAGGTAAATTCAATTGTTATTCAATTTATGTTGAAGTCTATATAAACATAAATATTTTTTTACACATCTTTCTAAGATCTTGGTGTGCACAGGTGGTGTCTCTCGCAATGACAGACGTCTGTCTAAGGGGTCTACAGCTGCTGGTGGACAAACTTAGAGGACACCCTTAGTGTCTTATATGTCATCGTCAGGTAGATATTGTTTACATACATTCTGACTAGAATTCTTGTTTGACATGTTTATTAATCTGTGGAAAATTCTTATCAGGCACAGGTTCACAGCTTTAGGGTGAAGCAATCTTGGCTAGTATGTAGCTTCACTCCCTGAGGTCATCGTCAAGTAAATTCAATTGTCATTCAATTCACGCTCAAGTCTATATAAACATACAACTTCTTTTACACAGATCTTTCTAAGATCTTGTTGTGCACAGGTTGTGGCTCTCAAAATGACAGGTGTCTGTCTGAGGGTGGGTCTACAGGGGCCGTTGGACAACCACAGATGGCACCCTTAGTGTCTTATTCTTCAGATACACCATCGCCAGGTAGAGATTGTTTAGATACATTTTGACTAGAATTTTTGTTTGACATGACTGTTTTATTTGTGAAAAATTACATGATTTTTCCTGCAAACTTACATGTGATCGCCAATATTTGGTTTCCTACAGGGGATTCTAGACATTCTAACAATAATGATGGTTCAGAAGACTTTCTTTCTATTTCTCACCATGCTCATGATAATGCAAAGGTTCCATCAGGTATTTAAAATGAACACATTTTATTTAAATGTTTATAATTTGATTGACAAATTATATATATAGTTTTTAATACTTGCACATGCATTTTACTTCTTACAGGGTTTGTTGTTGCTGATCCTAATCCACCTCCCCAGAGAAGGAGAGTTCGTCAGGTGCAGCAGTATGCTCGCAATGAAAGATATGATCCTCTTTACAGTCATCCTAGAGATGTTCCCGAGGAGACTCCTTGGGAAGACAACATCTCTATGTTGACTATGGAAGAGATGAAGTAGCATTCATCGAGATTGCAAGCAGAACTTGACACTTCAAATATCTATTTTGGTTCTCAACAGTGTCTCCAGATTGTTTTGCACAATCTGAACAATTTGATCGAGACATATCTTGGGGTTGGACCATCAACCCATATTTTTCATGACATGATGTGTAGGAAGCGGTTGTCAGTGATGGGTCGCCACAAGTTTGAAGAAATAAAAAAACTTGTCACAAAATAAATGGTCTTTTCATGTTTTGACTTGCGGCCTGAAGACAAAAAACGTCTAAAGATCGCAAGATTCAATGATCCACTGATTGCACCCCATATTTATTCCAGGTTCCTGTGTGCATATGGGAAGTTCCCTAATAATGACGAGGTTCCTCAATATTTTGTTAAGATGCTAATTGCAGAGTTCCGGTTTCACATGGACCCCGACTATACAGATACGGGATCCAGTTTCTATGGTGCTGGAAAAGGTCATACATATGAACGACCTGATGCACGACGAGATGTTCAGTATAGGCGTCTGATGCCTCGGTTAGTACAGCCACATCCTAGATTCATCGCTTTTCCAGAGGAGTTGGAAATGACATCCCAAATAGCAAGAGGGGTGAGGGAAGAGATAAGAGAGCGTGTTGGGGCTACATTAGCAGGGGTGGAAATCGGCATAAATACTTTGTCATCTTCAACCAGTATGGATGAAATTCCATTTGATGATTATTCTGATGATTGCTTGAGTAGCATGACTTGATTAGAGCTTCAGCAGTATGCAACATACTGTAGAGATAATTATAAGCGAGTCATCGCTGGACAAAATGAAAACAGAGGCAAGGTACGTAAGTATGCAATAATATTTTTCAATTTACTATATGAAATCTAATTTTTTATTCTCCAAATCTAATGTCTATAAATTATATGGAATTTATGCAGTATACCAAATTCATGAATGATGACAACTTTGATGATACAGATTTTATTGACCGGTCAGAAACAGAGGCTAGTGGCATGAATACGCATGTTGAGGAAATTGTAGTTTCTCAATTTCCACATGGGACACAGGTATGGATATTCTTGTTTCATGTCTTCTAATCATTGGTCTTAGCTTTAGCTTAAAAGGTTTACCTCCTGTTTTTATGGGTATTCTGTGTTATATACATAATACTGAATTTATATTCATGGTATTCTGGGTATTCTGGGCATTTTTTATTGTTAAAAATGGTTGTTCGTGCCCAGATTCTGAGATTAGGGTTTTTTCATGCCGAGAAGACTAGCCAAAATAGCTCCCAATGTACACAGCTCACACTTGCAACTTGAATTAGCTTTAATGACACCTCACACTTATTGGATTTTCATATTTACATTTACATTGCTTGTTGGATTTTCATATTTACATTTACATTGCTTGTTGGATTTTCATATGTAAATTTGCTTTCAAGTTACTAGCACATTTAAGAAATTGCAAGGTAGGAAATCATGCATTGTTGTAAGCAATTTGAGTAGATGTTTACTTGCTAGCCTTCTTTATCACTTTGTTACCTCAGAGAAACATGACTTGTTTTACTGTCACATTTTTCATTTTAGATGTTGGTCAACATGTAGCAACTCTCTTTAATTTTATGCTACCAAATTTGACGCTAAGCTTATTAGGCACACACATTCTTGGCAATGATAGAGTGATCATACAATCTTGGTGAAAGGTGTGCTGATAAAATCTATGAGCAATCTCATCTTCCTGATGCTCGATTCGAACCCCACTCCATATTCTTCTATGGATATTAGTATATTGAACCCATATATGTCTTCAAAGAATATGCCTAGATAAACTACACCACAAAGAGGGAAGGACTAGAGAGGCTGCACTGCAAAGAGGGGACTTCCTTCAACTTAGGTTCTAGGTCTAAATGTTGTTTTTTGTTGCTTTAGTTCACATGCATGACTAGCTTTGCTCCCGTTTGAAAGTAAAATTATCCATAATATGTACCTACCATTGGTTGCCATTAATCATGTTCTAACATTGCTACAAGAATCCTCAAAAACCTATGAAATATGATGACGCTAGGGATTCCATTAACTTAACAATCCAACTCTTCCACCAGAAAGGATGAAATAAATTCCATTTTATATGATACTTCGGGTCATATTAAATAGGGAATGCTTCCTCCTATGCTCTATCCAAAATGCTATTAGTAAATATTCCCTGCTACAAACACAAATTCCTCTGCACATAGATATGGAAATGCATCATATGCTACTATTTGATGTCTAGAATCAAGAACACAAGCCATCCAATCTCTATCACACATAACCCCCTAATGAGATTGTGATGAAAGTGGACACCCATACAAAATGGGGTTAACAGGGCTCATCCTTTAGGAAAATGTGTTCAAAATGAATATTTCCATACTGGGTCCATTTTGGAGGGATTGGGCATGGATATTTGGTCCCCCGCTCTCCAGTATTATGATTGTCAGAAGTTATACATCCTTTTACATCAGTTCCAAGAACTAGCCCATATTATCAATGCTTGTTGGATGGCCTCCAGATTGCATCAAATCAAGCAATTGTCATACAAGCTATGTGTTTTCTTCTGGATTTTTTTCTATTAGGGGATCCCCTTGAAGGCCTAGTTGGGGAGAAATGGTCAGTTTGATGGTCTCTTCCCTATCTGCAGCCATTCTCACATGGTGAAGCACATGTTTTTGGATTGTCAATTTGCTAGGAATTGTTGGAATTACGTTTAGACTTAGTATTCAGTTCTTTTACAGAGGAAGGTACATTTGCATGCAACTCTTCTTGGGGATTCCAACTATTTGGTATGTTCTTCTTTCATGGGTATTAGGCACTGTAAGCATACCCTTCTATGTTCACTCTTTGGAAGAGATGTGTTGGCCACTATTGGCCAAAGGGTTTTCAATTATATGAACTATTGGTAAAGAAATGTTGATCTATTGTAAAAATACAAGCCTAGTCCATAAGGATTAGGAGTGACTATTGGATGGTTTGGATCAGATGGCTTCACAAGGGTCAACTCCTCTATAACCAGGAAAGAATTTTCCCTCTGGCATGTCATCACTGCTTGGATGAACATTCTTGTTAATGTTGTGGAATTTTGAGCATCATCTGAGCCAAAATATCCTCGTTGAAAAATGCCAAAACTTTAGCCTACCCCTCTGCTCATTCAGTTTGGTCTCCATTCCTTTTACAGAATTTGCTTTGTGAATGGATCAAACTGATGTTATAGCTCCCACATATTATATACATCATTGGGTGGCTTCTCCAAAATGCAAATCTATTGACTATGTGAAAATCCAGGATTGTGAAGATATGCCTCTTCTCTTGCTAAGGTATTATATTGTATGCAGGGTAGGAAATATTATTACGAAGAGGAAGATGATAACCCATCCCATATCATCAATTGGAAGCTGGGATGCCATTGCTGACATTTAACCATACTTGAAATTAGAACCTTTGGTCTGATTGTATTTGAAGTATCTCCACTCAATTTTGAGGAGGATTTCCTTTAGATCAAGAACATAGAATCCCACCAAGTCCACTCTTTTGATGTAGATCTCCTAGAATTTTTTAATTCTTTTAGCATAAGTCTCACCCAATTTCATGCTTATCGGTCTTATGTGCTTACTCTTAGGCATTGAGATAAAATTTATGGTCCCTAATTTCTTTATATAGAGTGTTGAAAATATGGATTTAAGAGAGCAAAAGATGAAAGTTTACTTTCAAGTCATGTCCTCAAGTTTATGAATTTGAATATTTTAAGCTCTTGATGTTGTACCTTTCTTTGATTACTCTTTTCACTGGTTCACTTTTTTCCATGTCCTATTCTTTATTTTGGTTCTCAATTTGAAGAGGAAATCCCCTCATTTCTTTGTGGATGAAGCATCTTGTTTTGTTCTAGACTACATGTAGTGCTTTTGTCAAATATAACATCTTCTTTCCTTGCATGTTTATTGAATTTTACTACAATTTTGGACTCACGTTTTCAGCATAAAAGCACTTCACTAAGCAATCTGCAGTTGTTTCTTGAAAGACAGTTGAGAAAATGTTTTTGTATTTCAAAATACTATTGAGAGAAAAACACGAGATAAATATTAATCTTATTGTTTTGGCATTGAACTATTGTGTAAATCCATATTAGGGTAGTAAGAAGTAACTATTCTTCTTTCATCCTTTTGACTTTGCAGCCCACAGAAACCCAGGAGCCATTGGTGTTCCGATCCGAAGGTTGAGATCGATATGCTCTACTTGTAAATCAATTGTCACCATTTTTTGCGATAGTAAGAAATGACCAAGGGCATGACGATCATTTTTGGTTACTTGAATGATCATTTTTGTTTACTTGAACATAGTTTCCTTGTGATTGAGCTACTGGTGATCAAATTATTTGGTTATGGTAGGTATTGGAATATCACTTTTGTTTTTGTCAAGTATGGTTAGAAACTATGTGGTTACTCGTATATCTGATCATCTTATTCCTTCCTCTTGCAGCATCTCGAGTGAATCCTTGTCATCTGTCCTATTTCAAGTTTTGCGGTCGTTTTATGGTCTTGTGGCAGCTATTATGCTATTTTTCACCCTGGATGATTATCAATGTCAGTTTTGATCTGCTTTGCCATGTGTCAATATCATCCTACTGCAGCAGCAGACGAGGTTGATTAGCTTTCATAATGCTTTTATGTTTTGCTTTCATAATGCTTTTATGTTTTGCTTGCTTATTAATGCTAAAGCACAACAATTGATTAGAATTTTGCTTGGTTGTTTCAGGACTGGGACAGGCAAGATCCATCTCAAATCATCACTGAGATGTGTGTTTTTTCTACAATCCTTTCTAGCACATTTTGCTACATAAGACCAAAGATCTCGGGGACAATTCGGTACTTGCCTCCATCAGCTATAGGAGATCCAAGCAACTTAGATGCAATCTCCCTCTTATCTGCAAATAAAGGAAAACCTATGGAAGCTCTTGTGGAGCAAGTTCGAGATGGAAGTACAATACGGGTTTATTTACTCCCTACATTTCAGTTTGTGCAAGTTTTCATGGCAGGGATCTAGGTGAGGCATTTGGTGTATATTGCTGTGTATTAATATTTAGAAATGAGTTTTCTAGAACTATGTATATATACCAAGTCAGCGGTCTCTAATTCATGCTAGGTTACAAAAGTTTAGGATTTGTATGGATAATACATGCAAAATCAGAATCTGTAAGGAAAAAAGTTGGGAGCTCCTAGTTTGGAGCCCGAGACCAAAGTTATGAATGGTTTGAAAATAAATAAAATCAAGCCTGCTAGATAACACATTTCTTAAAGTTTTGTGTACTTATGATTGATATGAAGGAAAATGAGAATATGGGGCAATTTATTGAAAATCGGCCCATTTGGTTACCATTTGTCACGAAAGAAAGTTGGGATTGAATTGGAGATAATCAAGAAACAACAGGTTTAGTTTAATAGAAGCCAGTAGTACTAGGGGAAATCCCAGAGTAAATTAATGATAGAAAGTTTTAAGGATGGATTTGAGGTGCATGTAATCAAAAGGTTGAGTATCAGTAGACCTAAATATTTTTTAGATTATATTAAAGGATTAGATGCTATTACTAACATATATCAAATCTGTAAAGTCCATTCCATGTAAATCAATCATGTGGAAAACAACTGACGAGAACACCATCTGTAGATATCCTTCAAGGCTGAGTTAGCAAATGCATATTTCATCACAACTTGGCCAAAATCGTGGGGGTAGAGATTAATCTTATTGCTACTGCTAAGTACTGTTGAGGGCAACTTCATTAGAGTGAATGGTGACTGCCATCTGAAGAAGGGTGCACTGCTGCATGGACAACTATATATTTCCTTAGATCTTCTTTCATTTGCTAAGAAGAATACAAGTTTACTACTGTTATGGGCTTTGCTTCTCCAGTGGATTGATCTTGGGTGTGAAGACATTATTGTGGTGTGGTGGAGCAGGTTCTGTAGCACCACAACAGGTCTAAAGGGAAAATTATCGACAGCAACCTACACTTGTTATTTATGTACTGGGTTTGCATAAGGAAGATCATGATCCTCTTGTGGAGAGCTGTATCATTGGATTATTCACTGCTGCCATCATTGTTGGTCGATTTGGGGAAGATTCACTGTTGAAGCATGCATTTAGAAGTCTGATTTTTGAGAACCACTCACTGCCGCCTCAAATACATCATCTAACTGTCACCTACAAATCCATGAGATCAAAGGTACACTTGCTAATAGTCATCCATGGGAGTTTATCAGTATCATGGAGGGGAAGCCTCGTCCTCTTCTAAGTCCTTAGTTATCATTGAAAATTTCCCCATAGCCAGGTGGCCACAAGGACTAGGGGAAGCTTCTCAAGCTTCTCCTTATGCATCTAGATTGGCTGGAATGTTCTCATCCATCAAATCCAAAAGCACACAACTGAGGAAAGATATGCTTCCCTAATAAGAATTCATTTCAAAGGGAAATTCAAGGTTTTTTTTTGCAGTCGATATCAAGCAAGGTACATTCAAAATGGAAATATTAGAGACCATTGTCTCTGGAAGAAGGCTGACTCCAGATCAATATAGGGCCACTTAGATGATGTTCAAGTTAGATGAATTCAACGCTCTGGATAAAGTGCCATTATAGCATCCTTTTCAAGTGCCACCTCCACAATACATGGAGCGACCACCTCACCCTCAAGGTCAACATCATGGCAGAAGAAAAACTCAGCACTCCAATCCAAGGATTGGTCAACCTCAAAGTTGCCAGCAGCACTAGATTGAAGATTTAGTTGAGAAATTTTGTAACATAAAAATAAATTTGTTATGTAAGATAAAACATTTGTTGTAATAGAATGTAAAGCCAAGTACTACAAATAAAGTCAGCGACCTCTTTTGAATGGTTGACATTTTGTTTGGGCTAAGTGTAATTTCATACTCTGTTTGATCAAGTTTGTGATCTAGTAATATCTAACATTTTATAATTGGGGCATTGGGGATTCAAAGGTTTTGATTATTCTAGATTGTTTCTCTCTTCTTCTGTTTTTACATATCTCTCATCTCCATGTAATTTCTACACTGAGTATATGATGCAATCCCATGAGACATCCTTTCATCTACATTTAGGTCATGTGTTATGATGAATGTTTCATTTCTTGTTAATGTGTTATGAAATTTTCATGATATATTTTTGAAATCAAATATGTTGTCCCTATGAGGATCTTGTTATCTCTGTAATTACATTCTATGTTGAAATACTGAATTCTATTTGCTCAGAACATTTTATGTATTGTGGGATTAAGATTTAGTTTTCCAAGTACCTTATTTCCATTTCAATCACTCATTCCATTATCTATTGTCTATTATGTTAAAATGATTCCCACCAATGTCCATGTTGTTACATATATGTCATATTGATTAGTAATTCGAGCAAGTTCTCAAGATTCTGAAATATAATATTTTTTTTCACTGGGCAGACCATTCCAAATGCAAGCACAAGTTTATTGATGCCTTGGCATAGTTCCAAAACAACCTTGGAACATCTTAGGGACTAACACATCCCCTGATTAGTTTTGAATTTGGATATTATTGTAGAAATTTGAGCTACCACTGATTCATTTTTAGGTTCTATATCTTTAAAATATTCAAATCCTACCTACAAAATATAATACCCGAGATGGTTAGAAGTAAATCAGATCATGATAGAAGCTAGAGTTGAGGTTGTTTGGATATATTTCAACCAGCAACTATTGGTTGGATTTAATATCTTGGTGATGTCAAGGTAACTAAACATTATTCTCATTGTGCATATTAATTATTGAACTTAAAATGAAAATTGTATGGTATTTGAATCTTGCTGCAAATTTTCCCACAGAGATTGATGATAGTGCTTTAGAATCCTCTGAAAAAATTTATGTACTACTCTATGCACAGCCTGATGCTTTGTGAATGTACCATTTGAAATGCAATAATTTCATTAGGAATGCAACAAATCATTTATACTTTCTTAGGTTGACAACATAAGTTAACTATTTTATTCTTCTAGTACAAAATTCAAGGGTGTGGAGTTTACAACACACATATCTTATTTTCTCTATATAAATGAAGTGGATAGGCCCAGACAAAATCATGTGTTGAGAAACGAATTATAAAGAATCCAAATTTGAAACATAATATATAGTCAGACCACAATGATGTTGCAATGCATGATATCCAATGGACAACTCAATAAATGGGAAAGCAAAATAAGCAATGAGAAGAGATTGCTTAACAAATGAGTTTGTAAAATTAGAGAGGAAGGTACTAAGAGTAGAAATATAGGATCAATAACAATTCATTGCATTGTTTCATTGTTCCACTTAGGTGGGTAAGGTGGGAAATCTAATGGATTTTTATGCACACATGTCTTCGTTAGTCTTTCCAACTTAAATATTTGTGCTCCAATTATCCTATTTCATAACTAGGATTTGGTATTATCCAACAATGCCTGAAAGTTGTGAAGTCATCCAAGAGTGTATCATTAATTATAAAAGCTAAAATGACTTGCATTAAGGTTCGAGTGTTAAAGTGGACAAACAAATATTTAAATTGTATTCTGTAATATAGAAAATTGTTGTGTGTCATTTTCAACTTATAAGGGTTTTTGGCAGATGAATCAATGAATAGTTGAACCAAATAGTGGTGATGGTAAGGATGCATTGGCATGCATTATGTTGCCATGCCTTGACTTCAATGCATGTAATGTCTCTTTCAATGTTTGTCATAGAAAAGTTAATGAGGTACACTCACTTATCCTATACAATAGGATTTCCTTATTATACCATGGTAAATGCACCCAAGTCAACAATGACAAAGAGGTAAGGTTGTGAAGCCACAAATGATTATTTGTCTAAAGCATTGTGAGTTATTGCTTCAATTCTCTAGCAATGATAATAGTGGTGTATTTTTGTGCCCATAATGGTGGTGTATTGTAGTCATAATGTTGCATTGTGAGTTAGTGCTTCAACTCTCTAGCAATGATAATAGTGGTGTATTTTTGTGCCCATAATGGTGGTGTATTGTAGTCATAATGCTTCCTATTGAGCCCATTAATGTTGTATTGTGTAATAAGGAAAATTTTCCATAAACTAGTGTTCTTAGAGTTAGTTTATCAAATGATGTGAAGTTGATATAATGCGAGGTTGACCTCTATCACAATAATCTTGTCCATACTTGGGTCAAAATTCCTTGAATCCATGTGATAAAACTCATTGATATAAACTTAAAGATGAATGCTAAAACATTTTATCCCTCTAAGGAAATCTTATCACTTTATGACTGTTAGGATATAAGGTTTAAATGTTATAATAAAATCCGTTCTTCGAGTTATGTTTTTGTAATTTTGGTGTAAAGAAAATCTATTCTACATTCATAAGTGGAAACTATTTTCTCCATGAGTAACCATATATAAGGAGGTGAAATCCTATGTAATAATTGCACTCATGGTATTATATTGTGTTATTAGGATATCAAAGGAGGTGTAGCCATTGTTGAAGATCCACCTGACACTAACATCACAATTGATATATTGCTTTGCTAGTGTAGCATTATGCTCTTGGAGTTGTAATCTTGTTATAAAAGATAATTTACACTATAATCATAAAAGCAATGTGGTAAAAAAAAAATAATAAGGATGTTTGTCTTAAAAGGATGCTATAGAAGCATTACATAAGATTTATCCTATGTTATTAGTAAACCATTCGAGGTTGCTTTTCATATTTTTCTTGATTAGCTTTCTTTAGTAAGTGAGAGGTGGGAAAGATTGTTGAAATTTTGAGAAGTGGGAAGATTGTTGAAAGTTTTTTACTAATTTAACAAAGGCTATGCCAATCATTTATGTCTCTTCATTTTTATTTTCTTAAAAAAATTGGCATAGGGAAGAGATGTCAAGTTATTTTATGAAACGTGGACCACCTCATCCTCACGTGTTGCTACCTTTGATTTGTGCTTTACATCCTTAGAAGCACTCTTTGATTCCCCTTCTTCAAAATCTTTGTCCTTGGATTCCTCAACCTTTGTTGTGACTTCTTCATTGTCTTCTCCTTCTTCTTATGCATCTCTAACTTCCTCCTCATTTTCTTCATCATCTTTATCCTCCACTAAGACTTCATTATTTCCCACCGTCTTTTCCTCTAGAATACCAAGGACTTCAAGTTTGTATATACCTTTTTATTTTGTACTACCTTATGTAGAGAGACTATTTTGGTTTAGGAGGCCACCCATATTATGCTTTATGGAACTCATTATGAGCCTCCTTTAGAACAAATTGTGGAGGAGTGATATGATGCAATTTAGGAAAATTGCTTGTATAGGGTCCATAGGTATGGAAGAGGCTTTATTTAAAAGGAATTTTATCATAATATAGGGGTTACTTCTAACATCACCCCTCTATTGATTTGCAAAATTTGTGGCATGTTGGTCTCATAGAGCATCTTCATCCCAAAAGAATCGGGACAAAGAAGGAAATCAAACCCACATTCAAATTGTGGCTATCTCTTATATGGATTAAAGTCAAAAGATCATGGAGGTAAATACAACCCCTTAGAACCTATGAAGTATCCTCCATAGTAAAATATCCGCTACTGGAATTTATTTGTACGAGTCCTTGTAGAACTTTCTGTCTTTTGAAACCAATTATGTAATTATGTAATGATTTACAAACATGTGAATGGAAGGTGGAACGTTTCTGCATACGGTTCTTGGCATAATGTGAGATAATTTTTTCTTATTCTTCTTTTGTTTCCTTTTAATTCATCCTTCAATTTATCAAGAGATCTATTCACCCTTGTCTTCACCATTATCTTTGGATTCATCACAACCCTTCTTCTCATCATCCCTATGTTGGAGGTTGCATGTTTCATAAGAGTCATAAGGTTGAGAAATGATCATGACCTTTTGCTTTGTGGAATGGGACAATAGATTGGTGGTGTAGTATGTGGGTGGGAAGCACATTGCAAGAATAGGAGACATGTTATGTGTGAATTGGTAGATATTAGGTGGAACATGAGAAATTATGAGCAGGGAATCAGAGATAAATGTCAAGAGGTGACAAGATAGGTATTGCAATGGAACAAATGGCATGAAATGCTGGAGGAAAATATTTTTGTAGAGGTGCAGGAACATAATAGACATATGGTATATGTTGTGGTATAAATCTAAGCTTTGAAGGAGATGAAAAAATCATCAGAGTCCACATGAAAGCACAAAAGTCTCTATAATTGGAACTATAAAGAAAAATGGGCTCATTTTCTTATAGGGTTGATCATATAACAAATTTTCCATGCATGTCCTTGAAGGGATTTCCATATGCTTCCACTCCCCCTATTAACACTCAAGGTGGGACACTCTAGGTTGGGACTATGAATGTTAAGGAGGAAAACAATTTGGAGGAAGTTGTAGTTCAATCTTAACCTAGAAATTGAACACAAAAAATATATAGAACCCTTATACTTTATAAATAACCAAAGACATTCAATTGCAGGTGTCCCAAAGGATGAAGCCATCCCTCTTATTCCCATGAACATCTATGAGCCTTGAGTTATCATTGGATATGTTGTTAAAAAAAGCTTCTCTTAGTTTCGAGAATTATATATATATTCTCTACTGACGAGGCCAACCACATGAAGGTGGAAGCTCATTTGGCCCCACCCACCCACCCACCCACCCTAGAATCAAAGAAAACATTCGTCAACCTTGATGTGTTCTTGAATCATATGAAATGTGCCAGTGGCATATTTTCAAGAATGACATTATGATCTTCTATCGACAATTTCCATTGTCGATGCTTGGAATTTTTCCTATTCTTCACTGCCTTCAACTGCAATCGGGCTGCTATGACCAAATGACTATATTGAGCACATATAACATCTGACTCGTAGTCTTGAAAAATAATATGGTCTTTACATTTCCTTACTTCTGCAAAGAAATGTCCCATTAAAACCATTGAACCCACTGCATACGTATAATTTGACGGGTCTTTAAATTCTTGCATCAACGTACTTTCCGACCTAGTGCATCTCAATAAATAATAATGCACATTTTCTGGATTATCTGCTGGTGCAATGACTGCAAATACATCTCCTTCTTTAACCAAATCAGAAACACAATCATAATCTTTGTCAATCACAACCGCTTCATTGTCGCGCTCTACATCGCTGATATTTCCAAATGGGGGCAATGGTGTCAATTCTCGATGTCTCCATGGTTTCACAAATTTGTTAGTTTGGTTTTGACACTCATACAAAGACTCTACATCATCAATACATGCAAGACAGAAGCAAGAGTACTTTCGTTTCTCGATTGCCTATATATTTTCCATTTTCTTACTCCTAATGGAGTGTAAGCCCCTTGTTTTCGGGATTACAGTACAATTATGCGGCATTGATCTGTCAACGTCACCCATTGCAATATTCCAAAAAAACCTTCTCACATTACCCATCCTTTCATTGAATTCATGGCTCAAATTTTGTTTGCACCAATTAACAACATCGTTTGAATTTG
The DNA here is from genome assembly GCA_027924585.1 of Larix kaempferi. Classification (NCBI taxonomy): domain Eukaryota; kingdom Viridiplantae; phylum Streptophyta; class Pinopsida; order Pinales; family Pinaceae; genus Larix; species Larix kaempferi. The sequence continues at coordinate 15,044,049 of BSBM01000267.1, read as the reverse complement.
CAAGGCGAGCAGCAGAATGATTCATTTGATATCTCCTAAGTGCACGTTTCATGCAGGCCCCAACACCATCATGTTCTCCTTTTCCATGTCATGTTTCAAAAAAGCTCCATGTGTGGCGAACATCCGTGTTTCTATGAAGGCGAGACAACCATAATAATGATCGTGTCGATTTAAACTGACTAGCACAACCATCTAACCACACCCAATGTTCTCTAAAAGTGACCCTTCTTCTTTTTAATTCTTGAAAAAGCATACCAAAACAATGCTGGACAAAACATGTATCATGTGTATGATCATCACTAATGTAGAAATGATACTCCTTAATCACTTCGCGATTATTTTCATTGCTATCAAAACCATCGACATCAAGCTCTGCATGTCTATACGTAATATGCACAAGTATAGATACATGATCTGAATGATAATACTCACTTTGTATCTCCTTTTGCGGAGTGAAAGTGTAATTTTATGCAAAATCAACAATGGATAATATTGTCCCTTTTGGAAATACATCTCGTGATTGCTTGAACTGTAAGTCCTGCCATCGTGCTGAGTGAGAGTGCTTGATATATTTATATATTTGATCCCTGAACAAATTCATAAAATCTATCAAAGAGATATCACTTTCAACCAAATTAAGCTTTCTTGATGTTGCCGTTGAATCTGTAACTGCAGTATAGTCAACAAAAACATATCTCTTGCATTTGACAATTGAGGATCGTTTGCATCAATGGGGTAGTTAGCATTAAAAAGGGCCAAATCAGAACATTCCTCACATTTTTTACCTCCAACGCATTGTTTCTTATAGAATACTTGATGATTCTCTCGAGCACATAATATTTTATATACAAATTCACAAACACTCGAAGGAGGGGGGTTATTTGGCCAACACTGCATGCCAAAAGTTAGAAATGTCTCATAATATAATTCAAATTCTACATGGTATCGACAACAACATGTGTCGCGAACAACGATGGGCATGACATACCATGGTTTAAGCTTCACAAATGTGCTAAGGGCAATCTTCACATCAACATTACTCTCCATGAAAGTTTTGAACATTTCCGCTTGAGTGATCATTGTTATGTGTTTGGAATGAGTTTCATAGTTTCCTTTCGATATACGACGTCGAACAACATCCTTTTCATTTGGTAAGACACACGAGTTTACATCCCAAAACTCTTTCACCATGTCCCTCACATTATCCGGAAGTCTATCTTGATAAGGTTTCCTACAGATAACACCCCAACATGCAACTTCATCATCCTCATCTAACTGAACCCAAAGCTTTTTATGCTTCCATAAACTTTGTCTTGATGTTTTTAACGTTCTTGCAGTCGTAGACAACAAACGACTGGTTGTAGTGTTTTTTGCCACAACCCCTGTTAGAATTGCTTTACGAGCAACCATGAAATTGTGAGATCGTTTTTTTGCAAGTGATGCAAGGACCGAGGTCAAATTTTGTGATACAATCTGATTTGACTTAGCCTCTTTGGCACTTTGAATGCCCAATAATGTAATTGCATCTTTTAGACATTTTCGCTTTAACAATTTATGCAACATTTGAGCTTGTTGTATGACAGAAATACCTTCAAAATATTTTTTGACTATCTTATCTACTCTATAGCGAGCTGTACGATCAAGCATCTATGGTCCCATTTCTTCAATTTTACTTGGATCTGAATTCTCCAAAAAAATATCATCAATGACAATATTGTTGCAGCTTCCAGTTACAGATAATCTCTATAAATTGCTAACTGTGGTAGGATGTTGTATGTTGGATGTCAACCCTGCATAAAAATAAATATAAATTTATAAGATTTTGTTCACTTTCAAATCATATATATATATATATATATATACTCAAGTATTATAAAGTAAATTATAAACATATAAAAAAATATTTACTCACCACTCATGGTCTCAATATCAACGCTACCCATAGTTTGCTCCACATTTGTCATTTCCTCATCACCTCCATGTTCCTCATTTCTTCAATCAACGTGCTCTTCGACTATTTGGATTCCTTCATCACCGCCATGTGCATTCACATTTTGCATTTCTTCGTCACCGCCATGTGCATTCACATTTTGCATTTCTTCATCGCCTCCATGTACATTCACATTTTGCATTTCTTCGTCATTGCCATGTGCCTCCACGTTTATTTCCATTGCTCTTTTTGCTCTTAAATTTCTCATAGAAACACAAGATCTCTCTTTCCTTGCCTCTTCATCAACTCTGGTGCGATCATATTTTCTTTCACGTTTCTTTCGGTTTCCCATGTTGAAATAAATAAAGACGTAAAATCCAATGCATGAAAACATATGAGAATTGAGAGTTATATGCTGAAAAAAAAATAACAATACATTGACCCAATAAGTGTTATTCATTCAAAATGAAATAGTTCTTGTTATGGCCAAATAGTATCCAAAAACCTCTTCAACATGAAATAGTTCTTATGCATGTAAAATGAATACAAAGCATTGATTGATCTAACCTTACCTTTATATCAAGAATACCATGATCATATAAAACAACAATTTCAAAATAGTGCAAGACTTGTTATGAGCTTCAGTCTCAAATATTCATCAAAGACATGTGATACTACAAATCTTAAAACAATTCCGAATGTAATCAAAATGCTCATTATGGGTGATTCAAGAGAAAAAGTAGTGAAAACTTAGTGAATACAAACAAACGAGGCCTCTTTTAGGGAATATTTCACCATGCAACAACCAATACAATTCGCACAAGTACTAATTCTAAAAAATAAAGAATAATGTGATGAAAACTTTCTCAGTGGAAATGTACTAAAAGATTTTGCCTATCAAACTAAAAATAGTCTTCATTAAAAGCACTAAAAATTTACTTTAAATACCAATGAGTTTAATCTCCAAACCTTGCTTGATAGAAGTGATGATTTGTAACCCTTTTCAAGTGAAATTTAACATTTTGTAAATATATAAGATGAGTTCAAGGTTCAACAACCAAGAAGAGAGCAAGTGCAGCATTAGGCATAATTGAAATTGAATGAATAGACTCTCGGCTGAGAAGAATGCTCACCTAAAAAAATCTGCTGAAAACAAACCCTCGGCTGAAAAAACAATCCGCTGAAAACAAATCCTCAGTTGAAATAATTTGGAAAAGTATCTCATCCAAGAGATTATATATACCATTCTCGGCCGAAAATCCCGTCCAAATAATGTGGAATCCCGCCCACAAATCAAGGAAAATTAATATTTAATGTGTCGGGGCCTAAAATATTCTCGGTGGATTATGTAACAAAACTCTTAGGCGAGAAATGTTATAACCTCTGCAACGAGAGTTTAAATCAACTTTCAGCCGAGAGTTTTCGTTAACTCTGGGTTAATTTTTGAGCGGGAACAACTCTCGCCCGAGTCATTTTAAAGCTCTCGCCCGAGACATTTTCTAGGCCGAGAGTTTTTGGTCAACAGTTGCAGCAGAATTTCTACAGAATGCAGAAATGTGTCACTTTAACAAGGTCGGACCACTGCAAAAAATGAGAATTACATGTCGGAGTTTATACCAGTAGATTCTTCATTCAATCTACTTTCTCATAATATAAAAATTTTCGAATTTCGTTTAGGATTACTATTTTTTTCTATTTTTTTACTAAACTTTATCATTAAAAAATTTAGTGACATAAAAATCAGTCACAATGGAAATTCAATGTCATCACAATGCCGAAGCCAAAAAAATTTAAAAAACTACAGGGATGTTCCTTGAACTGTCCTCTTCAATGGGTTGGTTTTAGTTTGTTTGATAAGAGTCACATTTGAAACAAAATGAGAAGACAAAAACATGTGTCAATAATGTACCATTTTTTTAACATATGTTGTTTCGATAAATAATAAAAAATAGTTCCCAAGTCTTAAAAAACTCAAAATATAGTCCAGGATCAATTTTAGCGTGTGTAGAATATGAGCCTACAATTGTTTTCCCTAAAATGAATAACCATATATCAAAAAACCGTGGTCAACACGGGTCACTCATTATCCATACCTAAAATTTTCAAGTATATGCCGTTGGTTGACAACAAATTTGTCCCACGATATGTCCATAAAAAAAATTTAAAAAATACGAGTAGAAAGCTAATTCAATTCTATAAAACCTTTGTGTTTACTTCAAGTTGAAATTCCTAAGGGATATATGGGTTTGAATAGTTCGAAGTTGAAAAACATAAAAATTAGCAGTTTTTTTTGTCAAAAACAAGCCAAAATTGTTTCCCAACTTCATGTTTTCACCCATGCACAACATGTCTATTACACACCAAAGTTACACGTTGTGACATAATGCATGTATACTATAATGGTGTCACTAAGACTACCGTTATTTATTTTTTATAAATAAAAATGTCATGTTCATATATATGACAATGCCCAAAATAGATGTGGTTGTAGCTTAGCCTTCAAGACACTTGGAACCCATGCATATAAGATATACCATCGGGACAATAACCAACCATGCATGAAGGAATCGTGTGTAAGAGCTTAGTCTCACAGACCACCAAGGCACATGAGTCACCATGCAGAGATAAGTCCACAGGCACTGATCCCCACAAGCTTGAATGACAAGGGGAGCTCAAGGAATGAAATCCAATGTCTATTAGGATTTGTATGGCATTGTGAATCTGAATCCGCAATATGCTCGAGAACAAGTAAACGATTATGTGTGAATGATGGAATGTGTTTATAATGATAAAAAAGGGAGATGGATGTTTCGGTTTCATTCAGCGCATGTTTGAATATTTTGGTTAAGTAGTCGTGGAACTAAATATATTTTGGTTAAGTAGACGTCGAGCTAAATAGAATTGCCTTCGAATGTCTATTAATTTGGATGAATAAATTGATTTGAAATTTGGAATTTGACATCTATGGTTATGATGAAGACTGGTGACAGAACAAAATAGAATTTGCAGGCATCACAGGTAAAATAAAAAGTGAATTGACTGGTGAATGAAACCATTGCAATCCACCAGGCATCGAATTGTACATCCTACAACTGAATTGAGTGTCTATGTTTATAAGCTTTTACTTCTTTAGAGTGGTTTTCTGAACTCTTACATCTTTGAAATTTGTGGGCTATCTAGAATTTTGTTTTCTTGCTTCAAAATTCTTGTGCATCTTTTAATATTTCTCTGTTTTTGTTCTGCGAAATGGCCCTATTCCATATAAAGCCAAAATAAATAAATAAAAATAGATAATGCCTTACATTGTAGTCCACATGTGAAATTTTGAAAACAAAAAGGGAAATTTGTGGGTCTGTATTTGTTTCTCAATTTCAACCGCGTTTGGAGGAATGTTCACCATATTATGTCAAAAAATTATACAAATCTATTGGATAGGGAGGTCTTCTAGATCATTTTCAGTTATCATGATGCTTGAAAATTCGCATTCTCAGATTGAATTCATTGTAACCCCAAGTCCTTATTGTAACTCGCTTCAGCAAAGCATGAGTATTTTGGAGCTAATGTATGCTAACGAGACTTTCAATGGCAGCTAGAATCCGCCCCATATCAAATTTATTTCTTATGGCTGAGTAAACTAGGAAATTGTATGAAATAACCCTCTTGCATTCTATATTTGACCCATTTATTATGTGAAGGGTTAATTTCTTTGTAAAATTGTAAAGAGGTTTACTGTATTTCATTGTTTTTATTAGATGCATGACTTTGATGTTTGATCTCATTACGCTAAATAAACTTGAGTTAAAATCTTAGTTTCTTACACGATGCTTACCTGTGGGATGTTGTTGGATGCTTCAAGGAATAATTGCACATGTCCTAGTAAATGAAGCCTTCCCCAAGTCTTTAGCGCATGAATACTCCCGCATCCAACTGTAGATTCAAAGAGAGACCTAACTGGCGGGAACGGATTCCAGATTAGGAATGTATATACGTGGATGGATGAAGGATGAGGGAGATGCCCAGTTAGCAATGGACGTGCAGCAAGCCAAACACGAACCAGGCAAGGTAGGCATGCTTCGCTATAACCGAGACCGAGCACCGCCTATTACGAGCCGACGAAACCAACCACACACCGACCCACATCATTTATTGCAAAGGCATAGTACATTTACGTGGCAGGCTAGTTATTTTTAAAATTTTAATATATTTTTAATTTCTGACAATCAACCCTCAAACCAGGAGAAATTAGTCTAATCATTATTTTTAGTCAATTACAAAGGAGTAATTTGATATTTTAAAATTATAAAAAATATTTTTTGATTTTTAAATATTAAATTTAATATATATATATTTTTTAAAACTATTAAAAACTATAAAAAATTTCTTTATAGCAAAAACAAAAATAATTGAAAGTAAAAAAAAATTGAATCCTAATCGATTGGTATATAACTGCCTTCAACCATAATAATAATGCAATGTGACAAACTCATTAACGGTTAATTGGTATTTAACTGCCTTCAACCATAATAATAATGCAATGTGACAAACTCGTTAATGGTTAATTGGTATATAACTGCCTTCAACCATAATAATAATGCAATGTGACAAACTCATTAATGGTTAACCCATGGTGAAGCCAATGACCAAAATTCGTGCACTTTAATAAAATAATTTAATAAAGTAAATCCAAATGGATTGTCACAAATTCATACAACCAGTGGGCGGTTAATGAACTAGCACCCAAATAGTCCTCCAAGAAAACATTGATTTTTAGAACTTCCCATTTCAGAGCCAATATAATTGTATTTCTTGTTAATCATATAAATTGATCCACACTCTCTTGCTCGTCTATGGTTAAAACTATAGCAACTTGACATTAAAAGCTTGTCTCTGGTTTATTGTTCTATTGTTTATCTTCAAAGCTTGTGTTTAGGTTTATCATTTTATTATTTATTTTTAAAGTTTGTGTTTTTTTTTCCCGCGAAAAAAGCATACTATTGATATTCAATGATGAATCAAATAGTACATGATAAGATTAAAAGATGATCAAAAATATATTGCTGCACATAGAACACACATATGCCTCTGTTCAGTATATACTCCCCATACAAAATATCAAAGTATATCAGCTTTCCTAATAAAAACTAGAAAAGCTTAAAAACTAACCCAGAAAATACATATGGCCAGATTCAATCCTCTCATCTACCAAATACTCATCCCAAAATAAGAAGCCCTCATCACATTCCAATGCTGCTTTTGACAACAGATCAGCCTGAGAGTTATGTTCTCAATAAATATGTTCTAATGAGACATCGAGAAACATACCAAGTTGTATTTACTATTCTAAGCTTGTGTTTAGATTTATTATTTTATTATTTATTTTTTAAACTGGTACTTGGATTTACTATTATGTTATTCATTTTTTCAAAGCTTGTGTTTCTTACTTTGTACTTGTTTTTAATTATTTTGATATGTTTTGTTTTTCAAGGTAGGAAAAAAATTATAATATTTGAAGTTATCAATTAATTTTTGTTGATCAAATACGAAGATTTTGATGTGTACAGAAATTATCATTTTTAACAAAACTTTATTACTTTAAATAACTTGTTGATAATCATTAAAGAGGTAGATTTCCACTTTTGCAAAGTGCTTCTAAGTTTTGGGTCATTAACTTATTTCCTCACATCCAAGGAAGACAAGCTCTTAGTCAATCAAAAACAATATATATTATCCTCCAGTACCTAGCCTTTAGAACCATACATAACCCATAATACTAAAACCCACAATTGTCTCTTCAAATTGTGATAGCACCATGTTAGGAATTTTCTTTCCAAAAATAATATTTTTTATCAAATCTCAAAAACCGAGTTGTTGCACCGAGAGTACCAAGGTGCTCTACAACCTAGCATGGGGGAGATGTTGTAAAATAACATTATGTGTAACTTTATGTAACGTGACTTCACCAAAAATAAAAAGTAAAAAATTAAAATATATATATATATTGGCTCATAAGTTACCAAAAAATTAAAAAAAAAAAAAAAATCATGTTGGCTAATGAGTTACTAAAAATAAAAAGTAATTAAAAAAATAAATTACAGCTCATAAAATATTTTTTAAAAGCGGGATAGATCCATCTTAAACCCTGATCGATCAAGCATGGAGAGGGATCCAATGTCTTGTGGTGTATATTTTTTCTTTGTGTAAAAAAAAATTAAAAAATTACACATTAAGAAATTGGATCCCTCTTGGTGCTTGATAGATCCGGATTTAAGATGGATCTATGATGGTTAGAGAACCATGTCGGGTATCTTCTTTCCTCCAAAAAAAAAGTGAAATTTTGTTGAATCCAACACTAACAATGGAATTCTCTAATTTAATTAGCAAAGTGAATTGAATTCACCTTGAAAGAAATGGGTTTACTCTTTCTTAAACCTTAAAAAAAAATGTATGTTGCAATAATGTATGAGATTTTTCATAGTACTTTCCCGTGATTTATGGATGGTAAACATGGTAATCTGTTGGCCTTGATTACGAAGCCTTACCCCGAGGGGATCAAGAGAGCCAATCATGTGACTTCTCTAAGTTAATTAGTGGTAAACATGCGACTTCTATGAAATTTTGTTGAATCCCAAACACTAACAATGAAATTCACTAATTTAATTAGCAAAGTGAATTGAATTCGCCTTGAAAGAAATGGATTTACTCTTTCTTAAACCTCAAAAACAAATTGTATGTTGCAATATTGTATGAGCTTTTTCAGAGTACTTTCCCATAATTTATGGATGGTAAACGTGGTAGATGGTTGGCCTAGTTACCGAGTCTTACTCCAATGGGATTAAGAGAGTCAAACCTATAACTTCTCTAACTTTAAAAATAGATCTCACATCTAGCTTATGACCACTTGAACTAATCCTCACAACTATCTCTTTATATTTTATTTTAAATAATGATTAATTAAAAATATAAATAAATTTAAATTCATAGAATTTATTAATGTGTTATATAACTTAAATAATTTAAATATGAGTTATGGACATTATATATATGTTTATACTAGAAAGTATATCTCTAAAATGAAATACTTAAATGCTTTGTCGTGTTTGTATTTATTTCAAAAATATAATAATTTAAAGATACACCAATCTTTTATATATATATATTCTTAAGTTATATAATTTTTTTTTCCTAATTTTTGAATAAATTGTAAATGCATTGCCATATATTTTGTTTAATAACAAAAGACCAATCTTTTATATATATATATTCTTAAGTTATATAATTTTTTTTTTCCTAATTTTCGAATAAATTGTAAATGCATTGCCATATATTTTGTTTAATAACAAAAGACAATATTTTTGGACAATTTCAAGACAACTTACATATTGAAATAACATGTAGTAAGATCAATGTATGTGACCTATAAATCAACCAATGTCATTCTCAAAAAAATTGCTCTAATGTGATTTATTTTATTTTTTCTCTTTTAATTTTTGAATGAAATGAAAATGCATTGCCACATGTTTTGTTTAATAACAAATGACAAGATTCTTGGACAATTTCAAAACAACTTAAATATTGAAATAACATGTAGTAAGATCAATGTGTGTGACCTACAAATCAACAAATATCATTCTTAACAAAATTTGCTCATAACTTGGAGGAAGTAATATTACATGTATCACTTCTTACTCAAAAATGAAATACCCTTATGTGGCTATATACCATCCACTAAGCTTGCATAATTTGAATAAGTATAACATGTAACTCCAAAATCTTTTGATATTCCATACATGGTCCCTTACTCCAAGGTACCCATCATATATGCATAATTTGAATAAGTATAACATGTAACTCCAAAATATGTTGATATTCCATACATGGTCCCTTACTCCAAGGTACCCATCATATATATATCTAGAAAACTCAAATCTAAATAAATGATTATAAGATAGAAAAAGTTCCCCACCATTTTTTTTTGTACATTACTCATTTGTCAATTAAGAGTTAGATGTGGTTGATGATTTCATCCCAACCAATATAAGTGTAGTTGGATATTTACAATCAAAAAGACTAAATTACTGGTTTATGATTTCATCACAACCACTATAGGTGTAGTTGGGTATTTACAATCAACGGTCCTAGATTAGTGGTTTATGATTTCACCCCAACCACTTGGATGTTTACAACCAACGATTCAAGATTTTTGTAATGAACTCTTGACATATTTTGTTTGACACAAAATCACCAATATTAGTTTCTCAAAAATTTACACCTAAGGGGGTAATGAAGGAGGCTTAAATCAAATGTGTCAATTGCTTTAAAAAATCAGATTTTATCTTTTGAATATCTCCAATCTCATTATATAGGATGATTATGTCATCTATATAAACTACTACAATCACCAAAACACCATATATGCTTCTAACATAGAATTTTTTAGAAGCCCAATGATTATGTCATCTATAGAAACTACTACAATCACCAAAACACCATTGATGCTTCTAACATAGAAGTTTTTAATGGGATTCTAAATTAAGAGCTTAACAATATATTTGTCAAATTTTGTATACCAAGCTCTTGGACCTTGTCTCAAACCATAAAGAGTTTTTTATCACTCTACACAAATTATTGTTAGATAGAACCTAGAACGCTCGTCACTTGTACATAAATGTTTCCTCCAAATCACTATTGAAAAATGTGTTATTTACATCTATTTGCTAATTATTCTACCCAAAGGAAGTTTCCATCGTTATCATCAATTTGATTGTGACTAACTTTGTTATTGAAACAAGTGCTTCCTCATAATCCACTCCTTCATGCTAAAAACAAATTTGGTAGCCAAATTTTCCTTGTGTTTTTCCAACACATCATCTACATTATATTTTATTTGCAAAACCCATTTGTAATCAATTGGCTTCTTCCCTAGAAGTAACTCTTCCAACAAATGGGTTCTTCCCTAGAAGTAACTCTTCCAACACCCAAGTGTTTATGATAGTATCATACTTGAATTTAATGTGTATTTCCTATTTATCATGCCTTTTGGCCTCAACATAATTATGGGGTTCATAGAAATTATGAACCACTAACATCAACGAAAAATTGACATAGTCGGTTATCTCCTCCAATCTCATGTCTTCCAAAAAGTTTTGTAGTACTACTTTGTTCTGTGTTTTTCAATGTTTCCCTCCAAATTAACATGCTTTGGTATTATTTAAGCATTTGAATCAACATGTGCAACATGCATATTTACACCTAATTACTCCCCATCTTGCAATCGTATACCTTATGGCCTAGTTAATTTTTTATCTTCCAAATAGCTCTTATCATCAATTTTTATATTTAATTTAGACTAAAATATACTTTGATGTTTCATCTATAATTTACATGTTTGTATATTACTATCATGTTACTAGCGATGTTCAACAATCTAAAGGCCTTAGATTGTTCTCTACATTTGGCATTTGGAGTTATCTTAAACCAAGCCTCCTCTAGTGCGATGTTTTCAATTTCCCATTTAGGATTTCTATTCAGCAAATACATAAGAGTGTGCACTCTTCCTAATATTTGTTTCATACCACCTTACACTACAACATTGATCTTGTCATCTCAACCATTTCTTCTCCTCCCCTTATCCGTGTACCCAAAGTTTTGATATATTATATGATATTTTATAATAAGTAAAGGTATATTTACTCACACCCTCTCACCCACCTTTTGATGAGTGAATTTATGTCATTCTTATAGAGATGGAGACTGAGTTAATACCCTGTATTCACTTGTGCCAAGTGACAATCACTTTGATTTTTCATTCTATTACATATTTTTTCATTCCTAATTTCTTATCCCTTTCGTGTGTATTTCAAGGAAATCCTTGTGGAGAAATTCAATGAATGTTTAACCACATTCGTGGATAGCATCCTAGTAAGCATGTCGATATATATAGACACACACATATTGGAAAAAAATGTAACTTCTATTTTAATAAATAAAAACAAAATCATAAAATGGGCTTGAAATCATTCTTCATCCAAATCTAAAGATAACATGTAAGAGGCACAACAAAAAGTTAAACAAAACTAAAAAGAGAGAGACAAATGTATCAAATACTATACATGGACCTCAAATAAATTGGTAGAGATGACCATGATTCGTTTTTATTAATCTCCCATGTACCCTGTGATATGGATTGTAAATTTGGTTCCATGTTTAGCTCTCTATTGATATCTACAAATGTGATGGTTGAGAAAGACAAATCTAGTGATTTCAGTGGATCAAATAAGGCTTTTAAGACAAGATTTTGCATACCAAAGGAACCTTGCACCCATTGAATAACCAATTTTGAGTCTCTAATCACCTACATGTGAGAGATGCCTTATTCTTTTTTCAATCTTAATAGAATTTTCATGCCTTCCATTCTGTCATATTATTGTTTCATTTCCCTAAGATTTTGTGTACATTTTAGAGGTATATTACTCCAACTCTGGATATGCCAAACCTACCTTAACATGCTCCATCAAAAAAAGCCCATGGTTGTGCCTTATCTACATCCAATAATCCTATCCTTCTTGGTTTTTTCAATGTTGGTACACTCTTAATTACATCACATAGGAAATGGAGGACAATCCTTACCTTCAAATATACCTATGTTCCTTGTTAACCAAATTTCCCATGGCACTATTGAGGGAATTTCTATGTATTGTTTGAGTGTTTAATCATCATACCATTTCCTCATGTGTCATCCTTCCAATTGTCCTTACCTTCTATTAAGACCAACATGGATCCCACACCCTCCTTTGGGTATTCATAATAGACCAACAAATGATTGATATTTTCCCCATATTTTTTACACAGGCTACAGATTCTCGGGCCTTTCTTTGTTCTTTTATAAAAAAACATCCCAAGTTACTAAGCCCATCGACCATAGGAAAATTGACACAAAGAAGAAATAAATCAATACCAGTGATATTTAGAGGAAGGCATACCTCCTCAAGCAAATAAAAACCCGTATCAGAAGATGCATCAATCAAATGAACACGCCAAGCATTCAAATCATTGACTCCTTTTGCCACAGTAGGGTCTGAACCCTCAACTGAATACATAGGCACCAGAGAAGAGGAAGTTGGAACATCTCTCCACTTCTTGAATGCTACAACCCATCTAGGGAGATCATGCAATATATGACCAATAAAATGATAGAGTCGACAGTGAAACAAGATCTTCTCATAATCAACATCTATAGTCCACTAGATCCCCTACATCGTAAAGATATCCAAATAGGAATGCCCCATTTGTAAGCATCATAACAAGAATCCAAGGCACACCATCCCTCTCAAGGGTTTTAGAAGATGCTAACTGAAACTCCCCAATGGAATCCCTAATCGGTCATAGGGATTTTGCATAGAAAAAATGTCGAAATAATCTATCCAAGCACACCCATAAGAGCTACAAATCATGAAAAGCCACTGAGGAATCAAAGTGTTCCCACCAAGGAAGAAAACCAAACCCACATCCCCAAAGCACCAGGGACCCTTCTATAATTAAGCATCCCATGAAGAATAGATGGAATGAAAGGGAATTTGAGAGGCTCGATTTGGTTCTCATATGTGGATAAATAAGAAGAACTAGGTTAACGTTGGACCAAACCTTACACTGAGCCTACAATTTACATCTAAAATTGGAGTAGAAGGTACGTGTTGATCTTTGGATGATAGTTGATTCCAACACTGCTTCGGAAGCTGAGGAGGGTTGAACATCATGTAGAGTTGAATACAACTAAATTAGGTTTATTAAGAAAGGAATTGAACTTTGCATTAGCTCCCAAATCGATTCCTATAGGAATCATTATAGGTAGCATAGAAGATGAAATTAAATAGTTGGTTGAAGAAGACAAAGAGTGTATTAGGCAAGATTGTGCTTTGATTTTGAGAAAGGAAAAACCCAAAGAAGTAATATAAGTTAGAGTGAACGTATAGCCCTCAAGAATTTATGAAACAATGAGAACATAGTAATTGTGAAAGATGGCAAAGGTGGAGAAACTATCCTCAATGAATCAAGAATATCACAATGCCAAAATGATTGAGCACCTCAATACGAGTAGTAGTTACAAGAAGCTATAGAATAACCAAGTGTCGAAGATACCTAGGAGGTTAAAAAGGTGATTAAAGAATCCAACCTCGATGGCATAACTAAGAAACATTTGAATCCATCTTCAAAGATAAATCCGAGAATCTACGGACTTCTAAAAATCCATAAGGAAGGGGTGCCTCTCAGACCAATTGCTAACACAATTGATTCTCCAACCTATGAGCTAACAAACCAATTGTTAACACAAACGGGTCTCCAACCTATGAGCTAGCAAAATATGTAGCAGGGATCTCGGGTCCCTTAGTGGGCAACACTTATTCTTTCATCAAATATTCCAGTGACATTGTAAGGATCATCCAGAATGGAAAAGTAGAACCCAATGACATCCTCATCAACTTTGATGATGTCTCTCTTTTTACAAAGATCCCCTTGAATGAATTTTTCCAAGTAGTAAAGGAAGTCACAGACCTAGAGACAGTCAAGCTATCATAATTATGCCTATGCTCAATATTATTTAGCTTTAAAGGTGAATTGTATGAGCAGATCAGTGGGGGAACTCTAACACCCATAGCAGCCAATCGTTTCATGGAGAAAATTGAGAATAAAACCTTGGACACATATCCCCTAAACCCAACAAGATGGAAAAGAGATGTGGATGACACCAATGTGAAATGGCACCATGGAAGTGATGAGCTGGATGATTTTTTCAAACACCTCAATTGTTTATCAGATGACATCAAGTTTACCATAGAGCAAGAGGTAAATGGGAGCATTCATTTCCTAGATGTACTAATTACTAGGAAGCAAGATGGGTCGCATGGCCATCAAGCATTTAGAAATAAAACTCACACTAAGAACTATATTCACATGGACTCTCACCACCGTGATCTTTCTCAAAAGATTGGAATACTTTACACCCTAGCTATCATAGCAATCATAATCGTAGATGATGAGCATATGGAGAAAGAAAAAGACCACCTAATAAAGGTCTTTAGGAGCATAGGATATAAGAGCAAAGACATCAGAAGATAAATTGAAAGAGAAACATAAAAAGCAAGAATTCAATTCCAACCCCTTAACAATAGATGAACTCCAACAAAAAGGCATACCTCCCCTGCATTAACCTAGCATCAACCCCCATCACGCTCTCTACAAGTTACATCACAAAATTCAAAAATTACTTCCCCTTCCACATATCCATAAGAATCAAAATATGTTTTTCTAATTTTTTCTATCATGCTCACCAAGATGTATTCCATTGAGAGCCAATAAATCAAGATTGCTTCTAGAATAGATCTAAGCAATGTCAACCTTCCACTAATAGAAAACCACCTTTTGCAACAAGTGATTATTTTTCTACTTTTTGGTATAACCAAATTCAATACCAAAAACTGTATTATTTTGACTTGAACATAAAACATGGGTATTTGAGACCATGGTTGAATTTGATACCTTAAAAGCGAGGAGAAAATAAGTATAATATTTTCTTGACATTATGGTACAGGAAATTACAGATTTACAAGCATTAATTTCTATCCCAATAACCTTAACTTATAAATCTAAAATCTCCTTAATTTCGAGTGCTTCCTTTAACATATGATTCCAAATAGAAAAACATCATTAACAAAAACACAAGCATTAATTTCCATCCCAATAACTTTAACTTATTAATCTAAAATCTCCTTAATTTTGAGTGCTTCCTTTAACATACCATTCCAAATAGAAAGACATCATTAACAAAAAGTAAATCAGACAAAGCCATTTGCCTCCCATATTTATTCCTTTTATAGCCCATTCGACATAACCACCTCCTTTAGGTTCAAACTCTTTGCAACTATTAAGAACAGAAGTGGTAACAACATGCATCACTGTCAAATCCCTCTAACAAGTTTGAAAAAGATAGACGTCGGTCTATTATCAAAATCCCTCTAACAAGTTTGAAAAAGATAGAGGTCTGTCTATTATCAAAATAGAGAAGGAAAATGAACTTGAGACAACCCATTATCCCGTTGACAAAAGGTGCAAATGACACGTTATCTAAATGAGAATTAACTAGATATATGGCCAAATTACTCGATTACAAGTTTTGTCTTTATGTGCTACCCCAATAACATCATGAATATCTCTATCCTTCAAAAATTAAATTGTTCTTTTGAGATGGTATCTAAGAAAACTCCCTCCAATCTTGAGAAAATAACTTTATAATGATTTTATGATTGGACAATAACTTTATAATGATTTTATAGAGAGCGTTGTGAAGAGAAATAGGTATGAATTCCTAAAAGGATCTAAGATCGTCTTTTTGGTGAGTAAAACTATGAAGGTGGAATTGATAGGTCGACTTTATGGTCAATCAAACTATGAAGGTGGAATTTATAGTTCGACAACATGGATACTTCAACCACTGTGAGAAGATCATGCCTATTAAGTAATAACTTCGTCTTTTTGGTGAATCAAACTATGAAGTTGGAATTGATAGTTCCAAGAACTTGCCCCAATCCCTGTGAGAAGATCATGCCCATTAAGTAATAAGTTCGTCTTTTTGGTGAATCAAACTATGAAGTTGGAATTGATAGTTCCAAGAACTTGCCCCAACAACATGGATTCTTCAACCACTTTGAGAGGATCATGTCCATTAAATAATAAAAACATGGGTAGAAGCTATGGTGCATCTAGACTCAAAATTATATCCTTTTTAAAGAACTCAAACATTAATTTTAGCTAACCTTTTGGAGATTTTAGACATCTTTACTTCATTTGGTTCTTCGTTAGTCTTCATTATCTCAACTATGTTTTACCTTCATGGTTCTCTGTGCAATCTTTGAAAATGGAAAAGACCCCTAAATTTGTTATTTCCTTAAATCGGTTTTTTTTCTTAACCTCCCATCTTCCATTTACATCTCCCAAATAGTGTTAATGTGTTCTCTTTGCTTAGAGAAACATTGGAAAAAAGTTAATATTTTAATCCCCTTGGCAAACTATAAGGTTGTACATTTCATCCTCCATTTGGAGTCTTCCCATTCTAATAGCTCCATTTTATTATCCTTGTAGAGTTAGCAATTGATTCCTCTCTTATGAAAACATGTCATAGACCTAAAGTTTGCATAAATTTTTCTTTGCAAATTTGGGGCATCCTTAAATTTGTTTCAATATATGAGTTCATGCGACACTACCTTGCCTGGGACATAGGGGTTTGGCCAACCTATGCCTATTACAACTAGACTAATATGCCTCCTCACTTAAGATCTACCCATAACTTTACCTTAAGATATAGTGAGTTAGATAGCAACCAAGTTCAACACAAAAGTTCTTCTAACACTAAGAACACATCCAAACGTGACCTTTAAAACATCCCAACCATATTTCTTTACTTAGTCAATTATCCAGTAGTCCACTAACAAAACATTACAAGGCACATAACATCCATTAAGGTAAAAGAGACCATACAAACCAATATGGGTGATGCCCAAGGCAAGTGCCTTAAACATTTTATTATGAAGAATGTTATAGATATACAACAAGGGAGGGTGACCTTTTGCCTACAACTCTAATACATATGTACATTCAATTTAAGGCAATATTTCCTATAGCCTACTACCCAATAGACTTGCACAATCAAACCGATGAAGCATCCACAGACCTATCTCATGTAGGCCATGACTCTTCATCATTTCACTCTACCAGTGTCCAATTACTCCACTATGCCAACCCCAAACTTAGCACAATTGTACAGCTTCATGTCCACCCTTGTGTGAATGACTTGCATTTTGAGGCATCCTCTTTATATAGGAATCAATGCCTTAGTTGGTTTCTCAAGGAGAGGTTCCTTGCAACCCACTTTGTGCTAAAGTGCACCCAAATGTGTCTCATTTCAGTCAAATTGCGTTGCGTGTGCCCAAAGGTGACTTGTGTCCACCTATTGTGTGCACTTGACGGTGCCTCTACACACTTTGATGACTTGAGTCAACGTGTCATGTGCCCAAGAATCATGCACATAGACTTGCATCCAGTGGTTGCAACCTCGAGTAATTGAGCACCCATCTCCTTAGGTCTGCACATTTCCCAAGGCGCTCAAGTCTATAAGGACAACCAAGTTTCTTTACCAATATGGCCGAGGTCACTTGTATGAAATCCCAACTTTAGATATGTTAGCCAATCTCATTGCCAAGCTTCCCTTGGCATGCCCAACCATTGTGCGAGGTTGCTCAGTGGTCTACAATGTGCCCTACCTTTGTGCAAGGGCACATAGTAAGTCTTGTTAAATTTCATACATTCATAGCATAATAATATAAATGCATAACCAATATCACTAGAAGCAAGACAAAGCACAAAACAACAACACAGAGTTTACCCTGGGAAACCCAATTGGGAAAACCCCGGCAACCTTCGCATAGAGATGATAATCTCGAGATCAGAGTACAAATAAGAAAAGAGAAAATTGTGGAAATGTCTTCCACAAGTAGAAGCCCCAAAAATGCTATCTCCTCCAAGTGATGCAAAATCGGCTCTCTCCAAGTGATGCGCAAATGCTAAGTGTGAGAATGAGATAATGAGGTGCACTAGCCTCTTATTTATACAAGTGCAAAAACCAGAGATTCCCTAACTGGGCCGACTTCACTTGAGGGCAATAAATAATTTATGTTTAATAATTTTCTTTTGTTTATTTGCACCCCAAGGTTTACATTGACTCTTTCATGTGATTACATAAATAATTACATCCATTTCATCTCCCTTAGGAGGTACAATCAAGTACAATAAAATACAATGAATAATTTCTTCCAAAGTTGCACAAAATCCAACACTCCCTCTCAAGGAGGAAGGTATTCTTCGGTCTTCATAAGCATCACGATCATCTAGGTTTCATCTTGTACTCTACACTATCTCCATCATCTCTATGCATACTGAAGGTTGTCCACGCCGTCTCAGTGTATCATCTTCACCAGTCCTTCGGTGAGTCCAGGAGAATCACTCAATCTTGGATTTCAGGAGAATCTCTCAATCCTGAATATCTGTGACATCCTCACCAGTCCTTCGGTGAGTCCAGGAGAATCACTCGATCCTGGATCCAGGAAAATCACTCAATCCTGGATATCTGAGATAATCAGTTGTGCCATCTCTGCTATACCATTTGCTACTTGTCTGTCTCATCTGTCGATGGGTTCCTCCCATACCAGGCTGAGATCTCAGACGAGCAAATGGGCACGACCATCTACTAACTGTCCGACTCATCTACCTATGGGATTTCTCCCATATCTAGCTGAGTACCTACGGCCAACTGCTAACTGTCCTACTCATCTTCCTATGGGATTTCTCCCATATTTGGCTGAGTAACCGCACTGCAAAGGCACCAGTGTGAACCCGACCAACAGCTGACTGTCCTACTCATCTGCATATGGGATTTCTCCCATATCTGGCTAAGTAACTGGACTGCAGAAGGCACCAGAGTGAGCCTGACCAACTGCTGACTGTCCTACTCATCTGCCTATGGGATTTCTCCCATATCTGGCTGAGTAACTGGACTGTAGAAGTCACCAGGGAAAAGCAAGGCAAGCATCTCAATGTCATCTTTCCCTCTCAAGGAGGGACACATTCTCTTCGACTCCAAGTCTTCCACGAAAGTATTCAAACTTCACCCCGGGAAGTGCCTTAGTGAGAACATCTGCAATCTGGTCGTCTGTCAGCACATACTGTAACTCAACCGCACCTTTCTGCACCATATAATGAATGAAGTAATATCGAATCTCGATATGCTTCGACCTGTCGTGAAATACAGGATTCACTGACATCTACACACAACTCTGGTTATCACAGTGAATCATGGTCAGCTTTGAAAACTGGTCGAACAATCATGCCAGGAGTTTACGAAGCCAAACTGCTTCTCGAGTTGTTGTGCTAGCAGCCATGTACTCGGTCTCTGCAGTACTGAGTGCTACCGAGTTTTGCTTTCTGCTGCACCAGAAAATAACCGCAGAAATCAAACTAAAGCAACATCTGGAAGTACTCTTCCGATCTGCAACACATCCGGCCCAATCTGAGTCTGTAAACCCCTGTAATCTCAGGTCACTATCTGAAGCATATCTCAAACCATATCCCACAGTGCTACGTAAGTATCTGAGCACATGTTTTACAGCAATCCAGAGAATCTGCCTTGGTTCGGACATGAACTGACTGAGAGCATTCGCAACAAAACATATATCTGGTCTAGTGTTGGTCGGATACATCAATGACCCAATCAACTGACGATATATGGTGGGATCAATCAAATCAGAATATGAAGTAGAATCTCTCAACTTCTTCCAATTTGCATCCATCGGAGTAGCCATGGACTTGCAGTCCAACATCCTGAATCTCTTCAATATAGCAATTGTGTATTTTCCTTGTCCTGGGAAAATCTCTTTCTGCCTCTGCCATACTTCTAATCCCAAGAAGTAGTGCATCAATCCAAGATATTTCATTTCAAACTCAGAGGCGAGATTCTTCTTACACCATATAATGAGTTTCTATTTTCCTGTGAGAAACAAGTCATCAACATACAATACCAAAATCAGTGGCTCATCATCTGCAACCTTGAAGCAAAGGTTGGGGTATGCATCATTCTGATTCACCTTCCATCTCATAGCTGAAGCAATAGCAATGATCGATCTAATGGAAGTATCTCGAGCCACATGAACAAATGTATCATCATAATCGACTCCCTCTTTCTGAGAGAATCTTCTGGCAACAAATCTGGCCTTGTATTTCCCATATGCTCCATGCTAAGTCTGTTGTGCCCATCTAGGTCTTTTCCGACCTACTGCAACATTTTTGGTGATATCAACTAGATCAATGGAATCGATAGGTTCATCCTTTTCTGCTAACTCCCTCTTGAACTAGAAGGGGAGATCATATCATCTCCTTTGGTTCTATCATTTCATCATTGATCTCCATGTCTGATACTATGCCTTTCCTGACAACTAATTCTTCTTCAAAGGTCACATCCCTACTGACTTCAATCTGTCTAGACCCTGGGATGTAGATTATGTAAGTCTTTGAAGACTCATTGTATCCCACAAAGGTTCCCTTCTTGCCTAAAGGTTCCAACTTGGGCACATGTATAAATACTGGACATCCAAATATCTGAAGGTGGCTTACTTCTGATTTCACTTCTGTGAAAGCTTCCTCCGAGGTCATCCTTCTAGGATGAGAGTCATATTCCATGAAGCTTCTTGCTGAACATCAACGGAATTCATATGTCCATCAGAACAAGTCTTCTCTTGTAGGCCAAATCACATGGTCTTTTCCCTACAAGTCAAATCCCGACTGATGATCAGTGACATTTTATAATCAAATGAAAAAGAAAATAGTTTACACAGGCATCTTAGATAATACTTTATCACAACAATCATGAACATGTCTATCAAACACTTCTGGGAAGTATCTAGATGTCTGTTATCTCCACTAGAACATGCTATCAAGAGTGTGCACTACCCTAAGCATGTAGGAGGGAGATATCATCTAGACTAACTTCGTGAAATGTTGTGTAGCTCGTATGCATAATATAACAGGGTAAACTATATCAATTGCTCAACACATTAGATATACATATAAAAAACATATAAGACAAAAACAGATCTATGTAAGCAAGAAAACAAAATACTTATCTCTTATTGTTTTGGTGTGTGGGCCCCCACTGCCTTCTTGTGGGAACCATAAGAGATCTATGTTCTTGGATCTTCTAGAAGATGAACTCCGAACGATCATCATCCCTTTGCTTCTTGTGATGATGATCCTCTTCTACATCAGCAGTTGAGGCTTCATACTTTCTTTTGTTAAAACTTCGACATTTATTTGCATAATGACCATATGCCTTGCACCTATAACATTGTATCTAAGACAAATCCCTCCTCTCCTTCTTCTGATCTGGAGGTGGAATTGATCTCCTTTCTTGCTGCTTGTGTTTGTAGAACTTCTTTCCTTTTCCCTTACCTTTCTTGGTATGAGAAACAAAAGCTTGGTTCTCTTCAGGTGGAGTGCCATGGAGTCTTTGACGTGCTGCAATCCTTGTCTCTTCCTGAGAGCAATCTGCCCAAAGCTTGTCAAACTTTGGTAGTTTGGATCTACCACTTATGCTTTGGATAAAATACTCCCATGATGGTAGAAGACAATTTAGAGTGTGAAGGACAATCTCCTTATCATTAATAGGATCTCCACTGGTGTTGAGCTTGTCTCTGAGTTTTGTGATCCTCATAAAGTATGAGGCAATGGATTCTGACTTTACTATCTTCATATTTGAGAGCTGGTTTCTCAAAGTCATGGATACATTTAGGCTACTGTGTTCAAACAGTTTCATAATGGTCTTGAACATTTTCCTAGCATTCTTCTTTCCTGAGATTTGAGGAACCAAATGGTCTCTCACAGAATCCACAAGAATCCTTCTTGCTTTAGCATCATTCTTCCTCCATCAGGATTTATCCTCTTCGGCTTCTGGTTCAGGGACCTTCTCATTACATATAGCAAGAGATCATTTTCTTCTAGGAGTAGAAGAACCCTAGACTTCCAGGATATAAAGTTGGAGGCTCCTTCCAAACAATCTTCAACCTTCATCCCAATCATCTTGATTGCAGATCTGGTTTAGAAACCCTAGCAGGAGCTAGGTCAAAAATGAAAGTTAATAATTTGGAAAATTGAACCCACAGATAAATTTTCCTTGCCAAGGAGAGTTGAATAGAGGGTTGGCTGGTCCAAATCTATGGAGAGAAATGAGTTAAAACTGAAACCCTAATTCTGATGCAGCCATAGAGTTAGGTCAAAAATTGAAAGTTCTCGAAATTGAATTTCGTCTTCACTAATAGATTCGCCTTGCCAAAAACGAAATTCCCATGGCTCTTTTTCTTCAAAATGATGGGTGAAGACTTCACAAGATGAAACCCTAATTCCGGCAGGGTTCCGACAATGCTTCGACAATGGCTTCTTCTAGAGCTGCTCTGATACCATGTTAAATTTCATACATGCATAGCATAATAATATAAATGCATAACCAAGATCACTAGAAGCAAGACAAAGCACAAAACAACAACACAGAGTTTACCTTGGGAAACCCACTTGGGAAAAACCCAACAACCTTCGCATAGAGATGATAATCCCGAGATCAAAGTACAAATAAGAAAAGAGAAAATTGTGGAAATGTCTTCCACAAGTAGAAGCCCCAAAACAGCTACCTCCTCCAAGTGATGCGAAATCAGCTCTCTCCAAGTGATGCGCAAATGCTAAGTGTGAGAATGAGATAATGAGCTGCACTAACCTCTTATTTATACAAGTGCAAAAACCAGAAATTCCCTAACTGAGCCGACTTCACCTGAGGGCAATAAATAATTTATTTTTAATAATTTTCTTTTGTTTATTTTCACCCCAAGGTTTACATTGACTCTTTCATGTGATTACATAAATAATTACATCCAGTTCATCTCCCTTAGGAGGTACAATCAAGTACAATAAAATACAATGAATAATATCTTCCGAAGTTGTACAAAATCCAACAAATTTGTGGTGCATTTTGCCATCATGCAAGGGTGCCCAATCCAACTAGTTCAACAAACCAGCTCATGTTGCATTAGTGTCAACCAATGACCATTGAAGTGTGCCAAAGACACTCAAGGATAGGACCTTACATCCTCCCCCACGTAAACTTATTGTCGTCCCCAACAACATCTCCAAGAACTTGTTGTCCTCCAAAGTTTGTTTCTCAAATTCATACATCCATTCGTGGTCAACTCCGTCAACCACTTCACAATTTCACTACCAAAATCAATGTGCAATTGCCCACTATTCAAACTCCCTTTGAACAAAAGTGTCTTTTCTAGAACTTTGACAACACTACGTCCTGTATGTCCATACTATTGTTGCTACAACCAATGTGTCAACGCTGCTACTACTACAATTTAACTGACCAATGTTGTTGTGATTTCCTTCTACTATTACTACAACTTTCACCATCCAACCTTGTCATGATTGCCTTCTACTTTTGCTACAACTTAACTATCAAATGTTGTTGTTGTTGCAACTCAATTGTCCAACATTGTTGCAATTTCCTTATGTTGTTGGTGCAACTTAACTATCTTGAATTGCTACAAACCTTGTGTTGTTGCTACAATTCAACCTCCACTAAGAAAGTTGTACAATTGTCCAAGTGTTGCACTTCTCAAAGTCATTGTTGCTTCAATACTTTTGACCAATATGCCATGTTTTGTACATTGAAATCCCCCATGCCTTAAACTAGTCAGGTGATCAATCCAACTATCAAACCCAGAACATGAGAATTCTCTTCTTCATCTCCAAAACAACTACTTCCTTCTGCAATTCAATTTGTCTATGCAACTTTGTTGAACAAAGAAAAAAGGTTTCCACCCTTCCCTCAAACTGTCAAGTCACCTCCTCCAACCCAACACATCTAACTTCTTCATTGAACTTGGCACCTTTTCTCTTGTGCACTTAGGCTCTACTGTCAACTCCTAGACAACAAGTCACCCTAATGCACTCTATCAATGAGAACATGGTGGTAGATGGACATCACAACCACTATCTTGAAATGCTCCAATAGTCTGTCGAAAGCCCCTTAGTTCAATGAGCCAACCAAAACATTTCCACACTTCTTTCTTAAGTAGTTTCAAAGAGGCACCTCAACACCAATCATCTTGTTGCCTTCAACCAACAATCTCATGATCTCCATATCATCCTAACAATCATTCTCAAATCTACCTAAGGAGCGCTATGTTTCCTCCTAGGTACCCAGACACAATTGTGGGGTAGCATCTTCCATGTCAACTTGTTTTACTTTCCAGTCTAAATCGTTAAGGTTGAACACATGCATTTCCTTAGATGACTCCTTTGTTGTCTCCATTCATCCACTCATAACTAAATTGTCTTGCTCCTCCAAGTAAGCATCCATTTCTTTGGCGCCGTCATTGTTGTTGTATAAAGGAAAGGTCACAACCCCTTCCTCAAATTTCATCAAGTCTTTTCATGCTATCCCACAAGTTCTTCAAGGTACCAATGCATTGGTGCCTCCATGCCCAGTATCCCACTTCTTAGATAGAAAATTGTATAAAATAGCCTCAATGTGAAGAAGAGGATGGCTACCATGGACTATTTCCATTGCAAGTTTTGTCCTCTTGATAAAACAAGCTTCCTCCTCTATCCAACCTCTCACTAAACCGAGCACCTTTGCTAGAACCCTAGGCTCTACCACCAACTCCTAGGCAACAAACCACCTATGGCATTTAACAATGAAAGGACGATGGCAAGTGATTTCCAAGGCCATCGCCAACAATTGCATCAATAAATTATCTAGAATCCATTATGGGATTTGGCCTAGAAAACTTTTGTTCCAATGCCTTCACTAAACTATTATTCAATAAGGCTTGCACAAAACTCCCTCCTAAATCTATTGTATTGATGCTCCATCAAATCCAAAATATCCATGTCCTCCATTGCAAGGTCGCAAAACACCTTGAACCATGCTCAAGGCAGTCATCCTATTGATCACTTCTTTCTACCTCCATATTGTAGGAATGATGCACAGATCTTGGCCTAGAAAGATGACCAAACTATCTAAGTGAGGCATGGGCATTGCCTTTTCCTTTCCCATTAACTTGTCCTTGACCTTCTACCATGAATGCCCACAAACCTATTGTTAAGACACCCAAATCCTCCATCATTTTCTTTGAAGATCATTGCACTTGGTCTACTCCTAAGGTTGTCGACTTCATCTTCAAATTCAATTGCACTCACACTTCTTCCAATTCTTCCAACTTTGTCTTCAAAGGACAATCAATGAAAAAATGGTTTTGGTAACAATGAAAACAATCAACAACCTTACCTTCGGAGTTTAGGCAATTCTAGTTGCTACCTCGCTGTGATGTTTCCATCATCATGGGCATCTTTCCTCCTAAACAATCTCGTCTTAGGCTGCAAATTTGTCGTAGCTTACAACCTCTATACCAAGGCTTCAACTCATGCTTTGGACCGTTGGGCACCTCAATGCAGTCGGGGACCATTAGAGAGATTTTGAGGTCAAAAAAGGGCCTCCTAAGAGATGTACTACAAAAATATGAGATATATTAAAATATTATGAATTGGGGGTTTTATGGGGTAGGTATATATGACAAGTCACCTCCCACACTATTTTCTATGCACAATATAAATAACCATGGTTGAGTTACTTTTCAAAATTCACTAGAAATAAAATTAATAAAATAAGTCTACATTGATGTGACTAAGATTCATTGTAAATTCCCAAAAATGTATTGTCCTTTAACATTTATTTGTCTTGAACTTGCAAATGAAATTAAATAATAAAAAACATTTTTAAGAGTTTTTTTTTTAAATTTTATGTTGACTTTTTATATTTAGCACTTTTCTCATGAATTTAATAATGTAATTTAATTTAGAATTTATTTACATGTAAAATGTCAATAATATTATTATAATCCACATTGCATTATTATTATTATTATTATTATTATTATTATTAAATATATTATTATTCTTTATTAGTTTGACATTATGTTATTAAATAGAATGGAGTGAATATATAATTTAAAATTAAAAACATAAAAATGATAATATATTATTTTATAAAAAAATGTTAAAGGACTTTCTTTATGAATTAAGAGTACTTCACTTGAAAATGACAATAATATTATTTTATGTGAAAGTGTGAAAAGACATTCATTATGAGTACTTTACTTGAAAATGACAATAATATTATTTTATGAAAAGACTATCATTATGAGTACTTTACTTTATGACTTAAAAGTACTTACACCACTACCTTGGTTAACTATGTGTTTTCATCCACCATAGAAAATTTGACAAATAAGCATTCTTAACTCATGCAATGCCACCTCACCAAGGGGATGATGTCATCTACTAGAATGTGATTGGTTGTATTTTATAGTACATTTTCTTTGTTTTGAGGCCCTTTTTTGACCTCAAAATTTCTCTAATGAACAGTCCAAACCCCGTCACTGCAACTTCCACCCTTGTCTTCACATACGCTTTTTCTGCAGCATCTATGTTGCACATTGCCATGGCCAAAGAATCCACCCATATCTTCAAGTCTCGGATATGTCATACGTGCTTCCAAGTCCATAACACCAAGCACCTATTCAAATAATTCTTCCTTCACCCAAAGTTCTATTGTAACTCTGCCACTATTACAATTTGGTGCATTTTCCTTTCAAAAACAACTCAAAGTAAATTCTTCTATTAATTTCACTTTGTCTACACGGTCCTAAAAACACAAAGTCTCACCAATTTTGTGTGAATTGATCTGTCCAAGCATGAATCTACTCCATCCAGCGTTCAAGTCACTCTAGGATCATCTACCAAACTTATCCTCAAACCTTTTGTTATTCCCAAGCTTGTCAAGATGTGTTGAAGAGTTCCCACACAATTCTAAAAACAACTCTGTCCACTCTACTCAATTGTCTCCTTCTGAAATATGGTAAAGAGGACCCAAGCCAATATTGATACTCGCGTTACTATAAAAAGTGGTGAAGAGTATGCTCTAATACCACATGTCACAGACCTATTAGTCTACCCGAATTTTTCTTTGCAAACTTGGGGCTTTCCTAACTTTGTTTCAACACCTTAGGTCATGCGGCATTGCATTGCTTCAACCATAGGGGTTTGGAAATCTGCCCCTACTACAACCATACTACACCTTCTCACTTAAGGTCTTCCCATAACTTCATTTTAAAATAAAATATGTTAGATAGCAACCAAGTTAAACAAAACTAACACTAGGAAGACATCCAACAATCGTCTTTAAAACATCCTAGCAATACTTATTTATTTACTCAATAATACAACAATCAATTAACATAACATTGCAAGGCACATAACATCGATTCAAGTAAAGGAGACCATACACACCAATATAGGTGGCATCTAAGGCAAGTACCTTAAACCTTTTATTATGAATAATGTTATAAATATACAACAAGTGAGTTCGACCTTCTACCTGCAACTCTATTATAGATTTACAATCAATCTAAAACAACATTGCCTACTACCCAACACTTCCACGGTCTATAACCTAAAATATCTACAAGCCTGCCTCCTACAGGTCTTGAGTCTTCCTCGACTCACTCCACTAATGTCCAAGTACTCCATTGTGCCAACCCTAAACTTAGCACAACTGCAAAGCTCAATATCCACCCTGTGTGAATGACCAATATTTAATTAATGACAACACTTTCATGCATCCTCTTTATATAGAGGCAATGCCTCAGTATTTTCCTCAAGGCAAGGTTCCTTGCAACCCATTCTGCCAAAGTAGACCCAAACATCCATTCGTCCACCAACTCTAGTTGCATGTGCCCAAAGGTGATGTGTCTATCAATTGCTTGCATCATTCAATGACTTGTGTCGACATGCCATGTGCCCAACAATCACGTGTCCAATGGTTGCAACCCCAAGTAATGGATCACCCATCTCCTTGGGTATGCATGTTTCCCAAGGCACCCAAGTCTATAAAGCTAGCCATGTCTTTTCCAATATGGGTGAAGTCACTTGTAGTAAATCCCAACTTTGCATGTGTCATCCAATCTCTCCACCAAGCTTTTCTTGGAGTGTCTAACCATTGTGCATGGTTGCCCAATTGTCTATGAGAATTTTATGGCATGCCTCGCCATCATGCAAGGGAACCCAATCCAACTTGTTTAACCAACCAACTAATGTTGCATCTATCTGTGTCGATCGATGATCATCGAAGTGATTGTACATTGGAGGTGCTCGAATCCATTCAAGGCTAGGACCTTACTAAACCCTTTGTCATTCTACTCATACAAAGTGAGTAATATTTTCCTCCACTTCAAGTAGTTCTTTCTAATAAGACCATATTTTTTCTTGGCCCATGACAAGGTTTCTCTTTTGACTCTTCTTGGATTCTTTACAAATTGATACATTGTTGAATCCTATATACAATCAGTAATATGCCCCTGTTACAATTTTAATAAAATCTTGATCTTCCAACCAAACTGAATTAAATTTAAAAGGGATAGGGTTTATTGCCATCTTTCTCCACCTAAAGGAAGAGTGGACAATGGTCTAAAGGGTCACTTTGACCACCCTAGCTTATTATTCTATATGAATCAGCTAATAACTTTTATGATGCCAAAAACCTATCCAATCTCTTTGATATTCCTTATTTACCTATCCTTCGGTTCCTCCATATTAGCACGAGCCTTATGTGCTTCACATCACATAATGCTACATCCTCAAGATTGTGAAGGAAATACTATGTAAGAGGGTCCACTCTGGTAGCCTCTCCCCAAATTTAAGCTCTTTTGGTAACAAATTTAGATCCCCACTAGAATAATAAATTCCTCTTTAACACAATCCCTAACAAAGAAGATTTCCCAAAATTATTTTTTGTTACTGTAAGGTCCATAGATATTGATTGGGGAGATATTTTTACTAGATTCCAAATTTTTAGAGCTATCCAAATGCCTCAAGAACCAAAGGGTGGTTATGCAACTATAAAGAAGAGTTTCAACCATAATTATACCCCCCAATCTACCAATTGATACTACTATAAATGTCAATCTTTTATAAGGGAAGCTATAATACATTTGGAAAGTTATGCATCTAACATAGTTTTATGAATCGTAATTATGCAAGGTTTGTGAAGTTTGCATAGACACTTCAAGGATAGCTTTTTTTAGGGGAGCCTAACCCTATTATATTCATGGATACAACTAGCAATATTTACCCTTTCTCGGGACCTTCCCCACTTTAAGGGCCCCTACAATCCATTGTTGTTTTCCACTCTTAATTTGTTGAGTCGCCCTCTAATGTGATAGTTTCAACTTGTTCCTTCTCGAGGTTATAACTATCGGTAAATCCTCATCTAGGTTAAACCCACCTTCCGCCTCCCCTAAACAACAAGCATCTACCCTAGGTTTTGCAAATCTTAAAATGTATTTGGAGGTTTTAATTGGCATGGAAGAGTTCTCAAAAGGCTAAGAGATTTGGGGATTCTGAGTTAAAATCTTACTGGGAGATACCTCGTCATTCTCGATGATAGTAGATGTGCATTAAGTGGGTAACAAAAGTACTAAAAGATTGTACCTTGACCACTATCACCCTCCTCCTCTAAAGAAGATGCTATATAATTTTAATCAAAATGTTTATTTACATGCAAGAGTTTTTTTGTTAATTGATTATGCTAGTTATGTATTCACTAGGATGGGGTTTAAAAACTTAGAAAACTTAGCTTATGTAGTTAGGTTGCATGCTGAAAATTATTTGAATTTGTTTAAGACAATGGAATATGAACTCTCTGATGCTTATTTTTATTTAATTCTACTCATTAAGCAAACCTTGGGAATTTTAATAGACCAAGCAAGTAAAATTTTGTTAGATTTTTTAGAGTCTTTTATTAGGAATCCATTGATTAATTTGTGGTATTTAGCCTATTTGAAGGAGGCACCACACAATTGGGTCCACACATTGGGAACATGTAACCCAACTTATTCCAATGTATTGACCAATTCATGTGAATCATTGTGGCTTATGGGACCACTCTTGGTGTTTTTGGTGACCACCCAAACCTATGTATATGAAAGGCTTTAGCCTCATTTGTATCAAGTATTGTTTGTAAGATTGCATTGTAGGGATCATCATGCATATTTTGGCATTCTTGTGTTGATAGTTTGGCTTTGTCTATGGTGCTCTCTCTTATGTTAGCTATTGTTGTGACGATATGCTAAGTTTTGGCTTAAGCTATATATGTTTATGGGTGAAACTATAACGAAGATAGTGTCATTTTATCCCATTACCTAATAAACAATATAGCTAAACCTTTGCAATGTGACTGGTGGAATAAATTCCCACCATGGCTTTCTAGTCAAAGGTCTTATCTTGGCATTTTGAGTTGATAGCTTGGCTATGTTTATGGTGCTCTCATTCATGTTAGAAGTTATTATGGTGATATTCTAATTTATCAATTAAGCTAGAAATACATTTACATGTGAAACTCTAACATAGATAGAGTGTCATTTTATCCCATTGATCAACCTTTGTCATGTTGATGGAATTTACTAAACCTTTGTCATGTCACTTTGATGGAATTTACTAAACCTTTGTCATGTGACTATGATGGAACAAATTCCATCAATGGCTTTGTAGCCAAAGGTCTTATAATTAAGGAGTTCTATACCCTCGCTCTAGTGAAAATGGTTTTCTTTTAACTCTCCTCCATGTGTATAATATTTGGTGTAAAGTGGAATTAAGCACTATGGGCATAAAGTCTACAAAACTTTCAATTCTATACTCTCACTAAAGTCTACAAAAATTACAATTCTATACCCTCTATCAAAAATGGTTTACTTTGAACTCTCTCCCTCTCCATATATGTATAAGATTTGGTGTAATGTGAGAATGAGCACCCTGGACATAACTCTCCCTCTTTATGTGTGTATAAGATTTGGTGTAATGTGAGAATGAGCACCCTAGACATAAAAAGTACAAAACTTACAAGGTCCACAATTGTAGTGCAAGCATAAAAAAATGATGATGACTCATACTAGTTGTACAACTTAGTAATTTAACACAATAACAAAGTATGCAATTTAATATAAAAAATATATTAACAATAAAAATGCTCAATTACATGATACACTTATATTATAGTAAAGAATTATGTAGAGTATAAAAAAAACCTACTTATATGTGTTAATGAACCAAATATCATCCATAAACATTTCAAAAGAAATACAAGCAAGATATATTGCTCAAATTTGAACAATATTATTGTTGTCGTTAAAAAAGTATGTTACAAAATCAAGCATTGCTATCATGAATTTGGGAAATAACTTTGTATGTTGTGCAATTGTGTCAATAAATGATGGAGAAAAGAAAACATTCCCAAATGCTAAGATCGTGATTTACATGATGATTTACAAATGAGCTATAATATAATATGTATACATAAACAAGACGATTATTGCCTCATCCAAGGCAATGTTAAGAAGTCAGCCTTATGCCTTGTATAGAGGTTGATCAATGATTTGGCGCACAAAATTGTGCCAAGCAAGGCATGTGTTGATTTGGTCATAATTGATCACAAGATTGTAGATTGACTGACCAATTAATGACTTAATTAATTAAAGTTTATTAATTAATGCATCTTTAGATGGTCCTTCTTAGGGGTGCTTTAGCACTCACATGGCATGTTAAGTTGTCACTAAGGCGACACATGTTGATTGTTCCATTGGTGTTGAAGATGCCTACTATGGTCATTGAAGTTTTGATGCAATGTTTGATCTAGCACGGTTGAGAATCCAACATTAAGTTTGTTTGGTGTCGTACAAGTGTTGTGTAGAGTTTACTCTCACATTAGGCATCGCCACTCAATGAGAAACAATCTTTGGTTCTAGTCGTCTAAAAGTATGGCACACAATATGGGAATGTTGTGCAACAATTTGAAGTTAAACTGATATTCAGAGTATTATTAAAATTTTAGTTGTTAATAATCTTTTGCCCTTTAACAAAAGTGACAACACTAAGCTTTGGAGGAACTTCTAGAACTTTTCAATGTCGATCCATAATGGTGTCGAGCATAGATCCATCTTAAATCCAAATCTATCAAGCGCCAAGAGGAATCCAATTTATTGAGGTATATATTATTTGATCTTAAACTTTTTACACATGAAGAAAAAATTTACACCTCAATAAATTTGATCCCTCTTGGTGCTTGATAGATCTAGATTTAAGATGGATCTATGTTGGTTTTATTTTTTTATTTTATGAGCGAACATAATGTGTATTTTTTTAAGTGGACATCCAACCGACATGTTCTCATTATTTTGTTAAATTTATTTTTTAACCGACATGTAATTTTTATTATTTTTTTATTTTCGTAACATTATGTTACATGACATCTCCATACTAGGTTGTAGGGCACCGAGAGTTCCATTCTGGGATGTAGAGCACCGAGAGTACACTCGATGCAAACATTCCACAATCCAAATTGATAGATGACACATTGCTCCCATAGGAATGGTTCCCTTAGCAATATGTCACATATGTCCAACTACACTAAGTCATAAAGAGTACTTTCTCTTAAAATGGGTTGATTGAATGTTAGAGCATGCATTGTCTGTCATTTGCAATTGTTTCCCTTGGGGCAAATAGCCAATGGTGTATGCTTGTGGGCATGTGGCACAATGGCCAAGTTGAGGCATTTAACCATGTCCATTACAATCATAATATTTGGGTTGTTATTCTTAATGATGAAGTGAAGACGTTTGCCTCTAACATAAAGGCATTCTTTCTCTTGGCTTGGATATGTGGATTGTGCAATGACTGTTATAGGGATTGGTGATTCAAGTTCTAAGCCAGTGATTCAAGGCTCTAGCTTTGGCATAGTTAGGGTTCTGGAGCTTGCTTCCAAAGAGCATTGAGAGTGACAATCCCCATCAAAATGTGTATAGGGCTTGAGGAAGCTAACCACTACCCTCTATTGACATGTGTTTAAACTTTGTTGCAATCCAATAGTCGAGGGATTGTTAATTGTTCCACTTATAGTTCAATTGTTGTTTCTAGGAAGTCAAGGTTGTTGACCATTTCACTTAGAGTTCACAGGTTGTTTCTAGGAAGTTAGGGATGTTAAACCTTTTGTTGCCTCAAGAATCAATAGTTTCTTCTGTGGTTTCTCTACACTAAACTTTTTCCTAGCTTTGATTCAAAGTAATAAGCATTGTCAATGGTCAAAAATTCCATCTTTGTCTAAATGTTATAATCCACTATAGAACTTGAAAATCTTGTGGTGATCAAATACTGGCATGTCAATGCTTGCCATCACACTATGAAATTCATAAAAGTAGTCCCACTAATGTTATCATCACTGAACCGGAACAGAGAAAAAAACAAATGGCCCAAAAATACATAAAATATTCAAATTTTGAATAAAAATATATATCTTAATGTATATCCATGTAAATCCAAACCATTGGCCACTAAAAACCAAAGTTTCATGTATAGTGAATATAACAAATTGACACCTATGTAATACCTTCATGAACTAAAATACATTAACAATGAGGCTATATCATGAAATAACATTGAGGCTCTAAATAGCATGTAGAGTGCACCAATAATCATACTATAGTCTAAAATCAAATCAAACTAAATAATCATCCAAATCTAGAGCCTCTACATTCTTTGCATGTGTACACTCGACATCTTGACTTGATGCCCTTGAAGGTCCAACACCAATCTTTATACCCTATGGCGGTGGAAGTAGCACAATTCATCCAGCATAAATCCATTCATAACAAAAGGGGGCATCATTATAGGATCAAAATTAGGGTTTTGAGTAGTTGTAGGCCTCTAGTTTTTTGTGTTTTTTATTATATTTTTGGTTTTTTGAGGGAAGGAGGTGTGCATTGTTACAAAATTTGACAAGTTGTCTTTCACCAATCAATTTTGACCAATTCAGGCCCATTCATGAATGGCTCGTATCAAAACAAGTCAATTCCAATTTGGGAGGTCGGTTACAACCAAAAACCTCCCAAAACTAGCCTAGTCAATTGATTTCAGTGGTTCCAATTCACCTCTAATGACATTGAGTACTACACTAGCTAATCTCAATATTGATATAACTACCATTGAATGTATTGATAACCATAATATTTCAATGGATAGAATTGATTATGCATCACCTCCATGAACTTTCACTAGGTGTCGATAGCCTCTCCCTCGTCTTTGTATAATTGGTAGTGTGATTTCTACTAGTTGAGTGCAACTAGTACAACTTTAAGCTCTACAAAGGTGATTTTTTCTTCATCGCTAAAATAATTAACTGCAAAATAGGTTCCCAACTATTGCAGCAAACTATTCAAAGCTTCAACATAGATTTTGCCTACAAACCAAGAGATGTCAATATTTACGTGGACATTAAAAGGGTTGTGCCCTCCAAATCAGTTAGATCTAGAGTGCATAGAGGTTGTCTAGGGATGAATCCAATGGAGGATCTCAATGAAGCGTTGGTACATCTCCTCACATTGGTTTCAAAGTGCAACTTCAATTATGGAGAACACCTACATCCACTAGCACATCTTAGTAATAGAATCACCACTAGGGGAGTCGTTGGGGTTGATTTTACCCACCACTATAGGTCATTGAGAATGAAGGTACATCAAACGAAGAAGGGTCAAACTCCATGCTTCATGTACTAGACCTTGTCCAAGTAGGTGTTCCCAGCACAACAATATTGAGGTCTTGAGCAATTGATTTACTAGTTTAAGCTTTGTTATTGTTGATATGGCACAAGGTGGGATTGAGCAACTTCACCATAAAGAATTGTGAAACTCGGAAGTTCCAAAGTTATCGAATGTCAAAGAATGGTCGACACATAGCAAAAATCAAACGATAATAACAAGTGCACAATATAGTAGTTTAACAAAGTATTGCAAAGAGCGCATTTTGATATGATAAGTACAATAATAATAAAGATGTACAATAGCATAATATACTTTGATAGTTAAGTATTGCATGCAAAGTAGAATAAAAATCACCTATTTGTGTTGTTATGTGATTATGAACTAAAGAGCATCCATAAACATTCCCAAACAAATCCACCACATACAGATATATGGCTCACAAATGTACACAAGCTATTGTT
Organism: Larix kaempferi; assembly: GCA_027924585.1. Taxonomy (NCBI): domain Eukaryota; kingdom Viridiplantae; phylum Streptophyta; class Pinopsida; order Pinales; family Pinaceae; genus Larix; species Larix kaempferi. Next base: position 15,008,368 of record BSBM01000267.1, on the reverse strand, counting down.
GTTACACAATATGTTACAAGACTGAGTGTTGCGATTGTGAACTCCATATGCCTATGGCCTCGTGAAAGAAGATTATGGGAGTCAATGGTGCTAATATGACGGAAAATAGAGGGGAAAAGAGAAGAGAAGCCATTTTAATATGCTAAGCTGATAATTTACATATGAACTATGATACAATACTAAAACATGAACAAGATAATCATGGTCTCATCTAAAGCAGTCAACCTTAGGCACTGTTTCATATTTATCATTGCTTTGATGCACAAAATCAAGTCAGCAATGGCAGGCGTTGATTTGGTTAGAGTTGATCAAAGATTTATGTGCAGCCCTGCTGATTACTAGGTCCAATTTGATCACCCAATGTGTCTTTGGCGCAGTACCTTCCCAGCTATGAGTTGGTGCTAAAGCTATCATTGAGGTGACGTAGGGTGTTAATTGTTGAGGTTGCATTGAAGATCCCTGGCATGTTTACTAAAGGTTTGGTACGATGTTGATCTAGTATTGCTGAGGTTCTAGCGCTAAGCTTGTTTGGCATTGCACTGGCACTTGGTGCAGTAGTAGAGACGATGCTCTCGGTGCTGGCAATGTGCTGAGGTTGTGCATGGACCATAAATTTCTGTCGATTCATATAAAATTAAAATCATGTTACAGGTCATTGAAGATGCGCAGCAATATTTCAAACAATAAGTCAGAGATTAATGCTCATCTTTATCTGGGATCATCCCAAGTCTTGCATTAGAAACAACATTGGAAATCTTGGACTTAACCTCTTCCATGGGTAAACAGGTATTTGTTCTCTTCAAACTGTTTTCGGTTTTCCAATTGCTAGAAGAGGAAAAAGTTCCCAATCAATGAAAGCGATCAATATGATCTATGTTAGGGAGGGCTAGAAACCATGGTAGAGAGAAGCAAGTCAATATCATATCAGTTATTCTTGTATAACTCGAATAAATATCGTGACTCTCAATAAAATTGAGGAGTATGAGAACTTTTATTGTGGCATCCATCCAGAACTTATGATTATATTTTGTATAAAAATGGTTGAGCTTCAGAATCCTGTAATTTGATAACAGTACCTCCTAGAGAAATCTCGAATGTGCAGTCCATTAAATAACTATGTTCCACCAAGTTTCCGGGTCGTGGGAACGAGGAAACGCACATTGGGGACATGTGGAGGCACCCAGGAAATTCATGGGGGCAGGGGGGCGTCGAGGTCCCTAACATAGGGGACCCCGTCTCTAAAATTACTAAAAAATTAAAACTATGAATCCCAACATATTAACATATCAATTCCTCATCCCATCACCATTTACACACTAATAAATGATTTTGCTTGAGTGAAGGGTACATTTTTATTAAGGTCATGATAGAGGAGTTCAACAATCAGCACCAACGACATCAAGACACATAGAGGGGTTGATACGCTTCTTAAATACCAATCCCATACCCCCATACACGATAGAATCCAGTGGAAATATTGCAATCCTGAAATCTTGAACACAGTTAAGCCTGTTGAATTCTAATTGGATCTAAAATTCTAATTTTTGCATATGAAGTCCAAGGAGGTTGGAACCACTCTCAAACATCCTAAAACAATTAATGGTAATGTTAAAAATTTAAGTAAAAGTAACATTAACTGGTAAAAGGATAGAAAATGAAAGATAAGGAGAATAGCATTTGCCATTAACTGGTAAAAGGATAAAAAATTAAAGATACTAGGAGAATGCCACTTTTACTTTAAGAATTTAATATTACCAGTTAATGGTAAATAACTCAACAAATGCCGAAGTCTGAAACCAGAAATCAGACCTCAGGTTCATAAAAAAAATTACAAATTAGCCCGGGGGGAGGGGGTGCCCGGGCGTCCCCATTTTTTGGAAGGGGCGCTGACGCCCCATTTTCAAGAGGGGGCGCTCAGACACCCCCGTCTGCAAAATGTACCTCCATGCGTTTCACAGAAAGGGGGGCACTGTGAAACATTTCGCCAGGTCCCCCCTGTCCCAGGGGCGTGCCCCCGACCCTGCAGGATGCGCCCCTGTGGAACATTGTTAAATAATGAACTGTATATACTTTATCTTTTTTTAACTTGGGGAATTAGCAATCAGTGTAGCTTCAAGACTTACTATTTCAGACTCCAGGGCTGCTATGGACAACCTTACAACATAAGAGCATAGGAGATAAACAGTTTAAGCATGATCAGATAGTCGAATTGCTCCACCAACTTTAACGCTCTCTAGCAGTCACTGCAGACCTAATTTATTATAAAACCAAGCAAAGAGATTAACAGGTGGAAGAGATCATAGGGGAGTATCAACATTGACCACAACTGCAGGGATATAGGATGAAGAAATGAATACATAAACAATAGGCAATGCTCAAGAAGAAACGGATACTTCACCCAAATCAGAATTCAGAAGCACTAGCCAAAATTGCATCAGCTTCTGTAAATAATTGCCAGATCTACGAATATCTTAATTCCAACCAAGTAGACATATGCTCCCTCCAATGCCCTGCAGAAGTAGGTGAACAATCAAGCTATTATGAATCAATATGACAAAACCAACAAATCCTTCAAGCTAGAACTATAATTCAAGAAAAAAAGAGACCACTATAAAATCAACACAATACAAATACAGGAGAAAATGACAACAAATGAGAATAAACTCATGGCATAATGTAAGATTGAAATATTTTTAGAGTTCCAATCTGAAATTTTAAATGAGGTGAACATAAACAAATATAATAAAGTGGGAATAGACTGCCAGTTAAGGCAGCTTATGCACTTAAGAATTACCACAATGATTGGCTGTAATCAATATTTAGTAAAGTTGTAATGAAATGTACAAAATTTTAGAGAAGGCATGGCATAAAAAATAATCTCCAAAAGGAAGAGTTCAATCTCACAAATGTGAGCTGAAAGTAATAAGTTTACATATATATATTATCAGAATTTCTGAAGTTGAAATTTATTGTTTTGATAAATGAGAAAGATAGATAGTGACGGAGGAAGAGTGAAAGGATCCAATTTACATCAAGTTAAAAATTTAAATTAAAGCCGTCCTGGGATACAAAAGGTAAACTTACTTGCATTGCAGGTGTTGCAAGTCACTTTGCAATTATTGATGCGTGAGGTGCACGAATCTCATGATAAGGTATTCATCTTACTTGGAGGAGGCACATGTTTTGCCGTTCTACCTGCACTGCACCTGTTAGTATAACAACATTTGTGGATAGCACCCAAATGTCATCTAAAAAGATCCAAAGTTGAACCATTCAACTTAATGTCATCTAAAACTGCCAGAATAATAGGACATGGAAAACAAGTACACCCTTGAATAGTTAACTATTAAAATAGGTCTTGCAATTATATTTATGAAGTGAAAATCATAATAACATGGAGACTTTTCCTGGACAGATATTATAAGGAGGAAAATGCATACGGTCCAAGCTTTTCACAATATGGAATGCGAAAATGAGTTAATAGAACCAAAGCAAATCATGCAACTGATGAATTTCAACAAGGATGGCATCACTCCACTGTCCACATAAAAAAGCATGCAAGCACTCAAACAGAAGTAATGCAAAGGGCAATCAAATGAATATGGAGAAGGCAGATGCACCATCCACGAAAGAAACACATCAAAGCAGTCGAAATAAAAAGACTATCATGGCAACTGCTCTCATATTCTCAACATGCAGACCTAACCTACATTGCTATGATTTCTTAGTGTCCAAGACCAGGAAATTTGGTATTGAAATAACTATCAAGAAAATTTCCTTCTTGACATTCATCAAGGTCCTTTTATAGAGTCAGCAGAATCAGACTCACAATCATACTTTTACAAAGGCCCGCTTAACAAAAAATCTTACAAGGTGTAAAATTTCAGGCTGGGATAGAAGTGAGATCATCATAAACAGTCTTAATGTTGGGTCTCTCAGATACAGGACGAATACATTTTAGAGCAATGGATAGCATATCCTCCATCCCTTTTGGAGGTTCCTGAACCCCCTCAATGACCAAGAGAGCAAGATCAAAACACTCAGCTCCTCGTCCTTCAGTTGCTAATAGCCTTACCCAGTCTGTCAGATCAACTGCACCCATATTACCTGATATGATGTCACTTGCACTCTTTCCTGTTAAAATCTCCAGCAAAATCACCCCAAACGCATATATGTCAGCCTTGTATGAGGGCCTCGGCTTCTTTGCAGAAACCAATTCTGGAGCCCGATATCCCAGGACACCAGCACTCAATATCTGCTCTGTTGTCCCAGCATGTGTCATCAGTAGATGAAGGCCGTAATCAGCAAGCCGGCCATTAAGATCAGGACCATCAAGCAAGATATTTGTTGATTTAAGATTACCATGTGGTAAGGCTTTTTCATGATGCAGATAATTTAGACCACGTGCAATATCAACAGCAATCTTTAGGCGCTGACTCCAGGACAAGGGAGAAATCTTTCTGCCCAATCTCTCTGCAGCAAAAAGAATCAGAATCTTATGCTCAATTCATGATAGTTGTAATGCAAACATTCTATCTCAATATGGACGACCGTTGCCTTCCATTACAAATGTCAAATCACATCAATATCAGCAGCTTACAAATTAAATTCATTTAACAGTTTAAGAGTCTATTGTATTCTAAGTGGTGAAATGAGCGCCACCAGGTACTGAGACAACATAGCAACATAGAGATCCAGACAAGCAGCGTAATCAATTTGACATCCTGGAAATGGCTACCACTTCTTCAATTGGTTGGCATGAGGTGTCCGCACAAAACGAAATCGGGTCTCCTCAGCAGCAAGCATGCCACTCAAGCAAAGGGCAGTGATCCTCTTCAGGGAAACTTCGTTAAAAATATACATGACATCATAGAAGGTAAAGATATCAGAGGGATTCAAATTTCAGAGCATTACACAAGCACATATGGTAAATGAGTTGATAAGTTGATTACCTTATTCAAATTTGATCGCTTGATGAACCACCAAAACATCGAAGAACATAGGAGATACATGGTCTAAGGATGCATGTATAACATAAATTTTTATATGCGCCAACAAGTTTTTAAAAACATAAAAGTGCATCGTAGAATAATAAAAAATCGTGTCAATGTCAAAGGTGTGCCATATAAAAAATCTGATTTCTTGGAGAAAATTCAGAAATATAAATGCCTAGGTCAAACTCTTGTTCATGAAGTCAAATAGAAAAGATTTTGCCTCTAGGATGTCAAAATCATACTTATGAGTGAAGCAAACCTGAAAACCTATGCCATTTGCAAATCCGTACACAATTAAAAAAGGAACAATTTTAAAAAACCCTTCAGTCAAAATGATTTGGGTGCTTGAACATAAGTATAACAAACATCAAACAATCACAACATTCCTTCCTAGTTCATCGTTGCATTGTTGATGTCCATGGTTTAATAATGACAGCAAACACATAACAATAAGCATAGCCTAGTGGGCTAGCTTGAGTGATTTAGTGCTTTGAGCTTCATGCAGGAGGTCTTGAGGTCAAATAATTGTGCTGGATGCCTCTGTTGCATGCCTAAGTAGATGTCCCTACCAAGTCTACCAAGTCAGGCACGTTAATCAGCGCCGGCAGGTTTCAACTGAGTACCATCTGCAACATGTGTCGAATGTGTTGGCAGGGTGAACTTTATTCAAAAGTAAAATGAATTAACTTGCCCAATGCTTGTTTGCGTGTTTCTCTTCACATCAAATAATCAAACACGTGGCCTTGAAGAAATACGAGAATACAGATAAGAACCAAGGTACACAGGAAAATAAAGGTGGCCATGATCAACAAGCAAATCAAGAAACATATAAAGTAAAATGTGGGCAGAGTGGCTGGACTAAGGTGGGGAACAAGAAAGGAAAATCGGGAGAACAGATAGAGGACACTGAAGTCAGTAGGCATAACCGGGAATTGGCAGGTGAATAAAGTTTGGAATCCATGTCCAGAATAAGAATGGTAACCATAAAACTAGAGAAGGGAATGGCGTTGCGGTGGTCAGACAGGTTCTAAAACTTTTGTCTGTGGCTAAAGGTATATCAGGGGTCTCAAAAATTCCCATCAGGACAAGAGAATGGACTTCATTTGCAGACACCTCTCCCACTTCTCTCCTGTCCACTTCTTCCCCGGACTGTGTAGTAATAAGAAGCAACAATCTCACAGTCCGTGAACAGGGATTTCACAAAGTTTTCCCATGAATCTAAGCCTTATGGCATGGAAGGTCACAGTTGCTTCAGGTTATGCTGGGTGATCTCTCATCTAAAATGTCATTTGTAACATAGAGCCTAGATATTTTTTTCTTGCAAGAAATCAAAATCACTAGATTCAGACTTCGTTCTCTGATGAGTAGCCGCTGGAATGGGGAGTTTACTAGTACAATGCATGAGGGAGGAGTATGGGCAGTGTACAGGGTGACCCCTTGGCTGGAGATCTTCCATTATGAATAGTGGAGAGAACCCATTTGCTAGATATTGTTGGCAAATTAGTTTGACCGCTGGAACAGCTTAATGTAAAGTTGATCAAGCTTGTCCCTAAAGGGGCAAAGAAAAACATAGTCAAGTGTTGGAGGCTTATCGCTTTGCTAATGTTTCCTACAAGGTGATAGTTGAAGTCCTGGTCAACAGGATCAAAAATACAACTGCAAGGATTGTTTCACATGAGCAAATAGGGTTTATTAAGGGTCATTTCATAATAGACAATCTCATCACAACTTGGGAAAGCATTGAATGGGCAAAGGAAACTACACAAGAGGCAAGTTTTCTGGAGATTGTCTCCAATGAAATTTATGATAGAATTGAATGGAATTTCATCCTATGTATGTTTTGTTCGCTACAATTTGGAAGGGTTCTTACTTGAGTGGTCCAGGCTCAGAACCGCTTTTCTTTAACTACGTTACCAGAGATCTATTATTGATGGATAATTTCTAGCGAAAATAGTCACTAATAAGCAACTCATAAGAAATGCTGTTTCTAGTACTCATTTTCAATTTCTTGAATCTTGATGGATAACCCATTGCCTGAGAAACCCCTTAGTTTAAGTGAAACCTCGTCATTTAATCAAGAAAACGTTGGCGTTTCTTGAGAAACATACGCCATCTCTAGAGAAACAACGAAGACATGAAAAGGAGAAAAAAAAATACGATTTCATATAACAAGAAAAACACTACAGTAAAATTGTAAGCCAAAATCTAAACACTAAAATAGGTTTATAAAGCCACGAAAATATCATTGTCATCACACATTTTGTAAGACAATACAAGAGATTGACCCAACCACTAAAATTTTAGAGCATTTGTAAATCCCTGTATGAAGTTGTACAATCAATGGTTACTACTTTGCACTTTGGAGTGCAGGCTTAAGAGGTCGTAAACCAATATTGGACTATTTGAGCCTCGAGAAGAGCTTGCAGATTGGAACTTCAACTTTGGAGACTAGAGGAGAGCATCAAACCAGCACCACATTTCATCATATTTCATGAAGTTTGACTCTACACCACATAGTAGAGTTGCACAGCGTTGGTATCCCTTTACTGTCAACTTTCTTTGTTTTTTTTGTTTTTTTGTTTTTTTGTTTTTAGATTTCTATTTTCTTCTCTTCTCTAGTTTGATTGTTCTTTACCCATGTTCATGAGATTTCATGGCTTAGCCTGATCGACTACTTCTCAAAAACCTTTGTTTTCTCAAAAGGAAACATATCATAGAAGGAAACAAAGTATTAAAACATTGTGGGCACTCTTTTTTCCATGGTAGAAGGAACAGGTAGAGGTGACATGTTAAGCAACAAATAGCATGAAAAGGCTTGAGTTATTAGTTGTGGATCAATGTTCGAAGACTTTATGTTGATTTATTATTTTCGCATATATATAATATATTATAAAAAACTTGAAACTAGTACCAAACTTGAATATAAGTGTTTACCATACCATATGCATTTCACATTTCTCATTTCTAGTGATATAGTTCTTGAATGCCTTAACCAAGGTCTATCTTAGAAGCCTCTTCTCAAAGGCAATCCTGCTCCGAAGATCTATCCAGAGAGAGTGCTCTTTAGCACCCTATGTGTATGCTTTGCATCGAATGCTTTGGGTTACCTCCTTGAAGATTCTTGAGTACAAGGACAGGTTCAAGGTATTCTTCTCTTCCTCATTATGAAAAGCTACTAAATGTTCATTTTGTTGATGACTCGATGCTCACATATACTTCAGCCAAACACAGCACTTGGTGTAGACTATGAAACCCTTGTCCAAAAGAATGTCCTAATGGGAGCTTGAAGACACAGGCATGTTGATTGTGTCATTAGATTAAATTAAGCTTCTATGATGGTGGTGTTGGGAAGCCAAAACACTAGTAATGAGGAGGAAGAAGTAGGGAGTGGCACATACAGTGGAGAGGAGGAAGAAACGGAAGGGAATGATGATAATGAAACTGACAATGATGGGGGAGAAAAACACAAAGGGAATTTAGCACCTTTAGGGAAGTATGTGACAACATTTGGGTGAGGGAAAGAGGGTGAAACCATAAAGTTTATATGCCCCCGTTGTACTAAAATTTACATAGGTTCATATACCCATGTGAGAAAGCATATATGTGAGACTATGCCATGGATTGGAGGTAAGACTATTGAGGTCAAAACCTGTGACAAAGTGCCAAGGAAAGAGAAACAAATACAAGGAGGAGGAGGCCACACAAAACAAATCCAAAAGATCAAGGGTTGAATTTGAGGCCTCAAGCTCACATAGAATGTTTGGTAGTCGATCTCCACCCCCCCATGGTACTGGATTCTCACTTATGCTAAAACAATATCAAATTTCCTTGACCAAGGTTGCAAGGATGGCATGGATTCAAAAATTTATAGGTTTCTCTATGCATGTGATGTACCATTCAATGTTCTCCACTCACCCTATTAGCATGAAATGGTACAAGCCATCAATGGTGCCCCTAATACAGGAGCCTCGGGTATGACAAAGCTAGAACCATGGGACTTGACAAGGAAAGAGCAAAAATCCATAATGCTCTTGGCAAGTTTACGATTGATAAATATTCTTAGTGTGTCTACTAGTGGTGCAATCTTCCTTTCAGCCCATGACTACTCAGATCACTACAAGACTAGCATTAATATTGTAGAATTTTAATTAAAACCATTCAAGAGATTGGGCTATACAATGTCATTCAAGTCATCACTGATAACGCTGCTAATTGTAAGGCAGTAGGAGCAACCATTAAGGATATGTACCCTAACATATTTTGGCCATGGTGTTTGGTTCACACAGTGAACATTTTGATGCATGATATTATTAAGATGAAGGACCCTAATTATAGATGGACTAGTGCATTGTACAAAAGAGGGAAGAAAATGATAGAATTTATTACCAATCATAACATGGCTCACCACATTTTTTGCAATCACTCTAGGTTGGAGCTACTTAAGATTGCAAAGACCGAATTTGCTAACTACTACCTCACCTTCAAGTACCTTTTGAAAGTAAGAGAAGCATTGGCTAATATAGTCTCAAGTGATTCAACGCAGGGTTTCAAAGACAGGACTGCAACCACATCGGATACATGATTTTCAGGAGGTGGAGGACACTATTCTTGATGGTCAATTTTGGGCACAAGTTAGGTATGTTCTGCAATTCACCAAGCCCGTTTATAATATGATTTGGTTTGCAAATATAGATTAACAGGTGATTGGGGAGCTATATGAGTAGATGGATAGCATGTTAGGCCAAATCAAAAACATTGTTGAGCAAAAAGAAGTGATTTTGTACAATCATAATCATAAACAAGTGGTCAAAAGGTGGGATAATCTAAATGTTCCACTCCATGCCCTAACATATGTCATTACACCAAAATATTATTTCCCATCTTGGTTGGGCCAACCAGCACTTGGAGGTGGATTTAGGAGAAAAACACAAACAGATCCAGAGGTGCATAAACCCTAGCAACTCTTCTCAATATAATATAATATAATGGATAGCAGAGAATGCTTTCTTTTACAACATAGCAGAATGCCTTCGGAAGATAAGAGATCACCAAAACACTCTTGGTGAAGATACGGAAGCAATAGAGAAGAGAGATCAATCGGATGTGTTTTCCAATGTGCCAAGCACATCAATAACAAGCAAGAACCTGCACAAAGAGAAGCACCTTACCTTCAATGGAGAAGAGAATTCGCTCCACATTGAATTCATCAGTACAGCATATTTATACATTCTTCTCATGCATCGGCTTCTTGTAACTTCAAGATGAACTCGCCCTCAGACTGGATGTAACAATCTTGCATGAAGAAGTGCACCCCACTTCTCATGCAGTGCTTTGGCTTCTTCTAACTTCAGGATGAACTCGCCCTCAGACTGGATGTATCAATCTTGCATGAAGAAGTGCGACCCACTTCTCATGCAGTGCTTTATCTCACTGAACTGTCTCTTAGGATGAACTCACCTCTTATCTGAAAGCTTGCCCACTTAGTTAAGTGGCTAACTTAAGTGTCGCAACTCAAGTGTCGTCTTTTAGTTTAACATAAGTGTCGTCATGCAATAACACTTAGTTAACTAGATCTTCTTTGTTGTCACTGTAGTGATCAATTTGAGTTCTCCTTGATTTACTTAAGTGTCGTCTTTTAGTTTAACTAAAGTGAAAACATTTTAGTTAACTAGTCTTTCTTATTAACACTTAGTTAACTATAATTAACTGAAATCATGCTGATTGATTTACTTGTAGTGACCACTGTGAGTTCTTTAATTAACCGATGCATACATTGTGGCTTTAACTGAAGCTTGACAATTCAAATTCACTTAGTCATCTCATGATCAATTCGAATTCTCTTTTTCTCTATGCATTTATCTTATCTCCTTATCTTTTACCGCATGGTCAATATGTGCTAACTTTAATTATCCATCACATTACATTATACATCATATGCTAAAGTAATTCACTTTAGAGGTGATCAATCTCTAAAGGAGACTTAATAGCAATCTGGTGATCATGGTTAATAATACATCACACAACATTAAATGCTTTTAACAAATAAAGCGTGACCTTTATACAGAAGGTCCACCTCTATACGGGAGGTCCATCCCATGGATACCTTTATACGGAAGGTTCACATGAGAATCATGGCTTGACACACAAGTCCGGAGCCTTGTCCAACAAGACTTTACAACATCATTACTTTGATCAATTACCTCTATACTAGAGGAGTAACCTTTACACTGAAGGAAATCAAAGTGTTCACCTCTATACAAGAGGATCAATCTTGGTTGCATAAGATTGGTTTGGAGAATGTCTCTTGATGATGTACATTTAACACTTCATAATATATATTTATTATTTATTATGGCCTATTTTGTAAACATTATATGATAGTTTAAGTTTTAACTATGGACATTGAACCTACCTTTGAAGTTTGAATTGTTGATTGCATCTTACAACTCTTTGGTAATGAATATGATGCTCTTTTAGAGTTTGTTGATGGCAAATGTTATATGTTGAAAGTGAAACATGAAGGTTGATGTGGTGGATGATTGATCATTAGAGACAATGTTATAAGTTATTAGTTATAACTACTAGATGATTGATGTTATATGTGTACTAAATGGTTAGATTTATGTTTTCTTCATGTTTTCTAGAGCTAACTTAGCATTCTGCTTGTTTTTTTAATATATATGCATCAAAATATATTAAAATGTGTATTATATAAGAAAACGCTCCCAAAATGCTTTGCTCCCGGAAGTTTTTGAAAATTGTGCTTCCCGCTCCTCGACCCCAACAGGCTTTGGTTTTGAGCCTCATGTGACATGAAGTCTCATAACTGCTTTCAACATAGACTCCTCTGCCTTGTGAATCATTCCTCTTCCTGAATGGATCATTCTAAGACAAGGACTACCCATAAAGTAATGTACCAGCCACCAAATTCTGTTTCTCTTATTTACCAAATAGACAACATTATTTCTCGCAGAATATTGTAGTTAAAAATGTACATGCCTACAAAACTGTTGAAAAAACTACAGCTTGAACTGTTAAGCACAAACAAACAATTACAGCAATCATATTTTTTTCAATCTACTCACAATTCAGGAGATCTCTTATCCTTATCTAATGGAGACTCCATTGTATCTGACAGTCTAAAAAGTGAAATATTTTTTCTTCTGCCAGGGAGGAAGCTAAAGCCTATAATACTGATCACTTGAAAGAAATAAACCCTCTTCTGGCACATAGCATCAGAAATGTATAAACTTAATACAACCAGTGAGATGTATGAATACAAGGAAGCAAGTTTTACCATATATATGACTCGCCAGGCTCCCCGGGCTCACGTAATCTGATAGAATAAGCTTCTCATGCTCACTAGGTCCCCAATAATACCCTCTCAAAGAAACTATATTTGGATGTCTTAAGTTCCCAAATTTCTTCACCTCTCTTGCAAAATCCTTTCTGTGCCTTGCCAAGCCTTCCCTCAGCCATTTCACTGTCAGCAAATGGCCATTGTCAAGTGTTGCTTTATAAGAGGTGCCATGGCTACTTCTACCTAAAACCTCAGCAGGTGCACGTGACAACTCCTCTGCTGTTAATGCTAATGTGTCATCCAGAAAATAGAGTTCCCCAGCCAAACGATCAGGTGACCGGACCTTTAATATAACAGGGTGCTCAGGTGTGGATGAACCTTCAGACTGTGGAGATGATGAAAAGTGACTATTGGATCCAGGTGAAGACCATTTATTCTTTGGAGGAGAAACAGCTGAACCACTGAGCTTTGCAGAGTCCAGACCTTTCACATCTGGAGCCCACTGTAAAGTAGATTCAGTAGAGAACCCCCTAAGACTGGAAATATGAGGCTGCTTTTCAGATGGAATGAGGTTATCGGCAGAAAAAGTCAATGAAACAGGTGCCGTATTCTGAACATGTTTGTAATCACCAAAATACCCAGCAGATGAACCACTGCCTTTGTCAATATCTCTTCTAGTATATTTACTATCAAATTGGGAATGCTTTGCAAGTTCTTGAGAATTTGAAACCCTTCTGTAATTCAAGAAAAGCGCTAGAATGATAAGAAGTGCTGCTGCTGCAGAGCACCCTCCAATCACTGCAGCCTTGAGACCTGCCTTCATGCCTTTAGCATGAGTATCATTAGATCCTGCATTTGGAACATTGTTAGGAGAAGCAATGTGAGGAAAAATTAATTTATCATTGCCAGGATGAAATGATGAGTCAGGGAACCTTCTCAAGTTAGGGGGGACAATTCCTGATAACTCATTGTAAGAAACGTTTAGGTTCTTAAGGTTGTTTGGGAGATCACCAGGTATTTTCCCTGTCAAAACGTTGACTGAGAGATCAAGATCCACCAACTTATCAAGCTTATTTATTTCACTTGGTATGGATCCTGTAAAGTTGTTTTTGCTAAGATCTAATGCCCTGAGAGTTCCAAAAAGGCCAATTCCCCTAGGAACAGAACCATTCAATTGGTTACTTGAAAGATCCAATGTTTCCAGACATGAATATTGTGTCAACGGAGAAGGTTCAAGTGATGAAGCAGGGCTGACAGGGAGTATCATCTGCAGTGGGATACCTCCTGTGAAATGATTGTTAGACAAGTGTAGCTGTGCCAAAGTGGAAGATGTAAAAAGACTAGACAGAAGTAACCCACTTAGGAGGTTGAAGCTAAGGTCAATTACATTAAGCTTAGGATATGTTCCAAGCACTGACACAAGAGGACCCACTAAGGTATTGTGAGAGAGATTTAAATATGTCAGTCTCAAAAATTGAGATGTCTCATATGGTAATGATCCTGTAAACTGATTATGGCTCAAATCAATGACTTCCATAGCATTTCCCCAAGTGCGCATTACAGATAAGTTTCCAGAAAACTTGTTATTGCTTAGATCCATTATTGCGCAGCTTCCTGTATTAATAGGCAATATGCCAGAGAGTGAGTTTGATGAAACATTAAGAATCTTGAGAGTGGTAGATGTAATGATACCAAGTGGGCCTGCAAAAGAAAAATGAAAAAGAACAAATATTAGAATACCAAGAAAACAGGAAAAGTGGAAGCACATTTCAATAGTCATTTACCATTTCCTTGATATATTTGCCAAAGAACTTCGGGGTGGAGTAATTGATACAAATACCCATAAACTAAAGTGATTGAAGCAACAGCATAGGATAGCCAAACAAAGGATGGTAATAGCATACACTCTCCCACTAGCTTATATATGGAGCTTATATATGGTGGTGAGCCATCGTAATTCACATGTAAAATAGGTAGACCATAAACTGAAGAATTTGAGAGCTTAATAACCAACTGAACGCAAAACAAAATGCCGGGCCAAATAATAATCCTATCAATTCAAGGCTATAAAATAAATCCTTGATACATTACCTGAAAGATTGTTGCGGCTGAGATCCAATTCAATCAAGACTGAAGAATCTCGTGCCAAAAGTGTAAATGGTATGAAGCCAGAAAATTGGTTATTGCTCAAACGCAAAACCTCAAGGGCATAAACAAAATGAAAAGCTGGAAGTTGTCCTGTCAAGTTATTACTGCTTATATCCAGAACCTTCAGGCTGTCAAACAAAGGTATGCTATCATCAGATAGAAGCGGTCCAGTGAGTCTATTGTTGCTGAGATTCAAGTATTGAAGTGACTGAGTAAAGCTGGGTATAACTGTCATTTTCCAAGGGAGTGATCCCGAAAGCATGTTGCAGCTCATGTCAATGTACTGTGCACTTGTCAGAAGCATCAAGGCAGGATCAATAGAACCAGAGAGTTTATTCTCATGAAAATCTAAGCTTTTTAAACCTGGAAGCTGCTCCAAACCTGTTGGAAGTTCTCCACTGATTGTGTTTGATGACAAATTCAGATAGACTAAATGTTGCAAATTTGTCAAAGTACTTGGCACCCGTCCAGAAAAAGAATTCCGGCTCAAATCTAGGCTCTGAAGAGAGCTCATCCCACCAATTGAATCAGGAATTGCTCCAGTAAGTTTGTTGCCTGCAAACGACAAATTCTGAGCACTTTGCATGCCACCAATTTCCACTGGAATGGTCCCATGAAATAGATTGTCTGAAAGATCAACATACTGAATGGACTGTAAGGTTCCCAACTCTGCAGACAACTTCCCTGTAAGAGAATTATTAAAGAGATTTATATTTTGAAGCATTTTAAGATTACTTAAAATCCCGAGCTGAATCTCTCCAGAAAGATTCAGATTGCTGAGGTCAATTCCAGTGACCATGCCATTGTTGCACACAATTCCATGCCACGATGTTGGACAACCACTCCCATCCACTGATTCTTCATTCCACGAGTTAAGTACGTGGCCAAAAGGATCCTTCTGGATTCCTTTCTTGAATTCAAGAAGTGCCAATGCATCCTTAGAAAGCGTTTGGGCTGGAACAAATCCAAAGGACAGAGCAAGAGACGCTATTGTTAACAGTGTAACAAACTTCATTCTACTTTTTTCCCCGTATACCAAAGACATATTTACTTCTACAACCCTGCAAAATGAGCTTCCCTTTAAGCAATGACCAATTCAAACTAATGAAGCTATACTGTTCATCCTTGCCAAATAATCCATTGGATGCTTCAAAGTAATGCTAATCAGTACTGTGGACTGTGTACCACATACATCAAGGTATTCTGGCCACAACAATTCACCAAAGATTTCAACGCAACCTAGCCAGTTTGCTGCAATTATTCTAAGGTATGCTAGCTAGGCCTCCATGTAAACTGGCTAGAACATTGTCATAGTCAAACTCTCAATGTACACCCACCAGAACATTGTCCGAGCCAAACACTCAGTTTACATGCACCAGAACATCATCCAAGCCAAACGCTCCATGCAAACATCCAGGCTAAACACTCAGTATAAAACCCAGACTCCGAAATATCAAGATACCTAGAAACTGTAATGAACTGAATGCACTAATCCAGATCCATCCTAACCCGAGATCTGTTATGCGCTGAGAGATATCAAAAAAGTTGATGTGCCAATATCAACGTTTCTGCACGATTGAGTAAGCACATTATCTATGAAGATAACAAGGGAAATAGCAGAACTTACAAAAATCAATTAACAACCACCCTCTTGAGTATTTCAAAAGTGTGAAATTCTTTGAATCTTTGATGGGCGTTGACTTGTGTTTCTTCAGCTGCACTTGCGTTGGCTAAAGCATAAGCCTTAACCCCTTCCATGGCACATCAGTACACAAAGTAACGGCTTGTCTAGGCGCCCAAAGCGAAAATCTTTCATGAAAACCTTGAATAAAGCTCACTTCAAGCACATCTTTGCAGTAAATCTCGCTGAACTTTTAAAACTTAGATCTGTATTCCTCGAAATTCCACTATTTCACCAGCTTCCCTCGGCCATGCAAATCTTTAGGCCCTCGTAGCTGATCAAATCCCCGAGTATAACTCACAACAAAGCTCTGTAGATAACAAGTAACTGCTTTGAAGCCTTAAATATATCTCATTTAAAGTACATGTCCTGAAGTCGAAAATCGCTCTATACTCTTCAACATTCCCTTGTTTCCACAGCCTACCTTGACAATGCAAAACTTTCAGACTTCCAAAATATCACTTGCAGCCAGCTCTGTAGCTTACAAGTATAGACTGCAGCAAAACTCTTTAGCTTAAAATTTTGAACCTTCAAAGAAAACTCATTAAGATGCATGTCCTAAGCTTGAAAATGTCTTTATTTTCTTCAAAGTTTCTCCATTTCCAGATGCAGATCTTTTAAATGGCCAAATATAGAATCTCACTTACAGCACAGCTCTGCATGCCACGAATATCGACTTCGACTTGCAGCACAGCACATCTCTGTAGATTAAAAATAACCGCTTTGAACCCTTAAAATAAAACTCATTTACACTGCGCGTTCTGAAAATCAAAGCAACTCCGAACTCTTCAAAACTCCTTTATTCCAGCAGCTTCCCCTGATAATGCAAATCTTTTAGATGATGAAAATCACTTACAGAACGGCTCTGTCGCTAAATAACAGATATTTTCACTCAAACGTTTTCTAATAAAAAAAACTTCACCAAAATAACATATTTCGAACATACAGAACTGAAATTAACCTGCTGCTTTCAACGAAATACGCACCATTGGTTGCATCGTCTTTCCTGAAAAGCTCTTTCAAGAAATGAGGAAAATAAACGTGGCTTGAAAGAAACTCTATACTCTTCAAAGTTGTTCTGTTCCAACACCTTTCCCTGACACTGCAAATCCTCTAAATAATCAAATAACACTTACAGCACAGCTCTGTAACTGAATAACCGCTATCTTTAATCAAAATCTTGATCAAAACTACATACATACAGAGCTGAAGCGAAATAAGAATCGTTCTTTGCATTGTCTTTTCTGAAAAATAAATAATGAAAATGTACCTGGAAGGCGATGATTTTCTCCACGGCCAGCGATGAAAATCACATCATTGAGTAGAGAATCAAGCGGACGACGTAACCGCCATAGTTCCAGACACAGAATGCGGCGACAGCTAGAATACGTTCATGGACAAAGACCACGGCTTGGTCAAGCTCTAGGCATTGTTTAACTGTATTCACTCTGCGAACCTCGTTGTTTTTTCCTTTCTTTTTTCAGTGCATATGCCTCCTGCACCGCATGCCGAGGATAGTGACCGTCAATTCGATTTCCGATTAAAAAATTCGTCGTGTATCAGAGCTTTTTTAATGCCTCACAGAGTTACCGTACTGGAAGATCCTTGGGAGTTACGCTGCCGGGACTCTGGCCCTGCTACGTGGCCATTACAGTCTTCTTGACTGGAAGGCCGGGCACATGGCCTCGGACCCACGTTGGCAGATAGATCCAATGGTTGAGTGCCTCGTGTCATTATGCCCTGTTGTGTGGTTCTTTGTAATTGCCTGTTTCGATGGTACTTTGACTGGCGGAGCAACTACATAGGCGTCAACCAACCCAATCGGTGCAAATACAAATTCGTTGGCATTGTTATTATAAAATGTCAATGATGAAGATGGAGTTGGCGAGAATGGAACCTGAGACCTTTCATAACGGCAATGGGATGGGTTTTATTTGAGAGTGGAATTGGCCACAGTTAAAAATTGAGACCTTAGAACTGGTGGCTAGAATATTCGGCTGGAATTCGTTGTTGTACGTAGGGTGATTTTTATGGCGTTATGTTTGGCATGCATATATGGCCAAACCTCAAGCATCTTACATGTTTGTACTAAGTGGTTGTCTTGGAATTTAATGTATTAGTTTTTTTTATTTGGAATTTTATAAAATATCAAATTGTATTTGCATTTATGACAAGTTTGTTTGGTGTAATAGTATTTTTATTTGGAATTTTATAAAATATCAAATTTTATTTTCATTTATGGCAAGTTTGTCTGAATTTGCTCTAATTTTTTGTATTTAGAATTTTATAAAATATTAAATTTCATTTGCATTTATGGTAAGTTTGTTTGTGATGTTTAAAGTTTGTCGACATAATGGTTAAGTTGTTGTAGGTCAGAAGTTTCGAGTTCAAGTTCAAGTTCAATTCTTGGATTTATTGAGTTAAGTTCTTTGATCGAAAATGACTTGCATGTGAAAAGAAAAAGACAAACAAGATGTATATCAATCAATTTTATATATAAATTATTATTATTAGTTCGTGTGTAGCAGGGATTTTAGCAATCGATTGGTCATCTAAATGCGTTGACTTTAGATTAATAGCTCTTTCTATCAAAAGTTTTATAAGGTTTTTAAAAATATAAATATTAAATCTAATTTTTTGGAAATTAAAAAGATTTATAAATTTATTGAAAATTGAAAATTTTGTTTTATCATTGGTTAAGAAGATTGATTTGACAATATACCCTTGGTGTGAGGGGAATTGTCAGATATTAAAAATAATTTAAAATTAAAATAAATTTAAATTTTTAAAAAATTGACATGTGGATATCAATCATACCGAAGGTCCCACATCCTTGCATATCTGCATTTAATGCTGTATCCAATGTACCTGCTATGCAGGATCCCACGTCGCACTGAATTAATATTCCTGTCGGTTAATCATTTTAAAACCATTTTTCCTTAAGGCGTAAGCACGGGATTAAACACGGGTTTAAGCTCAGAAAAAAATGATGGTATGCTGCCAATTAGCTACTTCATTCTGCTATGGCGTCCTCCTCGCCCTCATTGATGGTATTGCTAATTTATTATGTTCTCGACATCTACGAATCGTGTAGAGGCATTACTTGAGCTAAGTTTGAATTTTTTTTTTATCAAACTAAAGTTCAATATTGTAAAATTGATTTTATTTATGTAATTTTTTATTTTTCTTTTTTCTTATTGGTTGAAAAAGGATGATGCAATCCTCGGGGAAAAGCGAGGGGATTATTTTTGCCATCTGCCCCCTTGACATCATCCACAGCAGGTGTAGTTATGGCATCCGTAGCAGGGTGCCTGGTGTAGCAGGTGTAGTTATGGCAATCATGACGTTTCACTCAGGCTCGCCTCCATATTGGCCTCCTTCAATGAAGAAGGACATTGCAATGCCTCCTAATCCATTCTAGTCATTCATAGTCATCTGCTTCTTCTAAACAATGAAGAATGATGCCTGCATCTACTATTTCTGAATGCTGAATGCTGAAAGATGAACTACTGCTTCTTCTGAACGCTGAAAGTTGAAGAACGCTTCCATCTGCTACTTCTTAACGCTGTACTTCTTAATGTTGAACTTCAGCGAACAACCCTGCACCTGCACCTGCACTTACCTGCACACTCTGAAGAACCTCTGCACCTGCAGATATCGAAGCGAGGTTAGTATAAGTTAAACAATCTTTTACATTCAAGCTCTTGAAGTAATCCTTACCAAAGTTCAAATCCTGTGTTCAAACAACAGAGTCACTTACAATCAAAATTCTATATGAAAAATTATCTTTGCCTGAGTGTGAAAATAGTACATACCATATTGCATTTGCATCTTCCCCAGATGCATCCAGCTGCACTGGGTTTGCATTTTTCCCTCCAATAACACGCAGATCTGTTTTTTTGGTTACAACAAACACAATCTCCACCATCAGGAGCCCAAAACCAACATAGACTACTCATCCCCATCTTCTGCAAATCTCTGTATCGAAGCAAGGCACGATAGGAAATGGTAAATGTACTTGAAACACAGACAAATTCATATCATACCATGAGAGAACCCAACAAATTCTTAAATAGATAAAGTTCTATCCTTGATAAATATATTCAAAATTATATGTTATTACCGTCAGATCTCACAATATATGTGATGTATACCATTTTTCTTTATCTTTATCGTTGCTTCCAAATATATGCTCGAGTAAGAACTTGTACAATCCTACAAGCGAGTCCTTTGAAGTCTAGATATGGGCATCATTAATGGTGCAGTGTTTACGCTCAAGAGGGACATTTGCATTTTTTAACACTGCAGCCGAAACTCCTCTCATCTGAAAATCAATCATAAAACCAGTAAAACCCTTCTCTGTCGGTGCTAAAATAAACACAATCAGTGAATAATTTCTTCTGCAAAATTGAAACAACATAAGAAATTTAGCTTCCTTCTTACCTGAAGGTGTAAACTTGATTTTCTCCAGCTCTCACTTTCTGAAACCGAAAACCCAAAAAATTGCTTCGGAGATGCCTGCACTATACAAATTAACTAGGGAAAATGAACGTTGAAAATCTAAAAATCCTTCTGCTTGAAATTTTTTTGAGTGGCCGTTCCAAGTCTCTTCACTGCAAAATGGTGGTGATACAGGATGCCATAACCATCCACCGAAATAGTAGAGAAAAGAGACGGTGAGGCAGGGAGACAACACCCTCCCCAAAGCCCGGTCCATGAATAAATAGAGAAACCAAAACCCATAA